>CP137677.1:12343782-12635336 GCA_037976565.1 Mesocentrotus franciscanus
CTTTTCTTCTCTTCCATCTTTTTTTCTTCTTTCCATCTTCTTTTCTTCTTTCCATCTTCTTTTCTTCTTTCCATCTTCTTTTCTTCTTTCCATCTTCTTTTCTTCTTTTAAATCATCCAACAACGATGGAAAACCCCATAAAATCCAACAACAACAACAACGACAATCTTTTTCTCAATTCCATCTTAACATATATATTAGGCCATTCTGCTATTCGTATTTGAATAGTCCCATGCATTCATTTTATTGTACCTCTATACGTGGTAAATATATACTGTATAATAGTTATACAATGTTTAACATGCAACATATATTTGGATGAAAGAAAAGACACAAGATAAAAGGAAGGCTAAAATCTAAGACTATTCATCAGCTAGAGTCACTTGCTAATATTCTTTTTGCTAAAGGCCATCTCTCCTTACCTTTGCTTGACCCATAACCCAGTAATTCGCATGCCCTAACAGCAGCATTCCAGCCATGATCATGAACTTACCCCTCTGAAATTACCTGTGCTCAGTGTACCAAGCTCATGTCAAGTGCCCTTGATTGGGAAGAGGATTATGTTAGGGGGAGGAGGAGAGTCTAGGACAATCTCTGAACTGTCAAAGTCAAAAGATGGTTCTGTGCATGTTTGTGTTTCTTATAACCTGGTAAATTACTTTATCCTACTAGCAGCATTCCATTTCCATCCATGATCATGACCTTGCCCTCTGAAATTACCTGTGCTCAATGCACCAAGCTCAAGTCAAGTGCAATGGTTAGGAGGAGGAGAAGTTAGGAGGGGAGGGGGTATGACACGTACTTGTCAATGCTTGAAGATGGTTTTGCACTTGGTTTACTTTGCTATTACTTGGTAAATCACTGACTATACCCTAACAGTAGGCCTAGCATGTCAACCATGATCCAGAAATTACCCTCTGAAATAGACAGTGCTTACATGTAGGTGTTCCAAGCATGTGTCAAGTGCAGTTGATTGCGAGTGGAGGAAAAGGAGGGGTGGGGTGGGATGAGGGATGTTGAACATGATTCCATCAAGGTCAGGAGATAGTTGCGTGCATGTGTATGGATATGGAAGCTGGAATATAAGAGGGAAGATTTGACCTTGACTACCCACTGTGTATTTTATTCATTATTCAAGTGAATCTGTCTGCCCCATATTACATGAGCTGCCATGACGGTGAGAGGGTGATTGTACAAAAGTAATCACAAATTGACTCGATGCAAAGTTTAGGTTTAGAACATACATTGTACGTAAGGCCCATACGTAGTAGCATGATATTGGTTCATAAAGTAATGATATACTCAGACTATGTGAATGGTTAAAATTGGTGTAGGTCAGAAATTCACATTTTTTCCATGTATGATTGTTATCACGTCTATTAAAACATTATTGAAGTAAATATGGAAGTTGTCTATCACAGTCCCCATAAATACATCTGATCTTCAGTTTCACTGTAAAATAATAGCACTTCAGTAATTATTTCTGGAATGTGTCAAAATAAGTACATCATAAAAAGTTTTACAATCAGCAACTATGTACTCCAGTGAAAGTGATACTAAAAGTTGGTGATTTATGTTCGTATAAACATTTTTCGCCCAGACTGTTTGACATCAATGCGTCCAAAAAGAAGGATTTCTAAGTGGGACACTGATGACAAATACGAGAGATGATATAGCTGCCTGGCAGATTGATATTCCAGTGACGAATGTTTAGGAGACTAACTTGGGCATAATAAGGTCATCTTTAAATTAATTACACGGACGATGGAATCATAATTCATCTCCTTTTCATTTGTAGGGCATTTGATTATTTGGGGCACTGATGGCATGGGGGGTGTCATTTGTTATCCAGATCAAATCCTTTGCTTTCAGTTGCACTTGTTCCTAGTCAGCTTCTGTATTACATGTATATTGAAGCTCTATTTTTATTTTTCACTTTGCCCCCCACTATATTTACCTACACTCAGCTTGCTTCACCCCACCCCTGAAATCCTGATGCTGCCTCTGCTTTTGAAGGTGAAAATAGCAGTCTATCCTAAGGGTTTTACCTGATGAAAAACAAGTTTATGCAGCCATTGACACAATTATCTTTGTCCTCTTTATGTCATTGTGGTTGGGTAACCTACAAATTAGCTTTAATTTCATGAGTCATATACTCTCTTGTGATATAGCACCAGTACTTCAAGGACATGTTTTGTCAAAATAAACCAAAACAAATCAAAACAGGAACAATTAGATTTTTCTCTTATACTACTCTTTATAAATGTGATATAGCACCAGTACTTCAAGGACATGTTTTGTCAAAATAAACCAAAACAAATCAAAACAGGAACAATAAGATTTTCTCTTATACCTACTCTTTATAATTAATAACAATGACAAAAGATACCTCATAGCGAAACATTTGTTATAATGATTTATGGCTTGCATGACATCTTGTCTGTTAGGAGCCACAAGAGCATTAGCTCAATATTATATACTACAGTCAAACCTGCTTTAGTGACCACCTGTCTACAAAGACCACATATTTTGTTTCCCTTGAAAATGGTTTCTCATTGAAACATGTACTAGAGGAACCTTTATACAATGACCACTTTTTGTGTTTCCCCTGGGCGGTCGCTATAGACAGGTTTGACTGTATAACCCAGAGTTATTTCCCTTTTGGCTCCAAACAGACCATTCAAAGATGATCCAAACTTGTGTGTTTTGTGCATTTGACATTCATTTTAGATTCTCAATCACTTGGAATATTTTCTGCAAAGACTACAATTTTGGTTTGTTTAGAGAGAGCTATTACATAAGATGTTTTCTCCTGTTGCAAAGTGTTTTGCTAACTGTGGATAATTATTGATGCAATTTGCCCTTTGAATTGAATAAGAAATTATAAGTAACAGATAACCAATATTGAAATGAGCCCCACATAATCCACAATCTTGCAAACTGTGGTAAATTTGTTGTTTTATTCCATGCAAGTAAATACATGGATAAAAATACTGATTAGCATTAAATCCACATTTGTTGAATATCATACAGTGTATTAACAATCCTGCTGTTTGTAGTGAAGGTCCTAGCTCCCCTAGCCACTTGCAAAATCATACAGGTCTTGCATGCACTTCACTAAAATCATCACTCCGCATGCATAATGCAGGGAAGTTTTGAATATTTTTCTCTCAGCCATTCTAATCTCAAAGACGGATATATGCAAGGTGTACAGGAGGGGTGGTGTGTCATGGTAAATAAGAGAAAGATAATAGTCAGCGCTGATTGAGAATGAGCTGTACTCCAATCTTGTGACTCATTGTCTGACATGGGTCTGAGTCATACAGTAAGCGGCAAAGTGTAGTACAGCATAGGGCAGATATTCTCATTGCGTCACTATGATCGGACTGGGTAATATATGATAAGCTCATGTGTGGACTGTTGTAATATCTGCTCTAATGGGCTGTAAATCATCGCCCCTTTGACATAATGTTGGTTTAAATGCAATAGTTTAACCCCATCACAAGCCAAATTTCTTGTAAGCCCTGACTGAGAAGAAAATACTGATGGAAACACTTTTTAATGTAAGGATATCCTTGTAGCATTTAAAACAGAAAAATCTATTCTTTTTTACTAGACAAAATAAGGATGTTTTGTTTTAGCATGAAACTTTTTAGAATTTGTTACATCCAAACCTCATAGCTGCTCATATCTAAAAGATGACATTCTAAAGCTTGCAATCAAGTCTTTATCTTATCTTAGGGATCATGTCTCCCCGTTGCACCTCATTTGAATTGAGTCATATCGCGTTGGCGGGATCATACAAAAGCACAAATTTCGAAGATACAAGGTACGAGTTGCCTTCCCTGATTTTATCCCAATTAAATTCAAATGTCGTGGAGTGCTAAAACCCCTTTACAACCCGCCACAAATTTGGTCTAAATGTGGCATCATCAGGCAAATGGTTGACTACAGATGAATGAATCTAGGATGCATAAATGGAAGAGGCACTGTTTATTTTATGTGGGACCGTGTAAGGTGTGAATCGAAAGGCATGTGTTGTGCAGTTGTTTTTATCCAAGCCTTTATTCTTTTATTCTTTTGTGTTTGTTTATGGGACATCCAACAATTGTTTTTATCCTTGAAGCTGATTGGCATTGCCTCCATTGAACCAAAAAAGCCACAAGTTTTTAGGAAAAAAGAATATCCTTGTCTGTGTAGTATACTAGTACACAGAATTCCATTAATATCGACACTCTGCAAATATTTATTAAATATTGAATATGAGGTGTGAATGATTGTTTATCTACATTATAATTAAAACAAAAAAAATGTTTACAGTGATTGGTCTGATTGATCAGCCATATAATAGTGCACAGAAATATCAAACATCAAATTGATGTGAAATTCATTTTTAGTTACCAATACACACCCTTTTTGAAATACTAAAATCAAATTAATATACAGTGATTTGACTATCCCAACGCCATGAGGCCATGTATCAAATGCTCCTTTTATATTGAAATGACTTATGAATTTGTTCCAAGCTTTACTTCATTAGAAAAATATGTGTTTATAGGGTAAAGGTTGCAATGGGGTTTAAGATTAGGGTTAGGGTTAGGGTTCAGTATTTTTGTCCCGAGGGTGAAGTTAGTGTAGGAAATCAACTGCAGTGCAATTGTCCCTAGAGCATGCATCATCGTAGAGCCTGAAAAATTCTTTGGAATGTATTTTTACTGATATAACTTCATGCACCCGACGTTCTGAGCCAGTTCAGATGTACTTTTGGGGACCTGGGCCTGTAGCGTCTGTGCAGGAAAGGGATGTCCCAATTGATCCCTGTATTACTTCCATGAACTTCCTGATCAAGGAAATTTCTCAATCTCCCTCCCCAGGATATTGGTCGTCTAGCTTCATTTCATAGAGTATCCTAATCTTTACATATCCTGCTTTTGGCGTACTTATAGAAAGTTGAGACTGGGTGAAAATAAGTGCCTTCTCATCTCAAATTTGTAATATTTGTATGTCTTGTTTGCCAAACTTGTACAGTCTGACTACTATGTCATACCTAGAATTTTAGAGTGCAATAGTAGGAAATCAGTTATATCCTTAATAATTGCTTAATAATTTCTATCAGCAACTCCACATAAACATATGTAGTAGACCTATATCCCTCAGCATGTGAATATTGTGTACGAATAATCAATTTGGGGCTAGTATGGGAGGGGGAGGGGGGTAAAGATATAAACAGAAAAATGATTTACTTTCATCTCATTTTTAAGACCCCCCTCCCCTCCCTCCAATTTATTTTAGGAGGCATTTGGTTTGTAAATTCCCTAATGACCGTGGTATGCCTGGAATCCTTAACTTTTGAGAGATAATCCTTCATTTTATAATCCCTTGCCTGGATACGATGGTGTGATGCTCTGTTAATCATCGCCAAGGAAACCAGAGATGGAATACGGCTGCATTCATCATTTACTAATCCCCTGTGCAATCGCATGTGCAATCGCATGTGAATTCCCCCATGGACTGCATCAAGCAAATTACCTTGTATCCTCCTCCTCGTTCCCTCCATTTCCATGATTTCCCCATATTTAGCACCACTCTCACTCACATCCAATTATTGCATTCTAGACAATTTAGAAGTAAAGAAACACTTCATCCAATACGTTGTGCTATAATTATAAGTATAATTTAGGCTTACCGGTAACACAAACTGTATGTGTTGATTGTTGTATGGTTCATCACATTCATGATGTGATTTATGTACTCAATGGAAATATTTCTATATTTGCTACTCTATGATTATGAGGTGTGCAATACACTTTGGGATGTAAATTCTTCCATGTCCTATATTTTTACATTCCCTGAAGACTTGTGGTTGTGTTTGTGGTTAGGGTAGTACTGCTAATAAATCTGTTTAAGAGGGGCTACCCGGTATATATTTCGTACATGTAGGCCTTCAACCTGGGTAGATGCACGAGGATACTAAAAGAGAAAAGACACATGCTTATCTCTTTTACTAGTAATAGATTAATGAGATTAATCCCAGGTCTTGAGAATGGTCTGTTTGTCGTCTTATTTTATTACGGTATTTTTTCAAAAACATTTTTAATAGAAGCACAGAGTATCATTGACACAATCGATGGTATACTATAACACCATTGCAGTCACAAAAACATTAAAATACAGAAATGTAACTGCAGAATTCCTAATGGTGTGTTTGAAAGGGGGCATACATAGTTCACTTTGAGTTTGAAATAGCCAGTCTTTGTTTTGGTTCAGCTTATGATGTAGAGACCCTAAACATAATTATGTCTGGTCAGGCATGTAATGGAAATTATGCATAATTTAAACCAATCTAATGATATAGAGCATGTCATCTACTCACCATTCGTCCAATTATAAATCATGTCTTGTTCTCTTCCCATCTACTCGCAACATGGGAATAGAAAGAGAGCAAATAGAGTTGTTGATTGCAGGTTTTTATGAATACTGATAGTGTTTGATCAGGCTAATCAGTGACGTCATGGAGACAACGCTTACTCCGCGTTATTTGCTCTGTTGATATCGGGGCATGATGGGTAAACACATTCCCCAGCGAATGCCTTCAGTCGGTCGGCTGGATGCGGGTAGAGTTCCGTGCCGAAACTGACCATTTGCAGCGCCATCAGTGCGTGGTCGGATCCTAATCAAGCTTTCGGTGACTGACCAGAGGAGGGTAGTTTGCAGCCACAAACCCTTGCCAGTCATAAGGGTGATCAGACCTTTGCTCTGATGACAAGTTCCCCTGGTTGTAGGGTTAGGGTTGCTATTGGGTTTTTACGTGAGGTCTAGGCCTCTAGGGTATCGGGTTAAGGGTAGGTGTTCAGGGTTGAAGTTTGGGTTTTGGTCACTGTAGCCTGTAGGAAATTGACCAAGGAGCAATTGTCGCGAAGCGTGTTTGTCACAAACCATCATAACACTTAATACTGAACTGTCCAACCCATACACTAGCTTACATTGGTTCTGAGTCTAGCTAGTCATTCTGATTATTTTTTCCCAGTCGTTGTGAAGTTGTTTTAGACTTGAACAAAGAATCATTTAAATCTTGTTGAAGTGTTCGACTAGAGTCTGTGATTGTAGACTAAGTTTAGGATGGGCAAGGGAGTTGTGATCATAACAAGTTGGAATGGAGATAGTACTGGTAGTGGAGTTACGATGATTTATGGTTAACTTTGGCCCTTGTCCACCGACACATTCATTTAATTACTATCTCCATCTGACAGGCATATCTAGTTTTTGGTTTTGATTACTTTCAGATGTTCCCCTATCTTATGACTCCAAACCTGCGGTCCAGGACGCTATCTATACAGTGATGCAGTATTGCCAATCTGCAAGTTGCACCTAGGCTGTCCTGTTGAACCATGTCAAAATAGGGTCTGATCTTCCAGACTATAACATTAATTCATTGGATAATAATGTAATTTGTCATTGGGATGTTTTCTGTTCATCTTCATGTCAAGCATTTTGATATACATGTAGGCCCTATAACTTCTTGAAAGTTTTCAACCCATGTACTTTGGAAAGTCCCAGCTGGAGAATGTAAAATATAAAGCCAAATGTAAGCGAGATTACTAGTATAATACTAATTCATACAGGGCATCACTAATGAATTGTAGAGGCGTGTTGTTTCATATGAACTGTCGAGACAGACAGTTGAAACATTCCATCTTCTGTATAGTAATAAAAGAAGAGTCTTGACTGGAGGCTATCTCCCCTGTGGATATGCAATCTTAAGTAAACATTTCAGGCCCTGTGTTTATTCTGATGAGCTGGTGACCTTTTTATAAGGACAGATCAGCATGGGAACCCTGCTGTGATGAAGCGATTATAATCAACTGAAAATTGATTACCAATCTACTGTGTACACTCCACTCCCTTTAATAGTAATTATTTTTAGTATCTGTGAGTAATCATGCGACCTTTGACATTTCTTCTTAATATAAGCCTGGTCTAATGGTAGATTCCAAGATTCATTGTTTTGTTAAGAATGACTTCGCTCATAGACGTTTTGATAATGAGACAAAACATGATAGAGTGAGTGACATCGGCTTGGTTTATTTATGGCAAGATTTGATTACTACAAACTGTATTCATTTGTTTTATCCTCTGCAGTGCAGTGGTATATATACACAAGCACACTCTCTGATCATACTATCGAAACAAATGCCAAATCTTTGAGCAAAGCTGGATTATTTATGTAAAAGTGTTGTTTTGAGTGCCTGTTCAATATATGTTTCAAACTTACAGAATTAAAACACAAAATTAAATCATGCTGTAACTTATCAAAGTGAAAGGGAGTGTTCAAAAATCACATCCTTATTACTTCTTCCCAACCCTTTGCAAATACTGTCACATTGTTTTTCTAAAATTTCTCAAAAATTTAATTTGGGCTGACCCTTGTATTAAAGACCAATCACATACTGTGACAGATAATGATAATTTTACATGTAGGTAGTTCCCAAATTGACTCCTGCAAGTTTATTTAGAAAAGGTATTGGATACCATTGTGGTAGTTCCCATCTTGCTGATTTTTTGCTAATGAGCCAACAGAACTGATTTCATAGGGTTTGTTGCATTGCCCTCAGAAGCTTGTCTGCAGAAACAGCAGGAGACTGAACTAGGAATGATTTGTAGCAATCATTATGGTCACCATTACCATTAAAATCAAACTGGTCCTTTTATGCTCTAGAAAATGATAGATAGTTTTCCCCTCAGCCCAGACCAAGCCATGTAGGTAGTTCCCTAATGCTCTTCAGTTCTTCACAACCCCTCTTCAAATGCAATCCACTGTATTGTTAGCTAAGGCTTCTCATAGTCAGAAGGGGCTATTGACAGAGACTTGTTCTGCCAGATTAAGGCTCTTCATGTAATCCTCTGAAGATCAGTAATCCCCTAAAGAAGATTAACTAGATCACCTATTGTAGCCCAGTTACAGAAGTGCTCCCTTCTAAAGCCCCTCCTGCTTGCACTGTGTAGAGCTGGATAAATGACCATTTTGGCAATGGTAGAAGCTATTATTGACACTCATATTTATTCTAACACGGTCTAGACTTGGAGGATAAGTGTATGAATGGGATAAGAATAGATTAAGCTTATTTACCTGTGTAATGTGGAAATTACACACTCGTGCAGCCTCTGAAAATACCTTCCTTTCTGAATTTGCAGTACATCAGGTAGGCTAGCTTGCAACTTGCAAGTGGAGCTAATTTTTACAGATGAGGAAATTTCCCCCCGTCCATCCGTGAACATTTTCCTCCTCCTCTGTTAAATTTAGCATATAGATTTGATTTCTCAATGATTCGTATCGGGAAAGAGGGATTACAGGGTGATTTTCCACTACAATCAATCATTCATGAATCGAAGATGAGAAGATCATTTTAAGCTATTACATAATACTGAATGTAGTCTGCCTGTATCCATAGATTTTAAACCCTCAGGATGTAAACAGAATGCCTTTTTTGAGATACAGGCCTGCACCTGTAATTCACCTGATTGCCAATTCTGTCTAGACATTGGACTATTCTTTTGAAGCCAAAGGTCAAAGAAGAGCAATGTTTGTGACCTTCCTCATTTCAAAATATATCCAGTAAATAGGAAAGTGGTTGAAAGTCGCCATAAAATGAATCTTTGGACTGCTATACACTCTACAGAACCCACCCTTCTCACTCTAAGCAATTCATAAAATTTAAGTTTGTAAATATCACACAAGTTCTATCTCTGTCTCTATTATCAATCAATCAATTCATTATTCACCTCAAAGTAATAAATTAGGTCATATAGGAAAATAGAAACTGCAATTGGATCTACCAATCACTCGGACACAGTTGTCTACCTTACTCAATCTGACAGATCTCATTAAAAAAAGGTAGACGTCAATGGTTCTCTCCTCTCATTCCCAAACTTTCTGCTTGGCTGATTGAACGTGTGAGTTTGTTGGTGGGTAGAATTGCAAAGCCTCGTTCTGCCTCATTGGGCTGTAGTGAAGGAGGCCCTCGTGTGAGTCTTACATGTCTGTCGGAGGTTGTTCTTGTAAACCACAAGGTTGTAATCTTAAAATTCTATTTCTAGGGTAAAAAAGTGAAAAATGGTTGAATATGAGCAATTCTGATTGGAACAGTAACTCAGGTGGCTGTGGGAACCTGGGAGGATGAGTATTTTGTCTGCTCAGAGCGAGATCGAAGAGCATTTATTCATACAGTAATTGAACATTTCATTGGAGCCATAAGGACATTAACTCATGTACATGTATGTTAACACAAGTTAATGGCCTTGTTGGTAAACACCATTCTGGCTCTCAACAGACCCATTTCATTCATTTCAGTTTTTTCAATGATGCAAAAATTGATGTAAGCTAAGTCATTGTTGCCAGATCATACCATGTGCTAAATACCGCAAATGGTATCATTATGATTGTACAACATGTCATCTGGTCAGAGTCAAAAGGGCATTAACTGTATGATGAAGTATATAAGTTAACGTCCTTATTGCTCCACACAGTTGACATGCTCTGTTGATAATTGCTCCATGGTGACTTAAAGCTCTCATCCATTTCATTCACTTCTCAATTAACCCATATCCTGTGGGAACCAGTTGCCCCCTGTATTTAACATGATGGGAATAAGACAATTACCACTCAATGTAACCCTACCCCATCCCTTAACCCAGTTACTACTAAACTGCTTCATTCGGAATCATGTCCATAGGATCTACCTTGTTCCCGGAAGCAATGGGTTAAAACCTGACCCATAATACAATCATACCCCTATCCCTATATATATCTTATGAAGAAAAGCCTGGAGTGAATGTTGCCAAAGTAAATGTTGTATCACCATTATCGTAGTACATTTTCCAATTTTTCTCTATATTTTTCATATATATGTGTATTTATGTCGATATGATATTTGTACCCCATGATATAGACTTATTATAATTTAGACTTATGATATTTAATATATTTATATACCTTTTTAACTCACCTTCTGCATTTTCCCAGACTAATATATTATTATCATTTACTCCCTCCTTTTCTTTGACCCAATTTGCTAACTTACCCAGGAGCACTTTAAGGTGTGGTTGCGGAACCCAGACAGTGTATGTGCCCGATTATAGTAGACCAAATGCTTGCTTGGATTTGTTTATCCCCTTATGTACATGTATATATTTGCATCCCATATTTCATAATCATCCCATATTTCATAATCATCATCATCATCATCATCATTGCATCTTATGTTTTGCCACCAGTTTGTTTTTAACTTCTGTTCATCTAAGCATCACTGGTTTTGCATTTCAGTGTATGGTATAAAGTGCCATGCTTATAAATCTGTGCTCGTACGTACACTGTAGGTTTGCAAAACCAGTGACACATGTGAAACTTTTCCATTCATAATTATGATAGGAATTTCCATCATAGGAAAACATAGGATATTTAAAAAGAGGCCTGCATGCTGCCCCGAGAGGTAGAACCGATTCTCTCGACACCTTTCATGTTAAAAGAGGATGGGAATGTAAAGGGTGGGATAAACTTCTCTGAAAGCATGGACATAAGCAGTGTAGTTTCTAGCTGAGAGAGTATTACCAAAATGATAAGCATGCCACACTCCTTCATCTTCATAATGGCAATCGCCATATAGCATAACACTCTTTTTAGATCAACATGAAATATTTCATCCAAAGAATCCTTATTTTGGACCTTTGTTCTCAAAAGTAGTTGTCATGCTGTGATAAAAGGCATAGACTGTGACATAATTTTGAGATCTTTAAATTTTAAATACATTTTTGTCTAAATCCCTGTTGACATTTGGCCGGAGACAAACATTAAGCTTTTTAAAATTTTGTATTTTTAATCTTAAATTGAAGATAATATTGAAACTTTGTATACTGAGATTTACAGCAACTTATATGTCAATGTTGAGATGCATGAATTAAAATGTACTCATTAGCTCATCCAGACCAAAGTATATCATCAAATGAGCTATCATAAATACTCTCTTTCTTGAAGCTAGGCTACACCATTACAGCTGTAAACATTTCCCTCGCTATATACTGCCGAGTGCATAACATACGACTTCGAAGGTTACTTCCATTTGATATTAGATTATTGGGGAGAGAGCAACCAATTTAGGTCAAGTTATCTGGGTGAGACTACTTCTCTGCAATTGTAACTCGCTATATAGTATATGCGACAGTAGCACGACAGTACCAAGACAGTACCACATATTAAATCAGAATATATTGAGAAGTAAACGTAGAGTTACCAAAAATGGTGCCTTGCCCCCGTATGATTTGCTTTCTTTTGAACCAAAACAAATCACCTGCTTGGAGCCAGAGGGCCTTAGCTCTGTGTTAAAGTATGAGAGTTTAATAGTTAATGCCCCCTTGCCTCCAAAGAGATGAAATATTACTTTGCTATTTACACAGGGCTAATGCTATGATTTACTTCTTTTGGCCGAAACAAATGTTACTTTGCTTTTTACATATGGTAAATGTCATAAATATTTAAAATCATATTCAAAAGAAAAATCCCCCTTCCCATTTATGATTTGCCCCTTGTTTACTAAAACAAGTATAACTTTGCTATTTCAAGTTGCAAAACATATTATGCAATTTAAAAAAGGGTATCTCCTCCCCATTTGTGATTTTCATCTATTTTTTAAAACCAAAACTGATTACTTTGCTATTGGCAATTCCTGTGTTACACTATTGCCAATATTTAGTTGGATAAATTTATCAAATTGTTTGTCCTATTCAAATTTACCCCTATTCCCTTTTCCCTTGTTCGGTACAAAAATATCCTTTGATATTTTCTTTAAAAAATCAGTAATGATGTTTGTTTAATTTACAGTTTTTGTGAGAAATGGTCTAACCCTAGATTGAAGATGCATGCATGAACATATTGGTGAATAAATGTGATTGCAGGTTGTCTAAAATAACATCATTAAGTATGAAATACTGTTTGTACAAGAATGCTTTCATGTGAAATGCAGCTTGATTGATTGAAGTTTGGTGTCAATTAGTGATTTCATGCTGAAAATTAGTATGTGTGATGCAATGCAAATGAATGAAACATCAATACGTGTGAGGTGTCAATGTGAAACAAATAGAATGGAAGTTTCGTTCATACATGACTTGGTAAACCGGAAAAAAAGAAAATAAGGAGGGGGCTTTGCTGCAGAAAAATAAACTATTTTAAGTGCAAATGAATATAAATTTTGAGTGTGGGGGGGGGGGGCAACATAGCAATGTTCAACAAAGGAGTATGTTCTCATTTGTATTTTACATTTTGTAAGATAAAATTTGAAGCATACTGTGCTCATGTCATTTTATATTTTTATTTTGTTTGGGCTGTCTTTTACATCATGTAAGAACGAAGCTTTCATGTACGAGAGATGAATAGTGGAAATTGACTACAGATTCGATAGTGAGAGCCTATTATTTTAGGGAAGGGGCAGTCATGTTTTCTGCCCCATGGAATCCTCACAAATAGCATTTTAGGGGTGATGTTTTGACAATCATCATCATCATGCACACATAGGCTCATTATCTAGTTTTCACCCACACGTATGAAATGAATTTTCATCCATTGTTCCAGTGTTCTATTTCATTCATCTGTCATCACATTCTCATTCACATCAACCTACCTGGCTGCCATCTTTAATTTGTAGTCCATGTACATTAGACAAGGTCTAATATGTTTTTACTCAACATTTACTGCCTTTTTCTTTAGAACTAGAAGGTCTTTATGTGAATGCAAATGAGAATTTTAGTCCGTGTCAAGTTTCTTTATATATATTCTTTCAACTTCGTCAGAGCAAGAAGGCTCTAATGAATTCATTAGGCCAGGAGTAATATGTTTTCATCTCTATTTTCATCACCATTCGCAATTACCTGTAGTTTAGAGCAAAAGAGATTCTAATAAGTTCATGTACATAACTATGTAGTCCATTTCTGATATTTGTTTCTCAAACTCATTTTCATTCCTACAAAGATTAGAGCAAGAAAGAAACCGTGAATAGATTCTCAATGGGAGTGCATTTACATCCTTGGTCTTAAATGTTTTCAGTTTCAATTTTCAGTGATGAGTAGTTTATAGAATTAGAGTAAGACTGTCATCAAATGTAAATGGATTCCAGTTTATGAACATTAGCCGAGATACAATGAATGTTTCCAGCTCATTTTTCATCATCTCTCCTGCTTTTAGTCTAGATCTATTTTGTTTTGTTTTAATGGGGTTGTTTGTTTGAAATAACTGTTCTTCACTGTGTGCTCAGTATAATATATTTGCTCTTGTCATAAAAGCAAATGTTGTAGAACTCCATTAATTTCCCAGTTTAATGAATGACTGTAGTGTGTAAATCAGTTGTGGTTTCAGTGGCTTACGTTTTAGCCTTGTAATTTGAGGAAAAATGGTCATTCATCTAAAGCATGTTAGAATTATGTTTCATATGACAATATAGATTAGTTCATTTCATACTGTATTAAGGATATACAATGACATTACCATCAGTATAATTGTACATCTAATTTCATTCTTTGCATCTCATTCCAGTAGTTCTCTGGCATAGTGTATGTTTAAAAATAAGATACTACTAATTCATTAGAACTTGTCATGTCAAACTGTTAACTTATTCCATGGTTCTCCACACTATCTTTCATTCACAGGGGGCCGGATTATAATGTTAGGATCTGTATGCAAGAGCCCAATGTTAAAAATTTTTTTTTGGGGCTGGACTTGGGATTTAAGTGACCTGTTAGTGTTCAGCCCAGAATTTTCTTATGCTTATTGGTGCAATATTTTGGTGAGCTTAAAATAAATGACTTTTACAGGCATGAATATTTTGCTGGTGACATAATTATGTTGCATGTTGTTTGAAATATAGTTTGAAGCACATATCTATGCACTCTGAGAATCAATGGGGGGCTTACAAGGATTTGCTCTTCACTTTGAGTCATTTACTTTATACAGTATTCAACCACATCATCTGCTTGAAGCCAGAAGGGCGTTTCCTCATATTACTTTGTGGAGATTTCATCCCCTTCTGGCTCTCAGCAGACAATATATATACATGTACATGTATATACAAGATTATCTCTTGGTTTTCATCATGATATAATTAATACAATCATTTGTTATGAGAGTCCATACTTTCTTTACTCTTCCATCTCAGGAGAGCCTTTATTCTCTGTATGTCCCTTGTTTATCGTTATCGCCCCTTTGGACCTCAGCTGACGATATTTCTATACTCCTCTCGTTAAGGAGAGCCTTTATTCTGTATATGTATCACCCTTGTTTCATTGTAACAGGGTATATTCCCAACATGTCGTGCTGATGTCGATATCTGTCGGGGTCTGCAGGTTTGTTGCACTGGATGGTCACTACACCTCAAGAAATTGCATCCCAAAACTAACAAAATTGTTTGTTTTATTTTAAAAATTAATTGGTTTTCTTGGTGATGATTTTTTTTCTTCTTTTTTCCAACCCCTTTTCATTTATTAAAGTTTTTGGTGATGTGTTTTTATAAAACTATGAAATTTTCAATGATAATAAAAAGGGCAGCTAAAAGTATTTTGATAAAAATGCATGATAATTGGGGAAAAACTGATATAGATCATATTCTATTGCATGATAGCAGAATGAATTTTTCTTCTGGCATGTTTTAATTATCAATTATATTACAGTGTCATTGATAAAGAAAGATGTATCATGTCTTCATATGGCTGACATATTTTACTTGCCCGTTTAAAACAATTTTTTTGATGCAAACCGAGAAAATCAAAGCAGGAAATTCATTTTAACGTTTGATTTGTGCAACAGCTTGTAGAATACCCCCGCAGTTTTTTTTTTAATTTGTATTCATTAAAGCGAGAAATCATTTTCATTATCAGTCTTTACTCTGCTTGAACCAGGTAAACATTACTGTAATGTATGTTAAAGTAAAATACAATTGTCCATTCACTACATTATCAAATTACAATGGAGGAAGAGGAAAAATGTTACGGGTAGTTTGGGTGACAAAAGCAATTAAAATACTTCTTATTCAGAAGCGTGAATATCTAAATTGAAAAACAAAATACCTGTTTTCTTCATTTGTTTGCAGGCAAGTACAGCCAACTGTGACATTAACATAATATCTCTGAAGAGCCAGAAGATAAAGACCAGTTCTGGTCATGCGATTGCATTGTGAAAGAAACGTTGTGAAATCGATCAGAAAAGGTTGATCATCTAGCATATAAGTATTGGCGTGTACTGCAAGGTTCTGGAATCATCAAAATGATAAGAAATTTGGCCCAGTCTTGGTAAAGTTACAAGCACTGTACACAGAAAGATGTATATGGGACTACGTGACCACGTGCGCGATATCTATTTGGTCCCAATAGATATAATAATTTACCAAATATATCAATTAGTAGGCGGTTTCCGGCAAAATTTGTATCATCACGTATTAGTCAAAACATATTCTTTCACATGATTGGTAATGAGAGCTTTTCATTTTTGAGAGATGCCGGGGCGTTTCCAAAACTGGTCTTTACCTTTAAATCATATACTTTAACAAATAGCTAATGCTCTTCTGGGGACCATATGTGATATTATTTTTTCTCTACTCTAGGGAAAGTATTATCTTGGGGCAACAATGTCATATTACCTTTAATAGCAGCCCCTGAATTATTTCTAAAAACAGAAATCAGTCACAAGCAAGAACATATCAATAGCAATGATATTTTGAAAATGTTGAAATTTTGTTATTTCATATTCATTTACAACATTTGGAAATTCCACATATTCTTGTCAAGATTATTCGTATCGGTTTATATTATGTAATTCAGTGTGAATCTGAGATTAAAGAAAGTAAAAATAGTAGTTATTGATAGTAATGATTAAATATCATGAACAAGGAAAGCAATAAATGAAGCTACATTGAGAGTGCATATGAGTTGCTCATGACATATTAAAGTGGCTGTTGCTTCTTACGGTTATGAAGTACTTAATTATAGGGAAATGGGTTGTAGAAGAGAGGAATGAGAATTACAAGTGTCAAGGATTGTTATTAATTTCACACTCCTGAACACGGAATGACTTGGGTTCCGCATGAGTACCAGTGTGCATACATTATCGTGAGATTTCCTGGACAACCTCTTGAACACCCTTCAATGAATATCCCAACGCCCTCCCACCCTCACTCTCCAATTGATAAGGAAAGCCAATTATGACAGTAACCGTAAGCCTCTGTCCCTCGGAGTTACTAATGCA
This sequence comes from Mesocentrotus franciscanus, assembly GCA_037976565.1. Lineage (NCBI taxonomy): Eukaryota > Metazoa > Echinodermata > Echinoidea > Camarodonta > Strongylocentrotidae > Mesocentrotus > Mesocentrotus franciscanus. The sequence goes on from CP137677.1 coordinate 12,361,058, forward strand.
TGCAGACTCCCTACCGCTAAAACGCATCGTGCCTTAAAATATCACTAGAGGGCATCACCACTCTTCTTTCCCCCCTTCTCTCTGTGCTCATGGGTCGACATCGGCTATCCCAGCATGCCGTTTGCATTTCAAGTGCGAGCCTCAAGACTTCTTAGCATGCTGGCTGGCTGTAAAACCCTTATGTTGAGATGGAACACACCCAGACGCTCACAAGTCCGAAGATTCTAATCGTCCTTTCTTTTGGGGAATAATCATGTTATATCACACATATGTATCTTTTCTCGAAAGGAGCAAGTTATTGATTTTTCTGGTTATTAAAAATGCTTGGTCCACTGAGTGCGATTGTAAGCCAAGTATTTGAAATTGAATATGAAGTGAAGAAGTGGAATGTTTCATTTCAGATGGTTCATTACAACTGTCATAACAAATGTCAGTTGGACCGTGCTTTGCAATACTCTAGCATGAATAGCTCAAATGACATATGAAAGTTGATGGGAAATCTGTCATTATGTTCCAATAAGTAGATTAAAATTCTGAGAAATTCCAGATCAAAATAATGCCAAGGTTAGCATAGATCTTGAATTAGTAAAAATCGGAAGCAAATTATGAATTTCGTTAATTGGGGATAGCACAAGTACCCTTTAATAAAGCAGCACAAAAATGACTAAATTATAATCATATTGGGTTCTTGTATAGCACTCATATCTGTCAGATTTGACACTCCTGGCGCTCCCGATTATTACCCTGGCTTTAGCATGGCTGCCATTACGGCGCTCTAGCATTTCAAGGAATTAATTCCTGCCAGGTTCCCATTTACATCACCTGGGTTGAGTGTGACAAATGTAGATCAATGTCTTGCCAAAGGACATTAGTGCCACGGCGGGACTCGACCACGGACCTTGTGATCCACAGTCCGGTGACGTATCCACTCGACCACAACACCTGTATCAGTCATGTACAAGACAATTAATTCAAGAAATATACCACAGCAGCAAAGAAATGACTTAATATCATTCATCATGTACCAAACAGAAGACAATGGCTCTCCCTGGCAATCAAGCTAGACACATTATACACCTGCGCATACTGAATAATAAATGTGGGGGTACCTCATGGGTAACATGATATTAAGCAGGATTTCTATAGCAGCTCCGACTAGAAAGAGGTCGTGCAAGCAATCAAGTCTGAATGTGAACGAGGATGAAATTAATCATTTTTATTGCTCAGGAGCTTAATTCAAGTCAGGAATTCTCTCTTATTATTCACATTGCAGCAAGCCAACAGGCAATTCCATGTAAGAAAATGAATGCCAAACTGTTGGTGAAAATGATTTGCAGACAAGGAATGAATTGCTGATCAATGAAGGTACTTTACTGTCCTGTTAACGACATTGGTATTTTAGTCATTAAGCTCTGGAAATCTCAAGAAGAGCTCTGGAAACTCTTAAAGAGCTAATTCAAAAAGTATGAAATACACAAGAATGTTGTATGGAAACCACTCTTTACATTAAGAAATCCAAGAAGAGCTTAGTACTGTGAACAAAAAAAGAAGGATTTGTTATACTGACACATACATGTCTAATTTCCATGCAATAATTTGCAACAACAAAACAAAACACTCATTCATTTTACAACTTCTTTGTAGGTCACCATTTTCCACTTTATTTCCAGCTTACTGTCTGTATCTCATCGTCTCTATGGCCACTCCATCTCATTACTGCATCCTGAACATTACTGTACTATTTTCTCCTCTTCCCAGATACTTATTACTTGCCCACTATACCCGTCACCGTCGGTGCCCCCCTTCCCGCATCCCCTGTTTCTTTCATGACGTTGATTAACTATGAAATTCATATTTCCTCAATGAAGTAATACTCGTAGCATTTTCAAATAAAACTGATATTGCAACCTTGGGCTAGAATATGACACTCACTCTCCCTCCCTCTCTCTCATCCCCTTTGAATGCTGTTATTAGATCTTGCTGGTGCGTAAGAGCCCTTTTTTTGTGTGTGGAAAGAAATAAAAGGTTACAGTTTGCTGTGGTTTCTTGTATGATTGGGAGACACCCTGAGCTATATCCGTGCAGTATCCATACATTGCATCTTTGGCTAATATTTATCCATACTGTAGGCAACGGATAATACTTTTCCCCACTGCCATTGCATCATGGGCATAGCATGTGTTTAGCTGTTGAGGGGGCAATGATATGGGGGTATGGAGGATTGATTATTTGATAAAAAGACATTGTAAGCATCGAGAGAATAAAACTATTAGGTTAGGGAAGGGTTACACTTTCACTTCCCCTTTGCGCTTCTTTCTCTCCTTTTCTCCTGTTTAATTCATTTTTCACCGGACCTTACTTAAAAGCTAGTTGTCAACTAATTACATAGGGCTATAGTACATAGTTTACAACTAGGCTTCATAAGGTTTTCTATATATACTTGAGCCCTGTTTCACTATGATAAAACAATTCCTTTGGTAAAAAAAATGCCTTGTGAATGCTTACATGCCATACTGTCCTCTGGTGTCAAGGTGATGTAGTGATGTCACGCCTCTATTTGCATGCATTCACAGTTCCATCATTACTGACAGGAGCACGACCTCATACTCACACCTCATCATCATCCCTCATACAATGCCTCATCCCTATCTCCTCCTCCTCCTCCTCCTCGTCCACGTCCTCCTCGTCCGTCGTCCGCAGGTTTTGTTTCATCCTTCAGCAACCCACTCATTCACCCCAGCCCAGATAAATGACAAGAAAGGCACACCTCATAGTCGTACCTCATCCCTAATACCTTTGTTCACCCGGTGAACACCCTACTCATTAATCCGAGTGCACTATTTATTATCAGTTGAGATCAACAAGGGTGTTTAGCCTGTATTACATGATATGAGGTTACACGCTTTTGGCTCTAAACAGATAAAATAGGAGGATCATGAACATCTATACCGCGTCCTGTCTGCCCTTGTTCACTCTCAAAACACCCCCATGCATCAATCCATAAAGGAATGGTAGAATCCTTAAAAATTGTACCTCTTCACTCTCTCTAAATGTTACAAGAGTTGAATTTCATTTTTTTGGGGGTAGGGGGGTAGGGGAGGACTCATATCATGTTTGGAGTGGAAATTCATACTCAAAATAGTGGAATCTGCTCTCTTAATTTTATTCAATTGCTACATTGAAGTAGATTCCTGTATACTTTCCATGCCTGCATCCAGAGAGTACTTAATTGTGACCTCAGTTAATCTCTTAACCTGCCCACTTATTAGCCCCAATCCCATAAAAATGGCAAAATCATCATACAAAATTATTCATACCATGTACACCTCCCCCAACCTTAATTGTTCAACCCTAAACAAGCTGGCTCATTGGCCCCCTAATCCCATAAAAATGGCAAAATAATCATGTCAAATAATTCATACCTTACCCTCTGTCCCTGTTGGCTCTCTATATTAAGCCCCCACACCTCTCATTAACCCCAGTCCACCTTGATACCCCATCTTCCACTGCCTCCCACCTCATCTCCCCATCTCCATGGGAGTATGCAGTCCACTTAATTGCAACCCATCCTAGCCAGCCCTTAGCGCCGCCGCCACCGAGCAAGGCAAGGCAAGGCAAGGTGTGGCTGGGTTCACCAGGGCAGATGAGACCCTGAAATCAAATCAACCAGCATCACACCTCCCTACAACGATGCTTACACGTACATGGTGCTATCCCCAACAACCTGTTATGGTGTACAACCCAAAACAATTACAAAATATCCTCATCTGCCAATCTCCCGGCTCCGACTGAGCAGTTATACACTGGTCATGCATTCCAAAGCATCCTCTTCCTTTATATTTATCAATAAATATGTTTTCATTAAAATTCATTTGAAATTATTCTTGAGGAAGGAAAATTGTCATATTTTGGTTAGAAGTTAAGTTAAATATCTGATTAGATATACAGCAATAAATAATGTTTGATTAACTGTCAATTATTATGGTAACGCAACCTTTTTTGTCTTCCTTTTTTTTTGGGGTTGTGTGTGTTTGTGGGGGGTAAATGGGAAACATAGTTTTTAGAGCTCAGTTGATTTCATATGGATCTACTTTCAAGAGATGTCAAAAGAAGAGGTGTGAGTAAGGAAACAATATTACTAAATAAATTACAGTTTTCTCACGGAACCTTCAATCTATTTATACATTGTTTTGCGTCTTTCATCTTGTGACTAGATGTAATTTACCTTGACTTCCATAAAGTCAACTGCATTTTAATTACAAATTCATATTAGTGTTATTGCTAGGATTTTCATGCTCCCGGTTTATGAGAGCTGGGCAAATATCAGTATTACAAAAGCTTTTTTTTTAATGAGATGCCTGGAGGGAAAAGCATTTACCTTAATGGAAAGGAAGTGAAGGAATTTTACAGATATTTGAACATACTTACCTGTTTGCCAAGATGGAAAATTGCCTTTTTCCTCCCATGATATGTTTGCTTTTCACAAAGTGAATGGGTCTAGTCTAGTGTTCGATTTGCAATAGAGTGAAAGCAATCAAATGAACTACCGTAATCAACTGGGGTATTTCTTTTAACTTGCCTTTTAAAATTTGGGGCTGTAATATTCATGTTGCAATAAAGTGAAGCCAATCATGAAATCTAAAAATCTATGGATTTTTCAACTAAACCTCTAGTAATAAAACAAATATTAAAACAAATATTGATTTGAGAGCAGACAGCTCACAGATTGTAGAAGAGTGAAGAGTCAAACTCTTTCACGCATTAACCCCTGCACACACACACACACACACACACACACACAAACAAAAAACGCATTCGATTTAATTTTTTAAAATTTTTTTATAGTTAGGTGCTGCTATCTTTTCACACTATTCCAGATCCTGACAATAGCTGTCGTTTAAAAAAAAAATTTTTTATTCATTGATCGGTGCACCTTGCACTGTGAATCATCATAGACAATCTCTATTGTGTCCTTTTGGCCTGGAGATATCTGACCTTCGAATGCCCTAGACATGGACGAAGACCTCTTTTGTTTTCTGCTGTGATTCACGGGTGTCTGTCTGAAGCAACCAGCCGTGCATTCTAGCATGAATGGGAAATTTATAAGAAAAAACGAGATATAAAAGCAGCTTGCAGCTTGGCATCCAATCCAGGCACTAAAATCAATGAAATTTGTCTAGAACGCTTTAATTGGAAACCGAATTATGGGTCTATGTTAATTACTCTCCCTCTCTCTCGTTGAGAGCTATTTATGTAGATATATACAGCAGGCATCGGCAAGAGGGCAATCCGTAAGGGCGTGTGTGTGTGTTCATGTGTGTGGCGTGTACACGAGAGGGCAAAGCGGCGAATATAATCACTCCACTTTGGCAGTGTGTGTTGTTTGATGCATGCTTGTGTTGTCTTTTTATACTGAGAATCCTATTGAATAGACTCTGGATTGCTTTCGTAAAAGCATGATGGACTGTTCAATGATGTACCGGTACATGTAATTAAAGGCATGATTATAATAATGAAGGTGATATCAAGATCTTAAATTTGCATAAATGGTTACCAAGGCTACGTTTACGGTGTACAATTATACGCATAGATAATGCAAGGAGTTTAACGCTCCTTGCAAAGTTCACTTTAATGTGATCAATACATCATTAAAGTATTACATATTAGTGTAGTTAGAAAACTGAAACAGAAAAAAATACCCTCAAATTCTGGCATGATTTATTTTAATGTCATTCATGTAGTTTTCATAGATGATTAGCCTACACCATGTAAATCTGGTTAGTTTGCATGTATGATGTACATGTCGTTTTGTCTGAAAGGGTATCGTATTAGTGAAAGTTTAACATATTCTAATGTTCATGCCAAAGAATCCAGCTGTAATCTTTGTTATCGTGCTTGTCGATGAGTCACTAGAATATTTTGAATAATTCATAAACTAAATCTTGCATCTTTTATGAGATATTGGAGGACAGTATCCTGGTATTACATGTATGTCGGGTGACTTCTCACATCTTGACATGAATTCACCTATGACTTGGTTGTCTACATTGACAGAAATTTGTACTTTGTATGTGATTGCTTTATGAATGTGATTGGTTGAACATGGAGGAAAGAAATTTAATCGTCCATTCTCATCTTTTTTATTATCTTTACAGAGCGGTCCACACCCCGCCAGCCTTCTAGCGCTACAGCAAATCTCAGAACTGGTGCTGCCTCAGTCCCGCTTCAACCAGAGCTCAGGGAGGAGTCTTGGAGGAGGTAAGAGTGGAGGAAATCCAACCCATGGGGTGCGGTATTGGGTGGGGAGGAGTTGGGTGTGGTATTGGGGTGGGGCATATGGACAAGTTGAGTGAAGCAACACAAAAGACGTGGAGCATTATGCATTGGGATAGGGTACTTGGCAGAGTTTGAAAAAGAAAAGAAAAGGGAAAAAAGGGAAAACGTTATGTTTGGATAGTCACAGAGAGGAGTCCTTGGAAGGAGGTGGGCAGGGAAATGCTTTGCCCACAGTTGTGGCACAGGGCGAGGCACTAGCTTTACCATATAATGTGGCGTTGAGTTGGGGCACAAGGATAAGTTATCCAATTACAAGATTTTATGTTCTTACCTTATGTAGGATATTGATGAGCATTATGTAACTAACTAACAATTATATATTTATGTTATTGCATACTGTTAACATGAAGAGAATAGAAGTATGCTGAATGTAATAATGATAAGACCGACAAAACACACTTTCAAGATTTAGATAACTAACAGTAAATAATAGAAAATTTGCCCAACAACAAAAACTTCTGCCACCTTCATTCTTGAAGTGGCATGTTTTCCATTGCACAGGAATCAACAGTGGTCGCTATTTAGAATGATGAATTGGGTTTATTTGTGAAAATGGGGTAACATGATTATTCAAGAACTTGAGGGAAGTCGACAGGTATTTAGACTGAACACGTTGGCCCAGTAACCCACATTTGCATTAGTTATTCAATAATGGCATGCCAGTCAAACAGCCTCTAGGAATGGCCACAGCACATTAGCTCCATCCAGTCGTTTGTTCTACCTCTCTCTGCCTGCTTCTTCATGTTTCTTTATTATGTCTGAACCTTGGCTGAACTCGTGGTCTCAGATTTTACAATTTACTAATAGTAGCGAAGGACATTTTGACACCTGTATGGAGATTATGTGGTCTTGCATGATTTGTGTTGCATTTGCAGAACAATGGTTGGGGAAATTGTGATGCTTGAGTGCTAATAGATGGGTATGGGATTCTGAAATTTAGAAAATTAACTGAATAATATGATGTTTTTAGTATGATTCAACACATTTTGAAAATATATATGGTAGGGATTTGCATTTACGGGGCACTCAGTGTACTCTAGACTAGAACTATAATATGCCCAGACTGTGAAATTCCTTTTTGTACAAATCTGAAACAATACCTTTCATCCATAATCCATATCTCAAAATATAATGGTTAAAAATTGAGAGAACATCCATGCTGTGGAGCCTGAAAAATTTCGCATTCATTGCGAATTGTGAAATCATCAATTTGCATGAGAATTCATTCTATCATTAATTTTGGATAGGTATTATTTATCCTTGCCAAATTATAGCAAATAGGCCTAAACGTTTCTTTTTTCCTTCCAAATTAAACGCAAGGGCCTATTTGTACTTTTCAGGAAGCTACATATACATGTATCTGATCATTCTGAAAATCAACTTTAATTCCATAATTGGAATTAATCTCTTTGAAAATGGAAAATTAATGTAGAACTCAAATGTGGATTGTGTGTCATTTAATACTCTTTACTCAGGGAACAATGGAAGTGGTGTTTTGTCATTCGTCGTCGTTGATTTATGAACATACAAATCCGTACATTGACATACATGTATGATGGATTTGTATGTCAATGTGTTTACCCATGTTCGATGCTCACTCTTATGTATCTGTCCTAGCTCCCTGTACTATGTATCCCTCCTTGCAGTTAAGATAGTTATCTGTCATATTGTATACTGTAAGAATAATCGTTTGCTTTGTTCTCTTGCATGATTGCTATTCCCCATTCACAACATCAGGAAGATACGGAACAGGTGGAGTACACTTCATATTTTTTTCGTTAAAAAAAAGAAAATGCATCTTTAATAAAAATCATCGCTAATTCATTTCAAAGCTTACCAAATCACCCCCTCTCACCCTTGTAGTCCTTATCGTCACTCCAAACAAAAAAATTAAAATATTCTTTGGGTACATTTTAAGAAGTACCAAAGTCATATGGTAGTTATGTTATAAATGGTACTGTTTTCTTGGTGTTGGTATTCGATGTATCGTGGGTTCTAATTTCCAGTCTAATTTCTAAAGCAGAGCGATTTAATTAGTTCCCACTCTTTATTCTTATTTAAGTGATCAGTTGTTTTTGTCTCATATTTTGGTTTACAAAAATGTTACTGTCTTATTTGAAATAAGATAATATCGTTTTCTTGCTTATGTTTCATATTGTAGAATTTCAAAAGCCCTTTTGAAGTGTATACATAAATATAACAGTTGCAGTTGCTCTACTAGGAATGATAAAACTATTAAATGCTTGATGCTTTTACTGGTGTTCATATTTCCTGCAAATTCACTGTGGATTTATTATACTTGATGAGAAGAAAAGAAAAAAGAAAATAGAAAAAATTCTATCTTATAATATGATGCAAGTGGGCCTTCAAATACTGTAAATGGAATCCCGAACAAATTTAGCAGTACTGTAAAACTGGAAACTTTTACAACATGTCTTTTCCATGATTTGCAATTGTTGGCCATTAGTTAGTGACGAATCACAAAAATATGTAGTGTTGTTGTCAGTCGGGATTTAATGGTTTTGTGGCATGCAATTTTTCGGTAGATCTGCAACACATGCAAAAAAGGTTTCATACAGTCCAAAGTTTCTGGTGCTACAGAAGTCATTATTAAGTTATTAATGTATTCATTAACATATTCATTTGTACAAAGTCATTAAAATCATCAAATAGTCATTAATATATTAATCAATAATTGCAAAGCGCACATTGATCAAATGTATCCTGTAATGTTCCATGTCACAAACCCTAACCTACACGTACTAACGGCGGTATGATTCATATACAAAATAACACCACCTTCGGACCTGTGTGCCCACCTACTTAGCATCGTGTCCTTGAGCATGTCTGTTGCATGCCAGAAGGGCGTTAACGCATAGGCTTTAACACAGAGCTAACACCCTTCTGGATCTCAACAGATGATGTCATAGCTCTTATCGTCTTGTAGTTCTAATCCGATATAGAGACTAAGTAAATACACCTTTCGGATTACGGCTAGTTTGAGGTGTTAATACCCATTTTTTCTTTATAGCCACATATCAAGTATAGTTTCTCGCTCTCTCTAGGCCTGTCTTCATCAGCTTGAGTTTACCAAATAACCCACTATTTTAACTATCCCGATCGCAAATTAGCCAGTTAATTTGCGTCCTCATCAGCCCGCAGTTGCAAATAGCGGGATATTTGGTTAAGAAAATATCCCAAGATATCTTGGTCTTGTTTCCAAAATATTCTGCTATTTGGGAAATAGCGGGCTAATTTGCGCCCATCCGAGCCAGTTTTTGATGAGTGTATCGGTCTGGTGAAGATGCAATTTCGAGCTTCGGGATAATATCCAGAGTCTGAAAATAGTGGGTTATTTGGCAAACTCGAGCTGATGAAGACAGGCCTTCTCTCTTATCTTATCATAATCTCATTCAAACTAATTTGGTCATTCGAGGACTTAGTCACTGGTAAATCTGACATTGACACCTATACAGGCAAAGCTACACCGCTGTATAGTAATAATCCTTAATAGGGTTTAAAGGTGATTTTCCATATTACAAATGAAATTATGCAAAATCCTTCTCAGATATCATGGGCAACCACATAATTATGAGCACATGCTTTGCACTTTGTGTATTTAGGAAAAGATATAGTTGAGTAGAAATGTAGTTAAATACAAGAAGTGTGATTTTTTAAATGAATTAAGTGTAATAATTTATAAAAGCAAAATTTATGATATGCTTCATACATGTTTGCCTGTTATTCAAGCCCATGTAAAATATCTATGGTAGAAATTATTTCAAAATTAAAAAGAAACAAAGAAGAAAGAAATTTGTAATGTAGAAGATCATATTCCTTTTCCTGTAAACTATCCAAAATATTTTACAGCAATGTGAAACAGGTTAATGCAGGATTTTATAACCACATAACATTATATAATAATGGTTAACAATAGAAGTATAGTCGTGGTTTGATATATAGGATGATGATGGAATGTGTATTATGCCACCTTTTGTGGGAACGATGGACTATCATTGCCATGGAAACTCCATGTAGCCATTGAAATGGTGGAGGTATAGATAGTTTAATAATTTAGATGTAAAATTCTGGCATCTTTTCATTACAGGATGAATAGAAGACGAAAAAAAAAGGAGAGAAGTAAAATGATGTTGTATTTCTAAATAACATAAATGCCTTCTGCTAAATCATTTCTCAGTATAAAAAGCTAACAATACATTCTTTATAATTTTTGTTTGTTAGTTTGTTTCAATAAAGTAATACATTATGTTTGCATCGTGACCACATATCAATTACAACCATTTCCATTTAAGCTTGTTAAACAGCAATTAATAATCATACAATTTATTCATGCATTTACTAATTTTATGGATATGTTTTGCATTCCCTTTGTCACTGTGTTAATATTTTCCATAAAACAACAGGCAATTTGATTGCCTTTAAATGCCCACTCTAATTGATTGATTTATTGTAATTTTCATTTGTGCATATACATTTTGCATAATGTTTTTGGTTCAATATTAAAAATGTTTCAGTTCAACAGTGTTGTATCATTTCTATATCATTGAGTCATATATTTAGTGAGCCAGTGATAATATTCAGGTTTAATAATTTTGCATCCATTATTTGGTTATGAATTTAATTCAACATATTTGATAAAAATATGACTTTGCCTAACTTGCTCTCATTTGCCACAGTTAAAATTAAAAAATGTTATTATGTAGTTGTACTATGGATGGTCGTATCTCTATATATATTTATTTTATCTCGATGTCTTTTGATTTGATTTTACCAGTGAACCAAATTAAGCTTCAAAAGTGATATTTTATTGTGAAGAATGTGTAACAGATATGAAATTCTGAATTCATTAGTTTGTACAATTTGAGCTAACGAAGGGAAACAACACATCTTTAGCTTTGTTTATTGTTAATACCCTTGCCACACCAACGAGACCGACACCAGACCGACAGTAGGTCGAACAAACAATAACATTACAATGATTGGCTTAAAATAGGTTGGTTTGGAGTCTGCATGGAGTAGGTTTGTCGGTGTGATTGAGGTACGTGTAATAGGTACAGATTCTGTCCTACAATTATGCATGTAAATGCAATACTACCATCTACATTTACATTTGTCTATGGGTAATTCCATTAGATGCGTGTATGACATTCATCATTTAATCGTATATGAAAATCCTTTGCCATGACTATTGACCAATGATTCTCACTAGATATCATCATCATAAGTCAGTGGTATTATTTTAAAGAGATTTACAGTATCATTTTCTGACGACATAAATGGATAAAGGACATACAGGACGCATTGAACGGAATTGCTTACATGTAGTGTTTGGGGTTAATGCATTTTGAACCGCGTGATCCCTAAACATTGTGCGTGATCAGTAACATTTTTCTCTTGACTTGTTTTTCGCTAGGTTCGAGTTGTGTTATACCAGTAGCAGACATCCGAGGATCCGACTCTGTCAACTACTCAAAGGGAGAGAAGGCTCTTCGCTGCAAGCTTGCCTCCCTCTATCGTCTAGTAGACCTCCACGGCTGGACCCATCTCATATACAACCACATCTCAGTAAGTCAACTTCATATTTCATCTGTTTGGAGCCAGAAGGACGTTAAGATGTGAATTTTAACACAGAGATAATGCCCTCTGGCCCCTCTGGCTCTAAACAGATGATTTCTGTTGCAGTGAAAAAAATATGTATACCTTCAGTGTTCTTGTTGAAAGCCATCTCATATACAACCACATCGGAGTATTATTAAGTCAACTTCATTTGTCATCTATTTGGAGCCAGAAGGACGCCAACTCTTATACAGTGAAACCTGTATATAAAGGCCACTCAAGGGAGATGAGAGAAGTGGTCTTCATAGGCAAATGGGCTTTATGCGCAGGTTCATTTCGTTCATGTTTCAATGAGAAACCATTTCAAAGGAGCGAAGAAGTGTGGTCTTTCTAGACAGGGGTAAATACAGGGGTAAATACATCGATTCAATTCAATTATATTCTATTTCTTGGAAAATGCTTGCACACTTAAAATATCAGATAGTTTAAAATGGTACTGATTTCATGCATTAAAAAAAAAAACAATTAAAAAAATTGTTTGCGAGGATGATTTTTTCTTTTTCCTACAACACAATTCAGACCCTTGTATAAAGGCTGGGCAATATGTGTTGTGCATTAACAATGACTTTATCCTTGTATGACATGCTAGTAATATTGCTACCGTATTCATTATGGGCACTGGGCACTCATTACCAACACGCTACATGGACCTCAATTCATAGCAGCAATATTCAATGCACAAGCAAATATCCATTACAGGTTAAGTGGCTATTGATTTTAAAAGGCTCGATGTAATTAAACTTTTGATATCTAAAAGCCTTTGTCATGGTCTAAGCAAAGAGCACTTACACGAAGATTATATATTCGACCCTCATTGATCTACGCTAAAGTTGATTTTAATAAGTGGTAGACATGTATTTTTCATGGTAGACACACTGTCCACTATTGAATGGAAAGTGAGTATATTGTTTAGTTAGTTCTATAATAGACTATTAAAATCATTGATGTTTGTACACAGGTGATGAATTCTAATTATAGTGACTTTAGAAAGCCACTTGAGTTCATATTGTGTTATTTGTTTTGACATAGAAAGTGTATATTCAGTATTACAAATCTTTTCCAAGAAATATATGTTGACATTTTCTACATGTTAGGTCAGTTGGGTAATGAGATTAAATGTAAATTTATGTGATATTATCGGAGCCTTGTTACGAGGTCAGGTGAATTTCAAGTAGTCATTGACATGGCCGGCATTCCACGGCTGAATGGCAACGTCAAGAAGGAACTCGGAATACGTGATCACGTGATCGTGCCACGATCCTTTGCTATGTGTCGCAGGTTATCTGAAATCTTGTAAAGTGACTTGATATCGGAACTTCATCAAGGTTTCTCTTTTATCACATAGGCTATTACTATTTGGCACTTGTGTATCGTTGACTTTCTCGTGCACCTTTTCTTGATGATTTTGAGGATGTTTCTTAGTTGATGATCAGCCTACTGAACTATTAAATATACTGCTTGATGAATAAAAGCAGTGGGCTTTGTATATATTTACTTATTTAGCTACATGTATTTGTTGGTTTTTATTTGACATCAGACCCAGCACTTGTAACAATTGCAAACCATAAATGTATTCCCAGCATTCAGATACTTCTCAAAGAAAGATGTACCAATTAAGCAAAGGAGGAATCTCCCAAGCAGCAACTGCATGCACTTGTTTTGTGGTCACTACTATCTGCATTATCGTTTTTAACCTCTGCAATTTGTCAAACATTTGTATGGCTTCACCGACACTAATAACCCAAATCTCCCCTTCATGGTTTGGTTACTCCGGTCTAATTCTCTCTGTAAGGTTTGACCACTAAATGATGCAAATCTTATTGCCCTGATTGACAATATTTGGGTGAGATGTTCCATCATTCGAATCTAAGCCAAACACAATGGAAGTAGACAAGTCAGTGGAGAAAAAAATTGGTTTACAAAGATTGCTCGCTGGACTGTGAATGTCAAATCGGCCTCTCCCTTCTAAAACTTGTAAAAAGAATCCATTGAAAAAGAGGTATCTATACACCTTTAGCAGTAAACTGTGTAGAGGTTAGGTGTGCTCTCAATTTTTCTTGCTTTTGATACCAGATAGTAGGATAATAATGGCTGTGAGGGTATACAAGGATGTCATAGCCGATTACACACGTTTGTAAAGTGTTTGACGATTGTTGGCGCATTGTCAAGGATGTATAGACATGAAAAGCTAGCAGGTGCATTTACTCAAAATGATTTTCCACTGGGAGGGATGTCAGGTAAACACCATTTCCATCGGATGGAGAAGAAGAATGTACATACATGAAGACATGCATGTGGTGTCATGATGGATGAAGGGTAGGCTTCCTCCAGGCCAGGCTTCCTCCAGGCCAAGTGTATTCTTACTTGAAATAAGATACAGATGATTATAACAGCAATGAAAATATGGGCAGTATTCCATTCGCAGTGATACTTTTCGCTCAGTTTGCATTTTCTAAAGCAAAGCTTTATGGCACACATGGGTGTTACGTACTGTATTTCCTACGTGTAGACCTGTATTTACATGTACGTAAAGGCAGAGCTCTATTTGAAATTAACCACATGAGGGGAAACTATTATACAATTAGATCAAACTAGTTCACAACATTTTATCACGTTGATCTAGTTTCATCTAGACACTTTGAAAGGGGTGGGGGAATCATGAAATGATAAGTTTGACATTTAAACAAAACATAAAATGTAGCTTCAGATATTACTAATTTTCTGCACAGAAAAGAACACTTTCCTGCCCTAGAACTGGGCCCTGTTTCATAAACCTTGTTATCAATAAAAAATGCTAAATTTCCATGACAAATTTGCTCTCAGCCAATCAAATGCCACGATTTCAGTAGCCTATATCAGTTTTTTTTATGACACAGCCCCCCCCCATTACATCTTGCTGCACTCCTTATGATTACTTGTAAAGCTAGTTGGGCAATATCAGAGATCAGTAATCAGAGTCATAAGCCTGCTGTCACATAGTGATAATTGCACTGCAGCGTGACATGAGAAACCACATTAGACTTCATGGTGAGTTAACACGCCCTCCTGCTGTCAATGGGTCATTTATACCAGTGTGTAGTCTGCCCACAATCAGACCATTGGTATCATGTTTCGAAGGGGTCAGGTTTGCTGGTGAGGATGAGATTGGCGTGGTTAGTGGTCTGAGAAAGATGTAGGAAGTTCATGGTTGAATTTCTACCGTTAGGCTGTTATTTGGGGGATGGGGTATCAACATTCTTGTTAACATTTCACAATGATTATCATATTCATCACTACCCCCACCACTACTGTCATTATAACACTGTACCCATTTTCACCACCACCATTGTCTTCCCTCTTTCCAATACTTTTACTATCACCATCATGTTCATCACTTTCATCTTTTCCGACATTGTCAGCAATACAAAACACTTTCATTATCACCATCCTCTCTTGTACCGGTACCAAAAACTCACCATAGCAACACTTTTACCAATAACACCAGTTCCTCTACCATCAGCCCCACCTCGACCACCACCATAACTGCCACGATTATAATCTTCTCCACCACTACATCCTTCCCTGTACCAGAACCATAACTCCCCTACCACGTCATCAAACAGTGACAATCAAAATCACCGACCATAAACATTTCCTCATCATGTTTCATCAATCAAGTTCGCACATTAGATGACAAAAACGAGTCGACCAGGGAAGAAGATCTCATCCATGTTGAAAGTTTACATTGGCAGACTAGATCTGGATGAGGGTCCAAGCCACACCTGTTCTTGGGGTGGCAAAGGTGAGAGAACCTGTCATGGATATGATCACAAGAGGGAGATAAATAGGTGGATGAATCATAGATTATGAATGTCAAGGTCAGGGAACAGCAGCCTGTCTACCTGGGCATGTTGTGGTCTTACGTGCGGTTGAAGAAAGGAGTGGTTGCACTTGAACATACCGTACCTTCTGCTAAATGATCTTCTCAAAAGAAGTCATCAAAGAAGGTTAAGGTGCATTATCTTGCATAGATGATGAATAGTCCATAATTTGCAAAGACTACCATAAATTATACAGAAATTATAGTTACCAAGGAGCTTTTGTTGCTGGAATGTATAGGAGATAGGAAATACTCTTTGGTATCATGTAGGTTATTGACCTAAATTATGATTTAGCGCAGATTTTATTATGTGGTACATAATTATGTAGATGTTACAGGAAGTGTAAAGGGATTGGAGAAGGGAGGGGGGTGGCAAGTAAGTTTGGGTGCAGCTGATGATGAATGTCACAGATTTCTACATTAGCAGTTTCATATTGTTCTTAAAAATTCATTCTAAGCAAACTCCTGCTGAAACTCCTTTTCAATCAGTCCAAGCTTGTACGCCTACATGTGCATCCAGGCGACCATAAGTCATTGGGAATAGTGTTAATAATCTTGGCACAGATTCTGCAGAGGTTGACTGAGTATAAGATCTCAATCAAAGCTGGTAGAATGTCCTGAAATGACCCCTGCCAGCGCCAGATGGCCTGTCCTGGAATGACCCTTGGTAGACAAGAAGAACAAGGAGCCTGCCCAAGGCCAAATGAAGCATAAACAAAATCTAGGGATCACAGAACACATTGCTTAGTCAAGTTTAAAAGGGGAGCCGGGAGTTGCTAAACCCAGTGAATCTAATGGGCTTTGGAATGGTAACAGGAGGGGGAAGGGCAGGAGGGAGTATTTTGGATTATGGGTGGGAGTCAAGTGTTGGTGACCCATAGTCGGTAAATCATCAGATTTATCCTAATAAATGTCATTTATGTGTTCATTTCCTCCTTTTCTCTTTCTGTTTCTCTCCCCTCTCTGAGTCTCTCTCTCTCTCCCCTCCTCCCCCTCACCCCTCTCTCTCTCTCTCTGTGTCTCTGTCTCTGTCTCTCTCCCTCTCACCCTCTCACCCTCTTTTTCTCCCCACAATTTCTCTACAGGATATTTCCATATTCCTCTCTATCTTCTCATGTCTTCACATTCCCTCTCTCGGTCTCTGTCTCTGTCTTTCCAAGCAATATAACTGGTCATTCCTTGCAAATGCTTGTCCACTCCATACAAGAGGAAAAAAGAAATAATGTATTACCTGTATTTCACTTTCTGCAGCCACTCCTTTCAGAAGTACTTGTGGCCAAGAAATCTGAGAAAACAACAAAGTCACAAGGATGCTTGGAGTGGCTGTATAATAGAGTTCTAGAGAAACCCATCCTAGTACTCAAGCAAGATATATTGCCTCAGGGTAGCTTCTCATTTACAACAAAAAAGTTTCCAAATTAAATTTTACTCAAGATATTTTTTCCACATATATGGTATTATATAGTATGTGAAATGGATAGATATCACTGAAAATGACGTCTGGTTTATTTGTACGGGTACCTTTTTCATGGTTAAAGAAGCTAGTTGCCCCATTGCGTACTTTTAATTCAATCACTGATTTTTTTTTATTTAAAAAAAAATCCTTTTGCACACTACCAGTCATTGATTGTCAAAGAATCTAGTTTCAATTTGAAATGCAACACTGATGAAAAGAGTTGTTGAAATTGGTAATTTACAAGGAAGAGAAACTGCATCAAAAGCCACTTTGAAAAGAAATATTTTGTTGATATAACATTTTTTTCCGAACACAAACTTTGTAATGTTCAGAGAATGCACTATCCTATTGTGCAGATCACCTTAAAATTTCTTCAGGCAGTTTTGGTTATTGTTATTCAGAAGAAGAAAAAATGGAATGAAAAAAAATATATTTAAGGTAAATGCCCTTGCATGCTTTAGAAAAATGCAGATTTACAATTAAGTTGTTACTTCTACAGTTTCAGTCATATTTTCTTATTTTCTTATATTCTCTGTGACTTATTGCTGAGTGGTTATTATTTAGTTGATTTGATATGTAAAACGTGCTTGGTTGTATGCGATTCAATGAGCAACTTTAAAGAAAACCAGCAAAAGAAATAAGCCATAGGCTTTGGGTTTACATTGTAAGAACAGGCTGATAATGTACAGCGTTATATTACCAAAACACACCAATTCCACTGAATAGTTGAACATTGTATACCTGTAGTTGGCCCCATTCCTCTCTATACCCAACCCATCTTAATGACATATTAATGAATCCTCCAAGCCTATTATCTGATCATCATAATTCATAGCTCTTAATTTATTATGCTATCAAAGTAGCATTCCTAAATGTCAACTGCTGGATCTAATCATGAGGGGGAAAAAGAGAAATTTAAGGGAATAAAGAGGAGAGGAGAGGAAGAAGGAAAAGAACAAAATTTTTCTAGAAATAGGATATTATTGATCCCGCTAACCTGGGCATTATCTAGTTACATTAAAGAACCAGATTTGGGTTGGGTAGTCTTGGGTAATCTCAGACTACCAGGCAACAGTTGTTAGGTCCTCTTAATTTAGGCCAACATGTAGATCATGTGTATATTCCGCTGTAATAGAAACACCAAACAAAAGCCATTGAGTAAAGTGTCACAGAGCTTTTTTAGTTATTTATTTCTTCCTTTTTTCGGGGCGTTCAGGAACTTCAGGCTCTGGTTCGTGCAGTTCTGGCACTGTCTATGATTTCTAATCAATTTTATCAGTATGCTTCTTATTACTAAAAACAAGTATCAGCACAGAACATTTTATTATGGGGGACCCCCAACAACAACAAATATTTGCCTCATCCTGTGCTTCAATCAAAATTTTTAGAAATTTGCAAGATATTATGATACGTAGAACAAAATCTCATCTGTCCATATTTAGTACATGTAGATGCCTTCTAAGTGGCAAGCATAAAAGTTCTTTTTTATTGACTGTTGTTTTTCCTTTGAAAATCTGTTTTGTCTGATCATTATCTGATCAAATGTCCAAATCAAACATCTTGTGTCATCAGTGTGATCCTATGACTGTTGTTGCCAGACTAGGACAAGTATGATGTTATTGATACAGTCATGGTTGGTGATATCAGAGCCCTGTTTACATGCACACATCGGTGGTATTATTCTTAACAACCAAGAGGGTATCATTCTAACCCCTAACTGGTTCTGTGAGAGGGTATCATTCTAACCCCTGACTGGTTCTTTGAACCTCCTTCCTATCCCAACACCACCCCCCCCCTCAATCCTTCCTTTAGTCATTATCTTTCATCCTTGATATTATTGCATGTTCAGACTGGAAGAAATTTGTATGAAACCTGTATGAAGTAATGTATAAAGAATCATTGTATATCAAACTGGAGCATTCACACTTGCTAACAACATTGTAGAAACATTGTGCAAAGGAGCTAGTTTTGAAGAGGTCAGCTGACACAACATCTAGCCAATCAACAGTGCACGCTCATGATAAGCCCCGCCCAGGTATATGGCTTTTGTATGATATGACATGCAGACGAGAACATGATCCTGATTCTTTATCGTTTTATTTGTTTAAAAAAAAAATCCTCAAAACGTGTATTATGCAATGTATAACTGGGCGGGGCTTATTGTTAATCGCACACTGATGATTGGCCAGCCAGCTGTCACTGACCTCTTCAAAACTAGTTTCTTTATATGATGTTTGTTGCCAGTGTGTACGCCCCTTTTGAAATTCGATGATTCTACAAGCAACGTTTCTTTATACAAGTTTCGTATAAGTTTTCTCCAGTGTGAACAGTCCATTATTTTTCTGGAGACACCAGGCAATGTCACAGTGAAGCATCAATGTTTTGTGGGCCCTGGATGAAGTTCACTATTTACACATTGCACTTTTGAAGAATGTTAATTCCATGAGAATTAGTTTGGGTTAAGGGGTCTCTTTCTCTGTCTCAGGGTCTCTGTCCATAGTTGCTCTTTCTAATTCTATCTGTTTCGTCTCCCTTTTTCTCTTTTGCGCTCTCTCTCTCTCTCTCTCTCTCTCTCTCTCTCTCTCTCTCTTTCTCTCTCTCTTTCTCTCTCTCTTTCTCTCTCTCTCTCATTCTCTCTCCTTTTCTTTTTCTCTCTTTGATTCTCTTCTCTATACATAGTGTGTGTATAGTAAATATCTCTTCTCCTCTCTTTCTCTCTGTATCCATATGATATGTACAGTAACAACTGAATTATTCATACCCTTACCAAGTTTTGCCATTTTTTAAAGTATGATAAATATTGATTTGTCCAGATTTAAGTTTCTTGAGGATTGTGACATTAAAGTTTATGTCTAAAAGTATGCAACAAAGGCCCCAATTCAACCAGTCCACCTTTCATTCTTGAGTTACAAAACACACAAAAAACATCAAATTTTTACACAAGGGGTATGAATGATATAGTTTGTTAACTGTATTTTTTTCTCCTGTATTTCCCTAGTCCCCTGGCTTGTCCATCCCTCTCCCTCTCTATCAGTCTGTATTTTCCTTCTATCTCTGTCTCCATTTTCTATCTGTTAATCATTTCCTTGCTATTCTTTTACCCTCTTGCTCTAATATGTTCCCCTCAACATTCTATTACAAAAAAATTACCTCGAGAAGTACATCGGAGCTTCGCTACTCCCTGCCACTCAAGCTAAGAGCCACTAAACCTCACATCAATAGAACATACACTCTGTGGTTCCCCCCTTCCTGCCAAGAATGCATTATTTACCACAGCGTATATATTCTAACTGAACCCTCGAACATGGTTAGCCACATGCAGGTACATGCTGTACATTAAATATAGCTACAAGGGAAGGTTGGAATGCATAATGCATGCTTCAATCAAATGTTCTGAAATTGCTTTTTACATACGGTTATCCTTTCCTTTGCTGTGTCTTGTGTATTTTTTTTTTTTGGTGATTATAATTCAAATGAAAATATGGTAGAATCCAAAGACTATAGGAAAGTTTCTGACTCTGTTCTGACTCACAAAATATGAGAAAAATATGAATTATATCAATGTAACAGAGATATACATGTATGTAACATGAGTTATTGCAAGGGTAGATAGTTATAGAAGTTGGAGAAGCATTACGATATTATGTATTGGACATGAAATCTGGTGTATTGTAGAATAAGGTAAAGATTGTCTGCAAAGGTAGGTCCCTATAGAGAAAGAGATAGAAATAAAGAGATGTTTCCATAATATGTAGAAAGGGTGCTACTGATGAAAAGGTATAAGAGGATGATGAATGGGGGAGGGGGAGGAGGCAAGACACAAGGACAGAAAAAGAGTGTTAGAGGAAGAGATATAGGAGAAAGGAAGGTAGAAATTGAGTTAAATAGGGAGACAGATGTAGACAAGAAATAAAGAGAGATAGAAAGAGACGGGAAGGGAGAGGGAGAGAGAGGTAGAAAAGGATTGATAATAGCACGTCCTTGTACAGCACTGGGATGGAGATTTGCCAGTCACTTGACGGGACTTCATTTCAATTGGCTTTACCCTCACATAGAACATGAAACGACAAACACAATTTAGTCAGCTGCGCCTCATACCGTGCAGGCCTAACCTAACCCCATCCCTCCTTCTACAGACGATGAGAATGGGAAGACAAATTTCATACAGACTTTCACTGGTTACATTCCCACTTCAGCAAAGATGATGCTAACTCGACAGGATTTACCAAGGGAGAAAGAGAGAAGCTCCAGTTGCACATAACAGCCCCATTTATACTGCAGTAAAACCAAGTTGAATTTAAAAAAAATAATTTAAAACTACTATTTTGGTGAGTTGTGCATACTTCTCTCAATGCGATAGTGCAGAATCGAGGAGAGTCACATGAGCTAAAAAACTCACTGTGTTTTTTAGAGCAATCATTTACACTGGAAAAGGGCAGAGTTTTACCCCCCAAAACATTCCAGTACGGTTTTTCAATTCAGGTTTTTCTGCGTGTTTATGGGTAGTTGCCTAGCAACTTCCAATGAAACTCCATAATGTAAGAAGAAAAAAACAGGGTTTTTGCATGCAGTGTAAATGCCCCTACTGGCGAAAATAAGAGATGAATATTCTGAGCTTTAAAATAGTTGATCCCCATTCCTTATCCATGGAAGATGGAGTATTTTCCTCGCTTGTGTACCACATTCATATTCGCTGAGAGCGTGGCTATGCGTCTTTCAACGCATTAAGACGTGTGTCAGATCTTGGCTGGACTTACCCAGACTGTCCTCCTTGATCTATGTATAGATTTGGTTGAGCTGATTTGTCCTGGCATGCCAGATTAGGGCAAAGAAAGTAGGCCACTCTCTTGCTCCACAGTATACCATTTTCCCAATGTCAAAGTCTTTACAAGCATTAGGAAAATGAGGTTGGGATGGAAGTTGAAGCTTGGATAGTAATGTTACTTTATTTGATAACAAAGACTGTATGTAATCTTTATTTCTTTATATATATTCTAAATTTTTATTTTTTTTATTGCACATATGTAAAAGCTTATAAGGCCTTTTTATGTGGAAAATCTGACTGTATTTTCTGCATTGTGTACAAAAGTTATGAATATATTGTAAGGATTATAATGTAAATTATGGTAAAATTTGGTTACCCCTATTATAATAGTCAACATTATGATTAAACCTTTCAAAGCACAATTACACATTTAGGATGCGGGAGGAGAAAAAAAACGTAAGGGGCAAGGGATCGTTTGGCAGTTGGGAGGAGGAGGTTGAGAAGGGGGCTATGGGGGCCAAGAAAGAAAGAAAATATGATGTTTCAGACGACAGTAGTAAGCAACGAGCAGATAAGAGGACACGTCTTCTAAAGGGGGTTGGTTGTAAGTAAGGGGAGCTGTGGGATGGGGTAAAGCAAATAGAGATGGATTGAAAACACCACATGGTTACATGACTGTATCATTGGTATTTTCAATTATTGATGAGATTTTATGCTTGATCCTCTGGCTCTCTTTCTGTCTCTCTCTTTCTCTCCTCTCTCTCTCTCTCTTTCTCTCCTTTCTTTTCACCTTTCTCACTTTCTCTTGTCTTGTTATTCTTTTGACTCTCTCTCTCTCTCTTTCTTTCTCCGACCTCTCTCTCTCTTTCTTTCTCTCTCTCACTCAACATTCATGCCAGCCATCTCTTTATTTATGTTTGGTTTCCATGGTGAGAGGAATTCCCCAGGGATAGTGGATGAGCCTACCTGAAGAATGAGCTCATTGCAGTGGCTCCAGGTCTAGCCTCGGCCAGCAAGACCCCATCCAATTGTTTTGCCAGTTTGTCTTTGGCACTTAGATGAGTGCACTCTAAGGAATGAAAAAGCATATGGGTTTTCCCATTAAAAACTTATCTAGAAGCTCCATTCGTTATATTTATACAGATATAACAAAATTTGCAGTAAATTATTCTATGGAGACAATGTGAGGGATATTTATTTAATTTATTAATATTTCATAATTTTAAAAGCCAGCTGTTGAATGTTGGCAATAGCAACATGATCATTAAGTACGTCTGATTGCCTGTAACATGACGCATTCCCCCCAAATAGGCGTCACTTTGCATTCATTTGCTGCTACACAAGGCCACTTTAATACTGCATGGTCCACCAACCAACGTGAACTATCCGAGATTACTGGCTAAGGCTTGAATCAGACATGATGTGTCCGGAACTGGCATTTTGATCAGTAATAGCAATGAAAAAAGAGTCAGAGAAATAGAAAATGGATTGTGAATATGTTTCACAGCTCAATTTTAAGACGGATGTATATGATATGGACCGTGTCATGGCAAAGTACTTTGAAAGATGAAGAAATTGGAGATGTAGACGTGCGTCATTCATGAGTTTTCTAATCTTTCACCTAACCCCTCATTTCTTATACTAGGGCTGCATACTAACTGTTTTGCAGGGGTTCAAGATTGACATTTCCAAGTAGGGGTTTTATAAACTAGGCCCCTTTAAACTTGTGGGGGGGGGGGGTTAAGATTAAAAATTGGGGGCTCATGTGCACCAGACCCTTGGCTGTAGAGCCACCGTAAAAAAACAAAGAAATACCATACGTGCTCATGCCAATAAAATGTTCTTAAGAGCAATTAATAACCTACCCCTGAGTATGGAATCATAGAAAAAATTAGATAATTCAAAAGGATGTGAAGAGTTCTTTTTAGTGTGATAATTCTCATATTGAAAATATAGAGTGTATATATAGAGGCATTCAATGATTCCTTCAGAGCTCGTGCTACATACATATTTGACTGTAGAGACATGTACAGTAAACTATTCATGATTTGACCTTTAGCGAAGACCTATTAGTATGCCATTTTGATAGCTGGCATTACTCCTTCACAATCAACAACATAACATTATTTATTAGAAGTCACCCACATTAAGCCACCATGATTGAGCAGCATGCATGCAAAGATACTCAGCACAGTTTGGTATTGATTAGGAAAGACGGATATTTGCCGAGAGTGATCCTTCGACAAATCCGATGCCGAGTCTGGAGGCAGCCGTAAAGCCTTGGATCTTGTTTATTTATACAGATGTACTGCAATGTATGTGTGCTACAACTCATTTGAAAATGTCCAGTTCAAATTATCACACAGGTTATGTGGAATAATTCAAGCAAAAATGGAGACCCCCGAAACGCAGCCATAATAAGCTGCAATACCTGATATATGCACACATGCATGTTTTATGCTAACCTAAATTAAAGGTAAAAATACAAAGTTTTGGTGTGGGGTCATGAATTTTGTTCAAATGAACATATTGGAAGCATATGCGATTTAACAATATTCCATGATTGTTGTCGCGGATTGAAATCGAGTCTAAAGTGATGAAATTGTAAATAAACTCTTTATGTTGTATAGCTCCCTCTCAAGACTGAAATTAATTTAGCTTTAAAACAATGTTTCTTGACTACAATCGGCCGATTTGCTATTCCCGTTTGGAAATTATATATCAGAACTGCATATTCTGAGATTTTCATGGTCGCAGCTACCATGGAATGGCCTTAGGCGCTATTTGAAATAATTGAAAGTTACCGGGAGCACCGGTAAATTTTGATTATTCAATTTTCTCAAAAGAAGAAGTGTTTTAGGGGCTAAATTTTCTAGTGCTTATAATACATCCACAGGGGCATCCAAATATATAAACAATTTAAAGAATTACTATCCATCCAATTTTCAAAATTTCCCAAAACTTTGCATTACCTTTAAGCTGCAATGCCTGAAATATGTACATGCATGAAATATGTACATGCATGTTTTATGCAGATAAGATGGATGATGCTGTTATGACTGTCTGTTGAATCGTATCTCACCAGACATGGCTAAAACATTGCACCGGGCAAATATTGACCATGTTCCTGCCTGCATTCGCATGCATCATGCAGCCATCAGAACTCACATGAGCATACTAAATGAATGAGTCAGACTCCAAGCCCATTCATACCAGAGGAAATTCATATACGAAAATTGTATAAAGAGATGTTGTACAAAGAATCAATGGACAGCAAAAGGGGCATACACAAATGCATAACAACATTTCATATAGAAACGTCTTATAAATAAAGAAACTAGATTTGAAGAGGTCAGTTGACATGGCAGCTGGCCAGTCATCAGGGTGCACTCACATTATGCCCCGTCCATCTTTACGGTTTTTGTAACAATACAATGTTCAGCAGATGATTCTTTATCAAGTTTTGGCTCGAAAGGATGCTCAAACATGCGTTTCTCTAAAGATATGACGTTTCATACTAGAATACATTCCAGACTAGACAAAATAATTACTTAGAGCTACACACTGTATACAGTTTTCATGTAGCCATACAATAAATTTTGGTGGGCTGAATAGGGGTCAGAAAGTAAGAGTGGACTGACTGTCTTGAGTCTGGGGTGGGGATGGACTCCGATGGAGGAGACGCGACGTGATGATGGAAGATGGGTGGGATGACTCTGGGAGAGACAAGGATATATTGAAGAACAGATTACCGACTGGAAGGGTGATCGGGATATGCAGCTGATCTGTCTGTTTATGTGTAGAGAGCTAGTCTTTAAGAACGTTGATGCTATATTTGCTTCGTTTTGAAATGTTGACACAGATACATAAGCAGTTGGAAGTTAGAGGGGGCTGAGGGCAGTGAACTAACTTAAAATACCAAAAAAAGGGTCCATGAATGAAAACAGGAGTTGCATTAAACAAAACTTATGTCATTTTCAACAGAGCTCCATACTAACTCTTGTCATAGGGAATATTTTGTTTGAAATTATAAGGGGCAGTATGCATGAGCCCCCCAGTTGAAATTTTGAGACAATGGGGATCCAGAGTAAGAATTTAGGGGCCTTTGTGTCCCAGGCACCTGTTGGTGTCCAACCAAGATCATTTTAAAGTACACAAGTGGTACTGTAGCAAGAATGATAATGATGTCTCTTTTTTAAAAGATGATTCATGTGGTGAAATGTGGGATAGATGTTGGCCTGGCTGAGTCACATTATTGACAATAAGAATAGACTTTTAATCAATTTAAAGAAATCAATAGCTTGGCCAAGTGACTGCCAAGTAGGTTCCGAGATAGCTTCCTGACAGTGACACCCAAAGTAGAAAACATTGTCTGGGTGGAGCGTCTTGGGATGACGAAATACCTTGCATGAACTGGAGAAACTCAGCCGGTAGTCTTTGATCTTGACAGTCTTTCATCTACCTGTAGATGTCTTGCTTTTAGTTTTAATGTCTTACTCTTTCCTCTTGATGCTTTTAAAAGTCTAGAATACTGAGAAATTATTCCATCAGAAATGCAGAGTAATGTAAATGAGTGTGAAATTAATACTCAAACGAGAATTTTAAAAAGAATAAGATGGAATAGTCTATGTCATCTAGCCTCTTCTGGTCATAATGATTTCCATGAAACATATTATATGGGAAAAGCTTGGTCCATCTTGAAGTAAAGCTACTGTCGATGTCTTACATTTGATAGGGTAACATACCATTGTAGGTGACTACATGGCAAGATTAATGACCGTGGATGTACGCTTGTAAATATTATCCACTGAGTCATAAGACCTAAGTCAGTATAAAACCTATTGACAACATCTATGTGTGTGTGTCTCTCTCTATCTCTCTCTTGATCTTGGCTATAATGTGATTATGTATGCATCATTATTAAAAGAGAAAAGTATATGACCTTGTCAAAAGTGTTAATATTATTTGAAACATAATTAAAAATAATATTCTACCAGAATTTTGAAAAGACAGGAAGTATTTCTTTGTTATTGTGATTACTAAGGGCATTTATTATTTATTATCTATTGATAAAGGAAGAGTTTGAATAGAAACTATCCTTCCCTTTGAACAAAATAAAAATGCATATCAAGGCTAATTTTAATTACACTAATATATTACATGGAACGGAATATGGGGTCGTTCGCCAGCATCTAGACTTTGATGAAACAAGAAGAATTGGTTTTAACTTCAACTCAATGATATGATCTGGATCGTAAAATACAAAACAAAAGGCAAAATCCTTATCTATCCTTCTCTTGCATTGGGTGAAGTTGGTATCCCAACTTCTTTCATGTACTGCCATTGGTGTATGCCCGATATCGGTCCTCTACATCATTATGAAACATTGCTTCATGTGGTATTTAGCTTAGACACGTGTTAAAATTGTAATGAGCCAGCTCACTAATGATATTAATTTGTTATCTCTTTTTCTTCATCATTCTTCACCCTCTTTGTCTCATTCTTTCTCTCCCCTCTCTATTGCTCTGTCTCTCTTTCTCTCTCTTCCTTTCTGTTTACCTAACATACTTTCTAATCTTTCTCTATTCCTCTATTGTTCCTCTTGATTATCAACTCTTCCATTTATTCTATCCTTCTTTCCCTTCTTTATCTGTCGTCTTCATCTCTTGATCACTCTCTCCAGGCTCGTGTCAGCAAGGAGCAAGACCAATTCCTGATCAACCCCTTCGGCCTCCTCTACCACGAGGTCACCGCATCCTCCCTTGTCAAGCTTGACTCCGTAGGCAACATCATCGACCATGGCACGACATCTTATGGCCCCAACTTGGCCGGCTTCACACTCCACTCCGCTATCCACAATGCCAGACCAGATGTCAAATGCATCCTCCATGCCCACACGCCAGTCATTGCTGCTGTAAGTATCATGGCCATAATGACCAAGGACCAAGACAGTCAAATTAGGCATATAAGAAATGATCCCAAATGATTCCAAACATACCTGGTGGAAACCATTTTTAAATCTTCATAATCATAGAAATCTTTGGAAAAATGACTTTCAAATGTTGTTTTTTGTATTCTCCTCAGACCTCTAGGTATAATACAGGAGAACAAGAAACCCCCTCCAAATCCCTGCATTTTCACCACCTTCCTTTTCTCTGCCATAGCATAACCTTACCTGAGGGTCATTTTAAATGTTATAGCGATACATGTACCTTGTCAGTAGAGAACAATGTCTCCACATCAGAATAGACAGAGAATTAAGGGCATCAAATTAAAAAACCTGTAGTTTTTGCAAGTCTTTTGAATTTGTCCTTTATAACAAGCTTCTCCCAAGAGTTGCCAGTTAAGATATACCAGGGCAGTGTTTCACAAAACCGTTGTGAGTACAAATTCGCCCACAACCCATTGAAACTTTTGTATCAAAATTAACTCACGTTTCAATGAGATGTTGTACCTATGACGGTTTCGTGAAACAATGCCCTGGTTTGCTTAGTTGTTCCAGTCATATCCGAAAAGCATCGAAAGTAATGAATTAATCATTCCTCTTTATCCTACCAGGTATCCGCTATGCAGTGTGGTCTATTGCCCATCTGCCAGGAGGCCCTCATTCTGGGCGAGGTCTCTTACTACGACTACAAGGGCATCGTCATCGACGACGAACAGAAGGACAGCATCATCAGGGCGCTTGGTCCCAAGAAGAGGGTGCTGTTCTTACGTAACCACGGTGTTGTATGCTGCGGACAGACCATCGAGGAGGCTTACTATCTCACGGTCAACGTCATGGCAGCATGTAACACACAGGTCAGTTGAAGGGGTAGTAAATATGCTTACCCATTTGCCCTGTAATCAAGAAGACATTTCCCCTTAATTTCCCAGTCTTTGATTCAATATCATGCTCTAAATTCTTCTTTATCTGATAATTTAAAGTAAGCATTTGTCACTACTTTTGAAGACGATGTGTGAATGTGTATTCTAGCTCTTGGTTACCATGTCTGATAAAACACATCAATCCTTTTTTACCTTTATACCCATTTGAACCTATCCTGTACACGTCTAAGGATAGGTGAAAAAAAAAAACAGTGCTCATCTTGACTTAAACTGTGACTTAAAAATCAATGGATTTCAAACCAAGGATCCAATTTCTTTACTTTCATAGGTCTCTTGTCTCTCTTGAAAATAATATAAACAGCTTTAAGAAATAGATTTTATGCAAAATTGATGAAACTCTCTTCTATCCAGGTTCAAGCGATGACTGCAGGTATAGACCACCTGATCCAGGTATCATCAGAGATTGCAGAGAAGACCCGAGAGGTTGCATCCCAGGGCGGTGGAGGTGTACAAGGAGACGATCAGATCAAGAAGTGGCGCTGGGGAGAGTTGGAGTTTGAGGCCATGATGAGACAACTGGATAACATGGTAAGATGAGAAAAGATTGTGGTATAACTTGTTGTGAATTAGATAGGATGGACGGTGCCGTCTTTCAACTTTGGAGAGAGGAAATATCCCACTCGTACTGACGAGACCCACACCAGATAGCGATAAACCATACAAGAATTCAGTTATCCCGAATGGCCAAGATTCTGTCAATTAGCTGTCGGTTTGGAGTTGATTTCCAGTTGGGTTTGGTGGTGGTACTGGGATATAAGATCATGTTTATGATATTTATAACTATAAGGTAGTCAGTGACTATGGGATTCCAAAATAGAGCTTGGACATGAAAGAGTTTTAGGATTACCTATTCCAATTTGCAGGGTTATAAGGTTAGGTATGGAGTATGGAGCTATATATGTGAAGGTTCACCATATTGCATCAAGCTCAAAATGGCTGTGCATGACAAGTTCTAAAATAAACATTAAGTCATTAAGTCATATCCTGTTATACAGAGTTGCCCTTTTGGCTCTCCACAGATGATTTTTGTTTTTCCTTGTGGGAAAAATGGGAGAACAGACTTTAGATGGGTTGTATCTGTACTTAATGCAGATGGTCATATTTGAGATGTTGGTATAAAGTCCTCAAGTAACCATCTCCCCATACCCTCCCATCCACCCCTAGGGTCACAGAACCGGTTACATCTACCACGCCCCTCTGATTCGGTCCGATCCCAAGCCACGCAGCGATGTCGCCTACCCGGCCGTCTCCACCGGCGTCACCTACATCTACGATGACGATGTGGATGCCAGCAAGTACGAGTCGCCCCTGAAGATGCTGAACAGGAGAAAGGCAAACGAGAAGACCAAATGGATGAACACACCCAACTCGTATTCCAAGGTGGAGGTGCCGGTGGAACAGAACGGAGAGGAGAGCCCCAAGACCAAGACAAAGGTAGGTAGACTCTTCACCTGGATATTGGTTCAAATTGAATGAATGTCGTCCTGCAGCATCCCTGGGGCTAATATTGGAGGATTAAAGCAGTTTTCCAGGTTGAAAGTATGCATACATACATATTTTCGCTAATGTTAGAGACCCAGACATTTTTATGCCTCCACCACTGAAGGAGGTGCTGAAGTCATAATTGTGAGTTGTCTTCATGATAGTCAACACTGTCTACATACAATGCTTGTTCACGCATGCATTGTAAGCTTATTTTAGTGTTTTGTTGAATTTGCAGCCCTACAACTATTTATGGGAAAAGCAAAATTAGTTCCCTCACAAAAATAACGGCTTATGCAGTATTTGTTATATACTCCTTGGCACCAAGGCAGGTTCAGTGAGTAAAATGGACTTTGCAAGTAAAACGTCCAGACAGCCCACTAAGATCCATATTTCATGGAAAAGTCTGGATGTATGATATCATTGGAATAACAAATTTGTTGAATATTTAAAAGGGAAGTCCTGGATCCTTTTCCATTGTAGGACACTTTCTTTGACTGTGCATCAAGTCAACAGACTGTCCCTCTTTAGACTTGTATTTTAAGAGCTACTTATTCATATGTTCATATATATTTTTATGCCTCCGCTACAACGTAGCCGGAGGCATTATGTTTTCTGGTTGTCCGTACGTACGTCCCGTTCTCGTGATCGCGTTATCTCAAGAACCAATTGATGGATTACCGCCAAACTCGGGTCATGTATGTATCTTGCAGAGCTAATGAAGTGATTAGATTTTGGGGTCACGAGGTCCAAGGTCAAAGGTCACAAGGCTCATTATGTATGCAAAAATAGCTCGTGATCGCGTTATCTCAAGAACCGATTGATGGATTACCGCCAAACTTGGGTCATGTATGTATCTTGCAGAGCTAATGAACTGATTAGATTTTGGGGTCACGAGGTCAAAGGTCAAAGGTCACAGGGCTCATTATGTATGCAAAAATAGCTTGTGATCGCGTTATCTCAAGAACCGATTGATGGATTACCGCCAAACTTGGGTCATGTATGTATCTTGCAGAGCTAATGAACTGATTAGATTTTGGGGTCACGAGGTCAAAGGTCAAAGGTCACAGGGCTCATTATGTATGCAAAAATAGCTCGTGATCGTGTTATCTCAAGAACCGATTGATGGATTACCGCCAAACTTGGGTTATGTATGTATCTTGCAGAGCTAATGAACTGATTAGATTTTGGGGTCACGAGGTCAAAGGTCACAGGGCTCGTTATGTATGCAAAATAGCTTGTGATCACATTATCTCAAGAACCGATTGATGGATTACCGCCAAACTTGGGTCATGTATGTATCTTGCAGAGCCAATGAACTGATTAGATTTGGGGTCACGAGGTCAAAGGTCACAGGGCTCATTATGTATCCTAAAATAGCTCGTGATCGCGTTATCATTAGAACCAACAGATGGATTACAATCAAACTTGAATTTTAAAAATTGCTTCCATTTTGGTTTGTAAAATTGCTCTATGGCGGAGGCATCATCGACTGCGCGCAGTTGAAGTTCCATCTAGTTTATATAGGTGTCCTAGTGATTTAAGCACTTGACTGGATATGTAAGGGTCGTGGGTTTTATCCCGACACAGCACTAATGTCCTGTGACAAGACATCAATCTACATTTCCCACCCCTTACCCAGGAAAGAAATGAGAACCTGGTAGGATGACGAAAGCTTTTGTGAAATATGCCCTCACGGTGATCATAGTGGTAGGAATACTCTCAAGGGAGTGGAAATGGTGCACACGGTGTGCGTGAATGAATCCGATGACCGGGTATAATAATATCTGTAAAGCGCTTAGAGACGGTATTCCGTATTAAGCGGTGTATAAATCCAGACTTGAATTGTATTATTATTTCTCCTTTCCTCTTTTTTATATTAGTGGGTGAGTGAAGTAGACAAGACAGCGGGACAGACCACTAAGATCCAGGATCCACAACAGTTTGCCAAGCAGAGCGATAACCCTAGAGAATTCAAGACAAAGGCCAAAAAGGTAAATCAGCAATATCATGCAAAAACCCAGTGAAAATCATAGAGTACCGAAGTGCTAACGTCATACCCGTTCGTCGTCCAGGTTACTGGTACTAAACAACAGAGCCTGTGCATGAGGTTCCCTGTGTAATCATTCCAGCAACGGGCTGGAGCTGGGTGAATTCAGTGTTTGGGGCTGGTGTGATCAACACACCATTGTTTAGCACAAAATTGTTTGGAACCAGCATCCTTGATAACTTGGCCAGTATGACGTCACACTTCGGTACTGTTGTTCTGTGGTGGAAGATGTTGAAAAATATATTTTATTCTTAAGTTTTCACACAGAGATCTTTATTAAGAATATTTAGAGTACATGTACTTGAGAGCAACAGGAGCATCACATGCGCTATGTAAGAGGCCACCATTATTATTATTAATTTTATTATGAACTCTCACTCTGGCAATTACACATAGTAAACTGAGTCGGTAACTTTCCATAATTATTTACATTTTTCATTCATTTGGAGATCCATGTCCCTCATTGCTTGTTTTAAAATTGGAAATAATAATCTTAGTTTTATTCCAGAGGGGTCCACATTGAAATTCTTAGGGTCTGTAATCGATTCCCTCTGTGTAAATATCTAAATATGAGGGTTTTGAATCGTAACCTTGGGGCCATGTCCACTAGACTCGTGTTAGGGTCAAGCCCTGGGCTCAGTTGGGCTAGTAGTAGTTCTCTCCTGTGAATTCTTTGCACCCTCTGCCCGAAAGTGACAATTTGTCGATACTTGTTTTTCCCTGTCTCAGGTGACAGCTGAACAATTCACGGACAACAAGAACCCAGGTCCCACATCACAGGTCCTAGCTGGCATCGATGACGGACGCAAAGTACAGGTAAACATAGAATACTCATACACAGGATAGGAAAGTTAACATGGTACCCCTCTAAGGGATTAGCAGTGGTGTACTTCTCAATCAAAATAGCATTTTGATACATAAGAATCAACATTCTACAAAGAATTGGGTTAGTATTACACTAGTAGCTCACTTTAGCCATAGTATGAAGACCATAAAAATGCTGAGAATACTGGATGTAATCAATCTTGTTAAAAACATGCAGACTTCATTTTGAATATTTATATGGTGAGTATTGTAATTTACTAATGTCCAATGAAATGAATATCCAAAGAAAATAATTCCCACTTGAATTTCAGAAATTGTTGAAATATTAACTAGTGTGCACTGCATGATACTGAAGTTAATTATGTAAAAATTAATACAGTGAATATTTTCCTCATAATTTTTTACCAGCATGTGATATTTTATATTCTTCTACATAATTTGATTTGCAATTGATATCGATGATAATTTGCCACACATTTTCATCTTAATTTGCGAATGATTAAAGTATGATTTTATTCATCATTATCATCATTTCTTTGATTTAAGAATGGTCGTGGTATCTAATTTTGCACGGTCATTTACATTGTGAAGAATGTGACTAACTGACAGTATTCATTACAGAGAAAACGGGAATAATTCATCATGTCATTTATATGCAGTGGAGTTCAGAATAATGAAATATTATGTAATTAAATATTGTTAATGATATACCTGCTTGAGTGGATAATATCGTCCTTTATGCCCAAAATTAAAAAAGTAGCTGTAATCTTATAATAAAAATGAAAATATTATCTGAAATGCTCTTCAAACATGATTATATGCAGTATTATTTAGCTAAACAGTACCTGAATTTTCATCAAACTATTTTTGATGACAAGGGAGTACATTTTATCAACCCAGATATTCCTGATTTTGATAGGGAAAGATATTATCTTATGAAAATAATACAGTTTGAGTGAGGTTCAAAGATATTACAGTACATCTGAAGAGCAAAGAAAGCTATTCAATAGCACTTAATGCCTGTCTAGTAAGCAATAGTATATTGTGACTTAATGTAGATAGAAAGGACATATTTTTTTCATTAAGTGTTTATCACTAATTTAGGAGATTGCTGCAAAGCATTTGTTGCTATAGATGCACACACAAAAATTGTGGATAAAATCCCGATTTTTTTTTTTGCACCAATAGTGAAAGCAAACATCTATGAAAAAATATTTGGTAGGGGATGGTCTTGATGAATGGTATCATAGGAAGATGTAAATTGCTTAAATGTTGAATGTTTAGAGGGAAGTTCAAGAAATTCACCAAAGGGATAGTTATTGTGTTGTTTCAGTGTAGGGCACGTTCTTTAACTTCATATCAATTTATCAAACTGTGTCAT
Source organism: Mesocentrotus franciscanus (assembly GCA_037976565.1). Taxonomy (NCBI): domain Eukaryota; kingdom Metazoa; phylum Echinodermata; class Echinoidea; order Camarodonta; family Strongylocentrotidae; genus Mesocentrotus; species Mesocentrotus franciscanus. Next base: position 12,395,737 of record CP137677.1, read on the forward strand.
CTGCAATAACATTTTAAGTAGGTTTCACACCGGATGTACTAAAAAATACCTCATGTTGTAGAACGATTAAACTCAACATAGGCTGCACGATATTACCAGGGACTTCAATATATACGCTTCTAATACAAATACCATACCTCAACTTAACAGATTCATTTATCCTAGAATTGATATTCCCTGTGCTGTAAATGCAGTAGTTTGATGCTGCAAAACATACTACCATACCATTTTAACCATCATCAACCATCCAATTATATGGAGGAAAGAGTAATAGACTGGCAGTAGATCAAGCAGTTTGATGAATTGGTAGGAGTGGTAGCGTAGGGTATTATGTCGGCGCCAGTAGTGAAGTGAGTCTTGTTCTCACGTTCATGCATGGCATCATAACTTTGTTTGTTTTCCACTTCCTCCTCGTTGTTCATTCACTCCATCACTCTCCTCCTCCTCTTTGTCTTAACCATCGTCATGACAACGGTCTTGACCACCACCATCATCATCATCATCTATTAGATCGTGACAAACGACGCCCAGTTGTCTAATTCCCAAGAGAAGTTGATCCGCGAAACACAGGTACAACTCCTTCGACCTACCACCGCCACCACCATCATCAACATGATCATCCTAGTTGTCATTTGATGATGTTTTTAGAATTTGTACTTACCCCTTTGCATTTTTTGTGCTTGCTCCATCATGTATACCATAACCTTTTGTCATTTGTTCTTTGCACTCAGGTGATCTGTTTTTGTATTAACATTACTGTGGTGGTGCTTGAATAATACTCCATTTTTACACCTTTCTTGTATTTTGCTCTGATATACACCAACACCCAACATAAATGGATCTTCTTGACTTAACGCAATTGTGCTTTGTTATAATTGCCTTTTCTTTTAGTACGCTCTTCTCTAAGAGAACTTTCCAATTCGGACTCGGCACGATATTGTTGCAAATATAGACTAAATGATTTGAAGGTGAAAGAATAGCAACGTGTCATCATAATAAAAGGGAAAAAAGAAGGTGCAAATTTAGTCTCAGATGAAGAATTGCTTGAAAGATGGTGATATAAGCTCATGGAAAAAGAAAAGAAGAAAAGATATTCATATGGTTATCATCATCTTTAATGTATCTATCGGCTTGGTGATGGGTTCAATCTATGAAAAGCAAATAATAATTATAATAGTGATGATGAAATTATATATAAATATAGAAAAATCCACATTGTTGAACTCTCCCCCATCTCCATTACACTGGGCCTGTCTGAAACACAAATGGCAATGAAATTTGAGACAAGGTCATTTAAAGAGAGAGAGAAAAAAGTCCTTCATTCAAAACAGGAGTCAATGATTATATAATACTTGACCATGTATGGGTATTTTCTATCAAAAATCCATGAATTCTGGACAAGATTGTATGTTTGTCTCTATGTGTGTGTGTGTATGAATGTGTGGAATGGCATTGGTTATTTTGTAGGTTCATACCCAAAATGCATCTGTCATGGCGTCATCCTTATAGACAAATGCCGTTGTTTTAAGGGGTTGTGATTATAAAAGGCGCAGTGTAAAGGGTACTTGTTTAACTCACCTAGGTGCCTTGTTATGGCCAAGAAGGTGAGAAGGCAAGTTGTTAAAAATTGCCAAGGCGCCATGTTAAACTCACCATGGGGCCTTGTTTAAGTCAAGAAGGCACCTTTTTAAAACTCGCCTTCCCGCTTCCTCATCTTAAGCAAGGCACCTCGGTGAGTTTTAACAACTCGCCTTCATTCCTGATGAGCCGAAAACAAGGCGCCTTGGCGTGTTGTTAAAACTTGCCTTCTCGCCTCTCTTGATCTTCCGTAAAAAGGTATTATTTAACCTTTAAACAAATGTTATGAAAGATAGATAAATCAAATACAGAATTTGATATTTCTGAAGAAAACAAAGAAAAAAATTAAGACAGGATTTGAAATGTATTGATTGTTATACAGTGTCTACACTGTATTTATTACATGCACATTTGCCAATGATACATCAAAATATAAATGACAACAGAAGAATATGAAATTGGCTTATATATTTCCAAACATATTAAATTAAATTGTGCACAATTAAAATGCATCAGAAAGACTTGAATAGTACCTTATATCAGATTGAGATACTGGTGGAATGTTATCTGAAGTTGTTTACGATGTTTACGTAGAGTCCTGCGTATGTAATGGACCCATGAACCTGTAATCTCTGTCTTGCTGTCATAACCTTGGCCTTGAAGCATAAAACATCCATTTGAATAACAATATAAGCCAAGCACACTCCGATTGTGATGATTTGATATGACCTAATTGGAGAGTATTTTCTCTGGATCATGAAATCAAAATCATTTGCAATGTTTATGCTAATGGCCTAGCTAACAGCCCCATCCATGTAAAGTCATGTTATAGCATATTTACTCAAGATGGCTGTAGGCAGGTGTAATGAATGGTTTGAGAATAATCCATAGTAAACCATTATTCCTAGAATGAATGATATGCATTTTACAGCATGACTAAAAAGTGAACAAGCATGAACTAGACTAATTAGTCTGATTGACCTGGGGGTGTTTCACAAAGACTAAGATCGACTTTAAGTTGGACTTAACTATGGCAGGCCGTTCATGCCACTGTTTGCTCACCATTATGAACTTTAGATAATATTTTTTCCTTCAATAATGAATTATCAAAAAATGTAAGTTCTGTAGATTTATGACCATGATTTGTACGTCCCTTAAGAGACCAATGCCAGTAAATGGTGAGAGCAAACAGTGGCATGAACGGCCTGCCATAGTTCAGTCCAACTTAAAGTTGATCTTTGTCTTTGTGAAACACCCCCTAAATCACCCTATTGGACATTGCATGAAAGAAGCAGAAAGTAGTACATCCCCACTTCCATGACATTGTATGCTGAGAGCCGAGAGGGCACTAACTGTAAAGTAGATTTCCTTTTGGCTGTAAGCAAATAATATGAGCTGTTTTTAGAATCACTACCAACTCATCATATACATATACATGCTTTAAAAGAAAAATTGAATCAGAAAAATAATATATTATCTTTTAATATGTTGCATGGATGAATTAGGGCCGTTCATCCCTCATTTTGCAATATCCTCGCTTTACCACATTGTATTTATGATATTTTACTCATGTCATATAAAAGTTTTAACTTAGCACTTGCTTTGAGATTTTATATTAATAAACTTGTAGTTTTCTTACTTTTCATGGTGAACAGGCAACCTAACACATCATGCTAATTATTTATATAATTATTTATCACTCAAATCCCCAATCAATTTCCATGTATCTAACCTTACATTACAGTACATGTATGTTGACAAACTGACTGCAATTAACATTTTAGCCACTTTTTAGTCATCACAGTTCGTTGACGATGTAACGATTGTAATATGTTTTGAGGTAGTATGGAACAGAGCTTGCAAGGTTATAAAAAGGAAAATGAATTATTCTCAAAATGTGAATAGTTCTTATATACCTCTTTTACCATGTTTGCAAGATATTAAAAACCTCACCTTCTTGAATAGAGTTTGCAATTTTATTTAATCGCATGTGAAACCACAAAATCGCCTTGAGCATTTGATTTCAAGTGGATTTGGCGCCTTAATAATCTCATATATCAATATTATTATTATTAATTCTAACAAAGAGATATTAAATTCTGACCGTTATCCATATTTGCATTCAAACAGTAATCATTCCTGCTATAATTGAAAGTAAATGCTCGACTGCATAATGTCATCATTTGTACATACATGCACATGAACTGTATGTAAACAACCAAGAACAAACTAACTACTGGTAGTAACATTTGTTTCCAGATGTAATGATTGCTTTGGAGGTTTTGCATCAGCTCCAACTAACGTTTTCTTTGTGTGTGTGTGTTTGATAACATCCAGCTTGTTTGCCTGTTTGCTTGTTTGCATGCCCATTCCACTTTCAAGTCAATGATTTCTTAACATGTAAATCTCTCTGAATTTGATTTTCTTTTTAAATAAGTATGATTATATGATAGACTTATCGAAGTTAGTACCGTATCATAATTGAAAGTTTAAGTGTTAACTTCTAAATACAACACAATTGTTAGAAATCTAAGAAATTCGAAAATTGGGAATGAGTGTATGACTATTGAAAATAATTCTTGGACATTGTTTTAGCAAACAGCTTCCCCCATATAGAAACTAAAAATAATAATTGATTCATAACATATGGAAGAAGACATTGACTTGACATTTAAAAGCTGGTATACTACTACAGAAGATAGTAATAGTCTCAAATCATCAAATCACTGAAGAACTTCAGTATAATTAGGGGACCCTTTCATGATTGTGCATTACAAATATTCACGAGTCCCAGAACCAGCCATCATACTTCTCTTATAGATTTAAGTTTTTTAACCCCAACAGGGTCAAAATATTCAGGTTAATCTGTATCAGGTAAATAAATTCCATAAAGTGAGGAAATGTTTAGCTCGGTCAGTATCAATTTACTGAATTATTCATTTCTGTTTTTCTATCCTAAAAGGGCCACAATGGACTATAAAATCACTTGTTTCTGCTTCTTTTGTTTTACCCCAAAAGGGCCAGAACATACAGCCTGGTCAATTCTCTGTGGGGTCTAAGGGCATCGTCCAGCGTGATCACCAGAACGACGCCCTCGTCTACACCGTGTACTCGCCGAACCCATTCTGCAGCATGACAGAGAAGGATATCCTGGAGTACAAGAGAGAAATCGCAGAGAAAACTGGCCAAGGTAAAACCTACAGGAATTCTGCAAGAATAAAATTCATTTTCTAAGTATCGCCCTTTTCGGAGCATGTGTGCTTTGGAAGTGCCCTACTTTGACAAATTATGATGGTTGCGTAATACCCTGATTCGATTGACTGGGGTTGTAGAGTTGCTTCATCGAATCAGAAGACACAATTATGGACAATTGACTACTGAATGTTGGAGTCACATTCTCATGTAGAACATAGTTGTAAGGGCAACATGAGGCCACTTTTTGATAGGGGTGGGATGTCTCAATCACATGGCAATAACCACATCTACTTGGCAGTTACAGCATCTACATGTACATGTACATGATGCTAATTGCATGGTAGAGCTGGATCTTCAAAATGATCAAAACTTTTCCATCTAAAGTCAGCCCAGTCCATGGCCATTCCCTAGCAAGTGTCTTGCTATTCTTTGGCTCTTTGAGAGTGTTACAGCACCATTTAAAGCCCCACTGCACTACTTGTAGCTACTTGCTCCCTCTATATAGAAAACAATGCATAAGTGGTGCCCTTTGGTCCCCCATGATCCTCTTTTTCGTATGTTAATTGAGACCTGAGTTGATGAGATAACCACCTGTCAGTGACCATGCTGTGAGGTCTAATCCCTCCTGACCAAACTAGTGCAGACGGGCTTTAAAAGAAGAAAAAAGTGTCCCTGTGTAATGCTTTCAGCCAGGATTTACACGAAAGTCTGTACCTCTGCATTATAATGGCAGCATATCTAACACCATCTCCCATTTGTTTTGTTGCAAGATGTACAAGAGATTGAGCTGATCTTCCAGGCCCCCGAGGAGGAGGATGATAACAAGCTAGTAGATGCCCAGGGTGAAGGCAAGACCATCACAACTACCAAGATCTCTACCACAGTCACAGTCGCAGGAGGTGAGTAGCAGAAAGGCCTTCTGCGGTCCCAGTTCAACCTATAGGGGCATTTCTCTGGTCCTATTCCCCATTATGGTGATCCAACATCTGCTCCGGTGCCAGTTGCTCCGGGATTTATTTCGTCAAAGGTAGAGGGTTGGGGTTAGGGTTGCAATTAGGTATTACACTGTAGGTTAGGTTTAGAGTTATGGTTGCAGTTGGGGTTTTAGGTTAGGTAAAGGGGTTAGGGTTATGGTTGCAATTGGGTATTAGGTTAGGGTTAGGGTCAGGGTTAGGGTTGCAATCGGGTATTAGGTTAGGTTTAGAGTTGGGGTAAGGGTTGCAGTCGGGTATTAGGTTAGGTTTAGAGTTGGGGTAAGGGTTGCAGTCGGGTATTAGGTTAGGTTTAGAGTTAGGGTTAGGGTTGCAGTTGGGTATTGGGTTAGGTATAGAGTTGGGGTAAGGGTTGCAGTCGGGTATTGGGTTAGGTATAGGGGTTAGGGTTGCAATTGGGTTTTAGGTTAGGGTTAGGGTCAGGTATAGTGTTGTGTTGTGTCCAGGGTTAAAAAGAGTTTGGTTAGTGTAGGAATTTGACAAGGAGCAATTGTTCAACCCCCATTCGGGTAAGGCTAGAGTTTCATCAAAGCACTGGGATGTAGGAATAAAGGGTCGTGCCCCACCCCCTCCTGAAGATGGCGTGAAAGGCTTTTTATTAGGAAATTGTAGGAGTCATGTTGGTTTGCTTTATTACAAATTTTTCAGTTTTTTTTTCCCCAATTGAATGCTAAGCTAAGATAAGATAACTTGAATTAGAGTGTATGAAAAACAGTTGTTACAACAAAATCAGATTATTCCATTCAATATGATGTGGGCAGGTATTTCTGATAGGATGGGATTTGTCTAGCACCATTGTCTATTGACATAGGTCACTTCACTTGATAAAATACTCCTCCCCATACTTTGCTCCGTAAAAAAATAATTAAAAGAGATTAATACGGTAAACTATTTTAACATGTGCTTGTGGTATATTTGCAGAGGGTGACACTGCCACAGTTGTCAAGACAAGAGTATCGGAGAAAACAACCATCAACGGAAGGGACGAGAACGAGGATGATGAAAGGGAGCCCTCACCTGGTATTGACAGCACAGGATCATCACCGACGAAGGACCCTATGTCGCCCTCTAAGAAGTCGAAAAAGAAATTCCGTACGCCATCGTTCTTGAAAAAGAAAGAGAAGAAGGAAAAGAAGGGAGAATAGTGACCTTTCTCTCACATTGAGTCATGCAATGCGAAAGTGATAATTGCCGTGTTCTAGAAAAAAATTCATCATCCAATACGATATCTGTAGGGATAATTTGTAATTAAACCTGGTATGTGGCGGCATGTATGTTAGAACTCGGACATACCATGGAATATATGTAAATTGATGAGTTGGTTATGAAAAGAATCAAGATACGCGATGTGTATGATATCAATAAAGTGTATGCAACGACTCAAAATGACAAAGCTCTCAAGTCTCTTTGAGGCAGCAGAAGGGCATTGTTCAACGCTGTGTACCTAATATTAAAAAAGGTAGTTGATAGAGTTCGATCCTTTGCATTTTCTTAGCCACTCTAGTGTAAATGAATATAAGATGAGGTGAAATAACGGATGTAGGGAAATGCTCTAGTCTCGTTTCTCAATCAAAAAGTACTGATCTCTTTGTTATAATTGTGTGATGATTGGTTTTTTAATCAGGCTCTTCATAACATGTAGTTACTGTACATCATGCCTGGTCTTGTTTGGAAATATTTCATGTTCTTATTCGTAGAGGAGGATTTCTTATTGCCTTGACTGTTCTTTTCCAACAAGTGAGACGCCTCTAGGCGATTTCCGATGTAGTCCATGGAAAATAAGTTGGAACGGCACATTTAAACTCCAAATTGAAATTTGTATGATCTATTTCATGCTGCATCGAATCAAAAGCGTTCAGTAATAAGTTCCGCATTCTTTCTGTCATACAATGACGACTCTTAGAAACGACGTACGATCAGATGTTCTGAAATAAATACATACGTACCCAATTTCTTTTTTTCCATGGATTTTCTCTAGCTTGAAATCGCCTAAAGGTATGTTATTTTCATTAGATGAGCATTGATATAATCATGTTTATTGCCAAAAGTACTTGTAAGTAGGTTTTTTTCCTTTGCTATATATACTGATTATAATGCTAAATGACTTATTCTTATGTAGTATATGAAATATGTGTATTGTGTATAAAAGTAAAATGAAAAAGGTAGCATGCATGATAGGATTTTAGTGGTTTAGAGCTATTCGTAATCATCAATTTTCCATCAAATCATCCGTTATTAAACAAACAAAAAAATTAAATTGTAGCATGCTAGCCGAACAGTCATGTAAATTAATGCACTGTGCCCTGTCAACAGTGAAAATATAATTGTTGCGAAAGCGCTGTGTATAAAATTGTATAATCGATGCCATTGCGATTGTTATTTAAAAGCGAACATGGAGTCTTTTAGTAAGTGGTTCCATTAGGACGGCAGTGACCTGGGGACAAGTTTGTTGTGTAAAAATTCTTCTTCTGTCGGTCCGATGATTCCTACGATTCAAGTAAACGGTGTATTCATGTGTATTCATGTGTATTCAAACCTGTAGGTGAACATGACCTTCTTTACTGCGTGGTAAAACTGAAGATTCATTTTTTTATATTTGCTGAAATGTTGAAGTGTAGTTATATGTAGTGTATAGAGAGTGGACAAAAAAACTGTGATTTCACGCAATCAGTGAAATGTTTAACCTTTTAAAAATGGCTATTAAAAGAATCATTCCCTTTTTGATGATGGGACTGACACGATATTACAACATTTGATGTCTTACGTGTGTAAAGGTCGTGACGGGGAAAAAGCGTTCATCCGGTTTGAGTTACACCGGACTGAGGTTGTTATGTAAATTATGAAAACAGGACATGAATGTGAAGGCATGGGACTGGTATATCCAAAATTGGATAAGGTTTGTGTGTGGTGTGCAATAGGCCAAGTCAGAAAGCTGAAAAAATAATTGTACAAAACGAATCTACTCACAAGATTTCTTTTTTGGGAGCTTGCTGTGGAAGTTGGTGGAGGTTAATGACCTTTTGTCGATTGTACCTGTACATGCGTTACTGTGCAACGGTTCTCTGTAAATATGAGCTGTGTTAAGAACAATGAGGAAAATAATATTTAAAAGGTTTGTGGAAGGCATTTTTGTGGCATCATTCTGTTATTTTTTTTTTCTGTCTGGATTGTCTTTTCGTTTGCCCGACGGTCGTTTTTTCGTTCTTTGCAAATCTTCCCGCTCCATCATCCCGTGGTTATAGTTCATGCAAAGCGTAGAACCGATTGAATAGGGAGGGAGATTTATCTATTAGAGCATGGACAGTTCAGACAACGGTTGAGCAAGGTATAGAGAGAGAGAGAGAGAGAGATCAAGTCTTGACATGTAAACTGTTACAGGTTATTGGCAAGATACACTCTACACGAAGGAGACCGGTGCCCTGTTTCATAAAACGAGCAATAACTATTCAGACTAAATGGAAAAAAGCTCTAGATATCATTGCAATTTGATCGACTGTAAGCAAATTTGTGGCCCAATTTTAGTGGTTAGTAAGTTTTATGAAACCGGGCCCAGGTTTACTTAAGATCTTAACCGTGTGATCTTGCGTAACGGACGTATACATTGTGATATGGCAGGCTGAGTTAGGGCGAGTGTGTAGGCTGCGTTGCATGTGTGCCTTGGTAGTACTAGCTGTACATCTGAATAAAGTCGCACTAAACCTGCTTGGTGAGATGGCTAAAGAGGGATATACAAGTTAGCAGATTTCTGAACTCGCTGTACGTTGTCTCGTTGCAACTGGTAAATTATCTGATATGAGTGAATACACCAATGTACAGAGTTGCGTGTCAAGTTGCTTTTGAACATGATTATACCTCAGTAATGCCGTCACACCGACTCCAAACCAACCGATTCTTGACCATTCCTCGTTAAAAATGTAAATTCTTGTTTGGTGAGTTGTCCGTTTTGCATTGGTCTCGTTGGTGTGACTGTGGGTTAAATTGATACGTGGCATGGTGGAAGGATGGAAGTGTTTGTTCAGAGTTTAGAAGGTTTAGTGCGACTTTTAAGAGCAAGCACAGTCAGAGTAGAGAGACTGAGCGAGGACTAATGAAAAGAGTGTCGATCATGTGATCATCACATGGTCTACGTGCCTACATCACGTGCACAGCATGTTGTCGTCATGTGGTGCCCATGCAACCGAGATCCCAGATGAGAAAAAAAAGAAGAAAAGAGAGGCAAAATTAACTTCCATGTTTCAATCTTATCTTTGCAGGATGATTGAGCAATTTGGGGGCATTTCTGAAGAAGATTAAAAAAAGATGAAAATTATATTTTTTATTTCTCTGACTATGGATGTGAAAGACATGTACAGAAGCCTTGTTTTATTGAAACGTTATTGATTTAAATTCGTCGAGGATCCAATTCTAAAGATTTGTAGTGTTAGGCGAGACTGTAGAAAACGAGACGCATTAGATAGTAGCATGCATAAATTGCCAGCCGTTAAAGAGTTGACAAGATTGTAAGGAAGGAGCATTGTGATATTCTTGTATTTAAAATAAGGAAGAGAAATTGGCAAAATGGGAAAATGATTGTTTGGTTCTCTTTGTCGGTTACTGTGATTTGTATTCAAATAGGAATTATATGCATTGTTGATGTTGCTAAGATAATTCAGTGTACTGTAATTATTACGTATTCAGTGGATTTGGATTTTAAACAATTACTATTCATATTTAAATGACTACCGTGTTCTAAAAATCTACTTATAGGATCGTATCAAATTTAAATATACTTTATAGTAGTTGTATATTTTTCTGTTCTCCTACGGTGCGTTGACTATTCATGTATTCCCATTACCTTTTTGGATGATAAAGTAATCCCTCCTTAACCTATGATTTTAAAGTAGAGGCTTTTTTCGTATATGTACACACTCGGCTTAATAGTTTAGTTTATGTATTTGGTCAGAAATCTTTCTTTAGGCAATATTCAATGAAATATAACTAGCTGCATTTATCTGTATAGTAGTACATTCAACATTATCACACTTTGAAACACACAGCAACGTTATAACCAATTTTTCATTTTAAAACATAGATAGGTTAGATGTATGCAGTAGATGTGGAGAAGGGGGGAAATTTTCCGTCTGCATTTTTTATACCTGTTTTAAATTGATCATTTTGAGGTGACGCATCCAAGTCGTTTCTCAAAATAATTCTGCTACGTTTTTTTATGATCTTCAAAGCACATTTGTGGTCATGTTATGGTACTTCTCTTTTACCTTGTACAAACATTGATTTGATAATTTTACATTCATCGATGTAGTGATTTACAAAATGAGAATAAGATATTGGACAATTATGTATCCATGTTATCGTCAGTGTTGCCAATTTAGGGTACAAGATAGATAACTGCTGTATATTTAAATAAATTTCATTCTTTCGTTTCTTGTAATGAGGCCAATTTTTTTTAATTTTTAATTTTGCTTCCTCTATAGTCATATTTTGTAAACTATTTCGTAGAATGTATTCAAAATTTACGGCATTAAAATGCCCATACGTTAAACAACGTGGACAGTACTAGGTACTATGTCACTGTTTATTATTTTGTTTTTGTATCGTTGCGTCTATTCATTGTTGAAGCCTTAGGAAACCATTTTTCTTTACTCTTTTCTTTTTTGCTCGGCTTTTAAAGGTTTCTACTCCAATCATGATATATTGCATTAGTCTTGGACTAAGTCTGATTGGTATTAAACCGTTTCATGTTATTAAAGCAAAATGTCACAATTTCATTTATGCAAAGGAAAATTAGAATAACATTGCAAAGTTCTCTAGGAGAACTATTCTAGATATGCTGGCTATGGAATCCTATTTTCTACTTTCATTGATCATACAATTGGTTAGAGGATGAATAAGATATTTCTATCGTTTTGTAGTCGTATGTTTGTCCGGTAACGCTTCTTTTGCCAATTACAAACCAAATACAAGATGCACATGTATTTAGCTGCAATGGCTTTGGGGATTTCTTTAAAGTTTGTATTATTTATCCAAGTTACTTCAGGCTTTAGAAATAGGATGAAGACATGTATGTCTGTACACTGCAATGTGTACATGTATGTAAGCGTCTCTCACAAGTATGTACATGATTATCCATTATTTTGAAAATGAAAGACCTTGTATCAAAACACGTGCCGGACGGCATGATGAAGCGGACATGTATATACGAATGTAGGGATGACTGAAAGTAAGCGTTGTTTAGACAAATATAGAAGTTTTCAAGCCCAAAAAGGCTACCAGAACATTGGGGGTTTATTTTTATTTACATTCTTTATAATTTTGGTGTATTTCCTGCTGCTTCTAAGGTGCCCATGTGTTCTTAAGTCACTTCATCAACTAATTATTAAAGTCTGCACTACCGGTAGATTATTTCAAGCCAGAAATTCGACCTCAAGTGATCGCTTGTCGACATTTGCCTCCCATTGTACATTTAACAAGACCAATATGTCTGTTTTCAATCCTAGAATACAAGTATCAATATCTCATTTAAGATGTATGAAGATAAATATAGAAAAGAAATCACACCACTGCACAAATGGTCTCCTGTCTGTTTTCCTTTTCCAAAACAAAGATCGAAATTTCAGAAGAAAACAAAAGAGAAATAAAGAATTGATTGTGCCAAGGCTTGTCTTTGAAGGTATTGCATTCCAGTGTAATTACCAGTGTTTTTTGACGTTTTGAATACTAATTTAAATACAATGCCTCTCTACTAAATACAGTTGCACTGATAAAGAACCGCTTATGGTTATGAAATATGGTTCTATTTAATTCCACCTTTCTAGCCTCTACTTTAGCGAGCGCGAGTCCTTTCTTCGTTCATCTCTCACACACTATTTTCCCCTCTGGAATTGCCATATAGTGAGTTATAAGTAGTAGTCTGTGAAAAAAAGGGGGATTCCCCCCTTGCTTATATAGTTGCAATATTGTGTCTTCGTGTGATGATGGAAAATAAAAAAAAATAATAAAAAAACAATTTCGTTCCTGAAATGTCTCTTTGAACTTCTTTTATCTTTGTTCGTGTGATTTCGATAGAGTGCGGGTTTCAGTGAAGCTTGTTTTTCATTTTGTAGGTTTACATTTGTGCCTTGAAATGTATTGCAATATAGACATTGAGTGAGATATGAGATTGATTTATGGTTAAACTTTAAAAAAATAATAAATCATCAGGCACATATTTTAAATCTTGGTCTCTTAATCAATACCATATTCTGTATCTCACACACTCTGGTCATTATATTTCCACAACGTCACTGAAAGAAAGGAAGCAGCACAGAGCAGATTTGTAATAAATACATATATATTATGTTAAACGCAACATATAAACAACATGGGTAGATATTTGACAGAAAACATATGCTTATTTTTACGAAGACATGCTGTAGTATTCCAATAAATAGAATCAAATCATGTTTAGATTTCATGTCCACCTCAACGGATCGGCCATGTTATTATCCTAATATTGCAAAATAATCAAAAAACAAACCTAACGCCCTCCCTGAATACAATAAATTTCTATTATAACAGTAATAAATAATTTCTTTATGGGAAAATGGGAAAAATGGGACAGAGCGTCCGAAAAACAAACAAACTAAATATTACTGGGGGTCCAGTGTGCCTTCGCTGCCTGTGACTGGTATAAATAAGGCTAATGGACCAGTTTACTAACATATTCAAATTTATGGATGTATCTTTCATGGGGACCAGGTGACAAGGTATTCCATTAACTGGTTATTAATGAATGAAGTACAATACTTGGAAACCAGTCTGCATACACTACTTGTTGCTATGTCGAGCAAGTCTCTGGCAAGGTTTTAGGTTGTCAAGAACAACCTTTCTTTAAACTGTATGCATAAAATTTGAATATGTTGGTAAACCGGTCCATTCTGCGAAAATTACATTCTGTGAATTTGTACTCTATAAGCAATAAGTAGGTGTACGTTTAAAGGACATTTTGCACTTCCTTTGAGGTAAAAAGGGGTCAAATTTGTGGAAAATGTTCTTAAAAGTCCACAAATAGGGGATCATCTTCGACTCTGCTAACGGTAATGCGTTACCCCTTTGAATATAAAGTGACACCACCATACATGTAACTCTGACATACCTGTCGTATCAACTCTGGTTTTAGTGTGATCAAAAAATAATTGGTAATAATAATAGTTTGTCCTTATATAGCGCATTTCAGGACCGCAGGCCCTCTCAATGCGCTTTACAGATATATATTATTACCCCAGTCATCGGATTCATGCTTACTCACACATAATGTATGCACATTCTCCACTCCCTGGGGAGCATTCCAGCCAGTCGCCATTTTACAAGCGCCACTTGCTAATCAAACCACATTAACTTTCGCATCCTACCGGGTACCCATTTAACACCTGGGTGGAGAGTGGCAAATGCAGATCAATGTCTTGCCAAAGGACATTAGTGCCGCGGCGGGACTTGAACCGTGGACCTTGTGATCCACAGTCCGGTGACATATCCACTCGACCACGACACCTCTAACGGTATCTGCATCCATTTTACAAGAATCTTGTCCCACGATGATGCCAAATTGAATTTGGCTGTTTCTTCCAAACCCCAGTACCCCACTTCTTTCGAAACAATTTAAGGAGGAATATCTCTGGAATCTGAGGAAATCATTTGAGAAAAAAAAACAAATCTCTCTGAAATTTGTTTTACCTTAGATGCCATCAGGTAAAAAATATCCATACAATTTATTTCTACTCATTTTATCTGTTGATTGGCTTTGGAAAAAATACCTTTTTAAAACATCAATGGTGGACAGTCTTATGCTAAAATATTCTACCCCTACAAGGCCCTACTCACTAGTACTGTTTTTCACTTTTTTTCTTCTGCGTACAACCACAAACACTATATAGCTAAGCTATATCTACACATTGGAACATTCATTATTTTGAACACCTTGGCGATAAAATGCCCTCCAATTCAAAATTTTATATTATACAATATACATGTAGTGAAACATGATTCGTGAATGAAAAGAAACCTACATGTACATACATCGACAGCATATTGTAAGCAGTAGAATTGTTTCCCAGTCCATAGGACATTGCATGAATACAAATTTGATGGGATGAATGATTAATAAATGTACAAATATCGGTCTATAACCACTGATCAATTTCAGTTAATTATTAATTCATAAAATTGATAATTAAAAACAATGATGATAGTCATCTTTCTGTCCAAATCATTCAAGGAATTTCTTTTTCCCAGATATCCTCTTTCCACAACCGGGTTAAGAGAGATGACTAATAAGGAAATGCCTAGTATAACTATGAATTTATTCATAACCTGCTTTATGTACATAATTGCATGAAATAATATCAAGGTGATTAATATTAAAAATCATAATCTGAGGAATGTCTCAAAGTTCAGGACGGATAACAAATGATTTTTTAATGATTTTAATGCTTAGCC
The DNA here is from genome assembly GCA_037976565.1 of Mesocentrotus franciscanus. Classification (NCBI taxonomy): domain Eukaryota; kingdom Metazoa; phylum Echinodermata; class Echinoidea; order Camarodonta; family Strongylocentrotidae; genus Mesocentrotus; species Mesocentrotus franciscanus. Next base: position 12,410,973 of record CP137677.1, read on the forward strand.
AAAGATCGTCCACTTGCATGAATAACATGGCATGGTGCGGCGGTGCCAATTGCAAGTGAACAATTTTTAAAGTTTACAAGGATTTACACACTGAAATTAACTCGGATATCGAGGTGATAATAACGTCTTTTAAAAGTTTCAATTTACATTTTTGCTAAGAACAACTTTAATCATAATGTGACCCAATATTCAGTACTTATAATAGGTTCAGTATTGTTTAAACCACTATTCTTGCATATCTAGTTTGTGGCAGTTTCCAATGATAGCAGTGAAAAGAGAAATCAGATTTTTCATTAATAGAACATGGAGCCACCCAAAAAATAGCTTGGAGTCACAGAAACACCACCAAAACTTGGACATGAATTCTGACATTTTCGAAATTTCAATTTTTTTTGTACTTGGAATCACTAATACTGGTAATTAGCTCTACTTGCCACATCACAATATCTATCTTTTTTTAATCCCAATTTGTTTTCACAGCTAATGCTCAATACATTTAAAGTAAAATAACTTATACATGTATCCTAATTATAATCTTACAGCTGACCACCATTCAATGAAAAGTAAATTGCTACGATCTTGAGACAACCGCTTCATTTCTCCGTAGGTGCCTACTCCACATTCTCCAATGGTAACATCTAAGAATCTGAGGTCTTCCTTTCGGCTTCTTTCCATGAAGATGATCTTACACAACTCTGATCATTGTCACTATTGTCAATAATAATAATATGGATATTTATATAGCGCCGGTATCCGCCAGGCTCTGACGCTCATGGCGCTGTACATATTACAATCACGAAGATATGAGTTCTAATCATTTCTTCCGTCTTTCTTTGGTCGTATTCAGCAGAGGTATCAGTTAGACATATTTAAGCAAGAAACTGTTCAAAGGTTCAATCAACATACAGACTCGTAGAGATGGCATGCGGTCACCAACAAAAAATCCAAATACATATATGAAACCATAAGATATCTTGAAATGAACAATGCTTTTTATGTCTTTGATGGTAACCACAGCTCTATGAGTACACAAACATGTCACATACATGTACGTGGACTATGCTTTCATTAAATTTAATCATTCTTTTGTCTCTTAACTGCCACCATCATCTACACGTATGTAGATAAAGTCCACCGAGTATTTGGTGTTGGAATGGTTCAATGGTTTTGAATAGAGGTCTTGAAACTGGAGAGTCCCGGGTTCAAATCCAAATAAGTGTGGCAGTGTCCATGGATTAGTCCCTGAACTATGACTTGGATCAACATGCTCTATACCTACAAGCATCCACACCCAAACCAGCTTTTGCAGCAAATACTTGAATACAAATCTTAATCTGAACACTCATCACCGATCTGCGAATCCCCAGGATCTTGCAGGTCTCCAGGACTGGAGGAATTCAACAAAAGAAAAAGAAGACTTGAATACAAATACCACCTAACTTTGACGGCCACCTTTCTTGTTTCCCTTTAACAATGTTTCTTATCAAACGCTGTATCAAATGGAACCAGTATAAATAAAAACCACCTTTCTGTGACTATAAAGACGACTTTTCTTGTGTCATTTGAGTGGTATTTACCGGTATATACAAGTTTGACTGAGCTAACGTTTCTTTGGCTTCAAAGTAAAATAAAGATCAATCAATCAATCAAAGTTTGACATCACAAATTCATGTTTTCAGGGGTTATGGGCACCTGTACTCTTTCCAAGGCCATACAAGTAGACAGTACAGATTTCAGCCAGTTCTCTCCAAGGCAACTCATTAGATGTCCTGCTTGAGCTAGTGCTAATCACACTCATCACTGTCTTTCAAAGGCTTCACTCATATCTTCAGCTTTAAAACACTTTGGCCATGTGACATACGAATCAAAAGCTCTCATGATTGTGACGAACCATACAAATCGTCTTTCTAGTTTTTAGGGTGTTCGCTGCTCCCCCTCTCAGCCTTGCTTGTCCTCCAGTTCATGCACACCAGCAAAGTCCATGATGGTTTTCTCTTTCCCTGGTGACGACGCGGCCCCCGCCCTCGGTGACATGTCGCCCCCTCTTGATGACCTCTCTGAGAGGTAGATTTCAAGGTTCCGCATCATGGTCCGAGGATTCTTCTTGCAGTTGGCCTCTAATTCTGAAAAGGGAAAGAGGACATTTTTACATTGTTTACAGAACTTCTTGTTACAACGTATCCATGATTAGATAAAATATTCAGGTTCACTTCTGTATCGACTTTATTCATCTCAGGAAGCCTTTTTAGACGAAAACCCTCTCATGAATATTGGCCCTGCAAACAACATCCAAATGACAATATGGTAAATACGACAAAATGATCATAGGCACAAATTAAAACATTATTAAACTTGACTACAAAAGTCAAATAATAACAAAAAATATATTACAAAGTTACAAACCCAATCATCAGTTTTGTATTATATAGATAGAGAAAATGTTAGAAAAAATATTGGCTCAAGGCCAAATCAATAAAATTCTCTGCTCACCATTCCTACTTGTGTATAAACTTTGCATACCCCCATACGTAGGTATAGCATTTTATTTTTCATTTCATCCACTGATCTATTTGCTAAATTCAAAATATAGAAATGAACAAAGGAAATAAGAAATACCACCAACTAGTGCCCAAGGAAAACCAGTAATCACAAGGCTCAAAATCAGTAATTTCCTATGCGGCGCTATAAATCTTTAAAAAAATGGCACGCCAACACCGCGCGGATGCATGGCGCATGATTATCTAAACATTTTGGTGATGTTACTCACACAAAGTTGCTAAATATTGATTTTCAGGTCATCACAACACATCAGTTTTCCATGAAAAATCGGCTTCTATTAAGAGAATACTTGATACTTTCCGTCTTTCTCAGCTAGTGTTGGATGGCCGTCATACTGTACAGCACTCGCTACGATATATCATATTTACGGATTTTTTTGCAATCCGTAATTTGAGACAACATTCCGTACTGCCGTAATGATCGTTAATTTCCGTACCAATAATGGGAAATCCGTACTAGTTGGCAGCTCTGATGAAGGTTCTCCTCACTGCTCGGTGGTTTACAAACCAATTTTTGTTCATTTTATGTAAAATATCAAAAGATTCGATAAATGTGTGATTAATTTACCTTTGAGTACAAAGCCTGAATCATGGATTGTTTTTCTCTGCTGTTTCCACGTCTGGTAGAGTTGTAAAAAGATGCTGGCGTAAAAATCGTTAATGACACCAAAGACTTGCTTCCGTCTATTGCATTCTCTGCGGAAATAAAAAGACAAATACATGATCTCTTTCGTCATCATCATCATTTATTAAAGTCTGCATTTTCCCGCTTACGAGGGGTTACTGACTTGCGTGCCATGATGACACTCCCTCCCTCCACTTCTTCTTGTCTCAAGCAACTTCCCCATTTAGACCAACCTTACTAACTTACTTTCATTCTTCACCATATCTTTCCATGGAATCTTTGGTCTTCCTTTCCCTCTTATGCCGTCCATTTCCAGATCCCATGCTCTTTCACAGGTTCATCATCTTCCCTTCTCAACAAATAGATTTTCCAATTTACCCAGCAGTACTTGAAATCATTAGCTTGGTCAAACATGGCATTACATTAAGTATTAATCCCTACCAGATTCATGGACTATACCTTGCTCAAGGGAGAGAAAATATAAAATGAGCTTGTCTACGAGTAAAAGCATGGGTCTGAAACCTCAAACCCTGTACATTTTGTAGCTCATTTCTGAGAAGAAAAAAAAAAGGAATAAACCCAGCATGGATAAGATTGCAAAATAATCCCCCCTTATTCTAATATGACTGAACCATTTTTATTGACATTTAGCATGCACTTCCCATAGGCTTTTATCACATGGCCTATCAAGCCTAGAATAAAAATTTGGATAAAATAAAAGGGGGAAAAACGCAAAGCTTCAGGGCCAAATGGAAGACTAGCCCTTTAAGACAGAAGTAAGAAAACCAAACCTTGATAAGTGTTCCTCTCGTAATGCCTGCAACGCTATCCTTGTCATGTTGATCGCCATCACACAGAAGGGAAAATTCTATCAAATAGAAATGAAAAGATAAAGTTTTCAGCTTACACAATTAAGGAGAAACAGACTCTTGATTCACAGCACACAATTTATATGGATAAGGAGGTCAGTTGAAACTACTGATCCGAATGATTACTTATACAACCATGAATTCCACACAAAGAGCACTTACATACAATCTGGCCCAGCAAGGCAGTCTATACTTCACTTGCATTGCCATAGTCTGTGTAACCGTGTACCATACTTCTACATGCAGCGGAGATATCTATATACTACATGTACAAACACACTCTGAAACTAACATAAAGAGGAGGCGCTATGGCTCATTGGTAGAGCAGTGGTCTCTTAAGCAGGAGGTCCCAGGTTCGAAACTAAGTCGATGCGCCAGTGCCCTTTGGTAAGGCATTAATCCTCATTACCAACTCCCTCGGAGAGGACTTAAAGCCGTCAGTCCCATGGTTGCTTACTTACAAGCATACAATGCTTTCTTAGCAGTCGGGGAAAACAAACCATCAAATCATCTAATCATCAACCCGATACCTAACCCTAACCCTAAACCTGACCATACATCGTTGACGACATAGGGCCCGGAGCATGTGCTGGTTCAACGGCACTGGCCTGCTACTCACCTGTGTTTCGTGCTGGGAGAGCTTGTAGATTTCTTTGGCAAGAGGAAACTTCTGAGAGTCCATGAGGAAGTCCAGCAATGTGAGAAGCCCTAGGAACCCACACGCCCTCAGATCGGTCGATGGATCCGTTCCTACAGTCATACAAATACATGGATAACATCAAGACTAAGAACACAGAAATTGGTTGATTTTATGGACATTTGAATTGGCATGTCCATATGTCAATATAATATATAACAAGCAACAGGGGTATGGATTATTGTTTTTTTTAAACATTTAATTGGTCATTGATCATTGCTGCATATGTGACACATTGTCTTTTAAATGTACATTGCCAAGTAGGGTAGGTACTAGGTAGCATGGGATAACTGAAGTCATCTTAAAACAGTCTAAAACATATTGAAACAAAATTATACAAATGTAATCATACAATTACGATCAAATTAAACCTACTTCATGATCTATAGTTTGGGTGCATCTTGGCTCAAATCTAAGAGTTTACTTGGTTAATCATGACTAATGCATGCATGTATCCAAGAAAAATACTATGCATACTTTTTTATGTATGAGAAAAATGTATTTGTCCCGATTCATGTTTCTTGAGAATGTGACATATCAAAGCTTACATCTTAAAGTATTCAACAAAGGCCCTAATTCAACCAGTCCACAATTCAGTCTTGAGTTAGGAAAAACACAAACACCCTCAAATTTACCAAGGGGTATGACTAATTTAGTTGTTATCTGTATATATGCCTAATGCTGACACTTGACATTATTCAAGCTGAAAAAAAAGTATCTAAAAAAAAGAAATTAGTACATCCTATGGTCTTTTGAGGGAGTGGGGCTAGGGGATCTTTCTGGGGGGTGTTTCACAAAGACTAAGATCGACTTTAAGTTGGACTTAAGTATAACAGGCCGTTCGTGCCATTGTTTGCTCTCACCATTATGATCTTTAGATAATATTTTTTCCTTCAATAATGAATTATCAAAAATGTAAGTTTTGTAGATTTTTACCATGATTTGTACGTCCCTTGAGAGACCAATGCCAGTAAATGATGAGAGAAAACAATGGCATGAACGGCCTGCTTTACTTAAGTCCAACTTAAAGTCGATCTTAGTCTTTGTGAAACACCCCCCTGGACCCAAACATAACAATAGAGTTTTACTGATCTGTTTTGGAGATGGACCCCTTTCTTACCTTGAAAGCCTATCTGTTCCCAATGAGATCCAAACCTAGGACAGTCTATTGCGCTTCCTGTCAGCTGCTTATAGACTGTCTGGAGAACACGCTTATGAATCGTCTCATCATCGTCAAAAGGATCTGATCAACAAACAAACAAAAAACAAGCATAATGTGCTGTGAAACAATAATCTTAGCAAGTTCTTAATGATTGCCGATGTTGTGGCAAGAAATACAAATTGGTCAAACTCCATGCTGTGATTCAATTATATTTGCACCATGAAACTTTTGTAAAAACTCAACATAAAAAAAAAATCATATGATAACTCCTAAATAAAGCATGTACATGTACCGCATGTTCTTACCTTGACTTTCTATCACTAGGGTCCCACATGGTTCTTGATAAATCTTGAATCAATATCGACTTGAAGGCATAAGGGGTGATACTGCTACACCATCGAATTCATCAGATTGATATACAAGATCAAATTGAGAGGTAGTCTCGTGCTCCGGTTCATATCAGGACACCTTCCCTCAGACACCTATTCCCAAGACAACTCCCCCCTTAAAAATTACTCCAATTTACCCCCAGACAGCTTATACATGTAGAGGTAGTTGTATGGGAGATAACTACCCTAGGGATTATTTGATCAAGAGTAGTTTTTATCTAAGAAGTATTCATCCAGGATACAACAATGCAAAAACAATTCCTTGGTAAGTTGGTTTTCATTTCCATATCAAAGCAAAACTCCTTATATTACCTAAGAGGCTCAGTGTAACAACCTCCTTGTTGGGCTTGTAATTACTAACACTTTGCAATAGCAAAGGCCAGGTTCCTATCATCTAGTAGACCCTTGTTCATCTTAGGTGGTACCAGGACCAGATTCTTTAGTATCGAATGTGCTCTGGTCCCTAGGCCTGGTCCACTTACAAAGTGACAAACTCTCTGTCATAGCTGAAATGCCAATAAGTACTTATACCCAGCAACAATACAAGGTTCCTCTTATCTTGTAGACCTTTCTTCATTTTAGGTGGTACCAGGAGCAGATTCTTGCTCGGGTTTCTAGGCAAGGCCCACTTTAAAAGTTCTAGGCCCTCTCTGTTATAACCAATAAGCTACGATACTAAGTACTTACACTGTGCAATAGCAAAGACCAAGTTCCTCTCATCCAGTAGACCTTTGTTCATCTTTGGTGGTCCCAGGACTAGATGCTTGAGGGCAGCAAACCCTGTCCTCTGAACGCAAGGCTTGATCTTACTCTGTCAAAAAGATATTAAAGGGAAAGAAGCATATTCAACATCAAAATATCATAATAAAAAAATATACAGAAAAAACGTTACCACTCTTCAACTGTATACATGTCCGATCTTATTCTATCAACCAGATTAGAGAGGGAACACAGTATATTCAACATAAAAATGTCAGAAAATTAGAAAAAAATGTATGTATTGACCCTTTTTAAAGTCCACGAAGAAGCACCTAAGTAAAGAATTACATACCATATACTTTTCCATATTGCATGTCTGAAAGAAGCCCAGTGCTTCATTAAATGACACCAGAGCTTGCTTTCTCACTGCGCTGTGTTTACCTGTGGAAAGGAAATTAAAATTACCTATTAATGAATTATAATGCATAATGATAAGACAAAATATAAAATTATCATCATCAATTATCAATAACTTTGTACACAAATATGTACATGTATGACTCATAAAAATACAACATATCATGAAATTGACATTCGATTCTAATCATGAAACTCAAATCATGCCCTAAAAGCACCCCCCCCCCCTCTGCACAGTGCACACAAATATCAAAAAGGAAAAATAAATGTAATTGTCAGCTTGTACAATAGTTCAATTAAAAAGATTACATAAGCACTGCAAAGTCTCTTGTACGACCTGCTCACTGGTCTACGTCATTACAATAATATGACATTTTCTCCATTCAGAATTTCCTGAGAGGTTTACAGCTACAAGATTTAGTAGCTCATGAAAATGTGAATGTATCTTTCACTCACCCCTTCAAACTATCTATGGATTGTTGATACTTTTGTTCAGAGACTGGACTTTACTTTGAAGTCACAAACCATCAAACTTATCCCCCAAACAAAAAATAAATAAATAAATAAATAAATAATAAAAAAATGAAAAAATAAAAATTAAAAAATCCATCTCACTACAGATATTTGCGTAACATAAGAAAGTGAGAACTTGTACTACAATTTTCTTTACTATGCAAAAGGAAAAAATGTTAAGACCTAAATAGAGCAGAATATTTATCACACACAAAAATTAACAAACCAAACAGCAATCATTGCACATCAATAATGGGACATGTTCTGGTCTCTAGTTTCTTTACCTCACAATCAAAGACAACTAATTCTCACACAGTTAAATCACAAGATTAAAGTAATCAGAGAGAGAGAGAGGGGGGGGAGAAAGAGAGAGATAGAGATAGAGAGTGAGTGAGAGAAAGAAAGATATAGGGAGAAAGGGGAAAGTAAGGGACAGATGGGGAAGAAGAATGAGGAACAGATTGACAGTGAAAAGGAAAGAAGGATACAAGGGAAATAAGTGAAAAATTAGCTTTTTTTTTTAAAGAGAGATACATGGATGTATAGCTGATGAGCAAATTTACCCACAATTAATAACACAAATACATAAAACTTACATCTATCTCGGCCTCGTTCAATACAACTAAATTGGGTGCAATCTGATTTTGGAATAACACACATTATCCTAAGTCTCCAGCCTATCATTGGCTTAGTTTTTCACATGTAACATGGACATTACATTTAATTTATTTAACTTACCCGGTAAACCAACAAATTATATATTTTCAATGCTTCATTTATTCAATTCATTAAAGAGAAGGTTGAGTTCTGGGAAGAGGTGAAAAATAATTTTTGAGCGTTATCATTGTATTATGCAAGTGTGGAAGAACATCAGATAAAAAATGTTCCCTGAAAAGCATGGCTCTTCAAATGCCTTAATATTCTAAATATGGCATGTAACAGCATAAAAATCGGGACGGACATTTATGCCACATGTTCGTGTAGTCCCATATACATCTTTCTGTGTACAGTGCTTGTAAGACTGGGCCAAATTTCTTATCATTTTGATGATTCCAGAACCTTGCAGTACACACCAATACTTGTATGCTAGATGATCAACCTTTTCTGATCGATTCCACACCGTTTCTTTCACAATGCAATCGCATGACCAGAACTCAACTTTATCTTTAATTGCCCTCATGACTTTCACTCTCAAACTTTTTATTCTTCAAAATATGAAACTCATACACATATTGTTTGCTAAATTAGAAGGAAAAAAAATCACAAAGTCACAGAGTCTACAGATAGAAAAGACAAGCGAGCATTTCAAATCTTCACAGAACTAAGAACTATTGTACACGTACAAGCAAACAAACTGGTCAACAAAATAAAACGCACAATAGAGAGACACATGAAAGAACAATACCTGGTGAAGCAGCTCCTATTGAAGTTTTAAGAGTGATGAAAACAATACAAATATAATCACAAAGGAAATAAATACCAGTGTAATGCACTTGTTTCCTTATAAATACTTTCAAATGGCTGGAAGCATTGCCCACATGCAAGGATCCAGTTAAAAAAAAAAAATCTTACTCTGAAAAGGAGTTTCTTTCATTCTTTTTTAAGATTACTGCAATCTCAAATTTAGTATACTTAAAATGCCCAATGTAGCGAATTGAATGGAATTGCAATTACTAAAAGAAACATTGTATAACAATATGTCCCTATTAAAGGGCAATCCAATCCTTCTAATAAGTTCATTTGAATGAAAGCATAAAAATCAGAGAAACAGAATGGCGAAAGTTTGAAATAAATCGGACCAATATTAAGAAAGTTATGAGTGTTTGAAATATGAGATCACTACAGCTGTGCGAATCTCAAATCGGCAATTTTGTCAGTGGATTGTAACGTAGTGACGGATTACTCTCCCGTTTGTCGATACAAAATATCATTTATTTCTGTGCCTTCACCCTCGGGGCAGTACTCAAAATATATCATGGAAAGTACATTATTACAGGTCCTCTAAAAAGAAGAGACCATCCTGAGTCATACATTTATGAAAAGTTGAAATTTTAGTCCTTTTGTGTATTGGAGCAAATGGGAAAGTTGTACGCCACTACATCACATAGACATCATCAATCCAGCCAATTTGAAGAGCCCATACCTATAGTAATTGCAACTTTCAAAAATTCGTAACTTTCTAATTTTTTGTCCGATTTCATTCAAACTTTCATCAGTATGCTTCTCTGATTTTTCTGCTTTATTCTAGACAAGTTTGCTATCAAGGTTGGATTTCCCTTTAAAGCCAAGGTTTAAACCTGATGACATTTGAGTTTAGCTTTGTTCGCCTACAATTTAAAACAATTCTGAAGAAAAAAAAGAAGAAGAAAAAAAATAGAACTTAAAGGGACTGCTCACCTGGTTGAATTGTTTCTACAGCATCCCACTCAGCTTGGGCTCTTAGAAGCTGTTCTGAGGGCTCCAGGACTCCAGTCCGACTCACTTCTGCCTGTACACAAAAATATAATACACAAAAATAAGCATGTGGGACTGGAGATGTTCAGATAAGCTCTCCTGTTCTAGACAAGTAAAAATATACTACACTTAGTCCAAATACATTTAAAGGAAACCTCACCCCCAAAAATAGAAGTAGGTATTCAGAAAAATAAGATGTATTCATGCCCTTCGATGTACAACATTCCTTACAAAAATGTACAAGAGATATATAAAATAAATGAAGATATTCTTGGCATGATGTAATGCCTTTTAGCATGACATGAGCGCAGCCATTTTCTTGAAAATGTGACGTATCAGTTGAAGTTGTACATGTATTATGCACCAAGCTTTAGTTGGAAAGACTTTTTAAATCAATAACAAAACCTTTACTTTTTAATGAGGAAAAATCATAGCTAAGAAGATAAAAATTATATTTGGTGAAAAATATATCACAGGGGAACAATTGTAACTAATTTATTTAAAAACACTCAAATAAAGCAGTTGACAAATCTATTTCATTCATAGGCGTTGTGGCGTGCGCCTGTAATCCAGCTAACAGTGGAAGTTACAAACTGATTCAGCCGAGGACGCAGGTTCGAAACTGAATCGCGTCTTTCGGATGGTGACGTTAAAGGTCGGTCCCCAGACGTAAATAATCATATCTGATTGATACACGTCTGTAAAAACCCAATACACACACACATTCATGAGAAACCTTCACCCCAGAAGAGCACCAAGTTATTTATGCAATTTGCCTTCTGGCAATCGTAGTACAAAGGATAATAGCAGGTGAATGAAATGCTAGACCGCTAGACCAGACCGTACCTGGGAAGGGAGCATCCATAAATTACTTGATCAACGACTTCACATACTACGTCACGTTATCAAGAAAATGGCGATGCCTATGTCGTGCTGAGAAACTGTACATTATTCTTGCCTTATGCCTCTCTCATACACTTTGGTGGGGAATCTTGTAGATCAATGGGCAAGAATATAATAAATCTCTCAGAATAAGTATTAAAACTTATTTCTTGGAGTGGGGTGATATAACTTAATATGCAGACCATGAGGAGTCATGAAGAGTCTCAAGTTTATGGCACATGACATAGAAAAAACCTGAAAAACAACCAGGAAAAAAACAAACAACAACATTGTTCAACATTGTTTCAAATTGTTACTGCTTACCTTCAGAATGTCTTCTGCTGATCGGGTGGTAACCCCATTATTCCCTCCATCTCCATTGGCTTGACTGGTTCCATTCACTATAACAGGGTCACCTGACTTGTCATCTTTATCAGCAGACTGGTTGTTGGTCAATGATCTTTCATCGGAAGGCTGAGATTGGTCAGTCTTTGTAGGTTCCTCAAGGATAGGCTCTTCCACCTATAAGTATTAAAAAGTTAGCACGAACCAAATCAAACATTTGATATGGTTTTGTCCTATAAGAAGGATAAGTTTTACCTTTAGAAGAAGAAAAAGAAAAAAAATCTCTCTTAATTTATCAGAATGACGAAAAACTACCCCAAAAATTGAAACGGCTGAGAATGAAGGAAAGGGACAAACAAGCGTGGAGAGTGAATAAACTTGCACAAAATAAATACATACATATCATAGATACTTTACCATGAATGCGTATAAACATAACCTGTACTACCAAATATGTTACAACTTATTCATCAGTTTAACTAGCTAATCCTCTACCAAATTTTACATCTCTATCCCAAGTCAAAGTTTACTTCATCTCAAACTGTACTGATGACTCTGTCAAATATTCACAAAAGATGACATAAAAGGGCAATGGACCAACTGCCTGCCAAAAGCCTAGAAATAACTTTTTGTAAGCTCCTCAAGTTACATGTATCTCAAAGGTCCTACACAAACTTACTCATCTGTGTGTTAAAAAATACAAAAATCTGAAGCGCACTACGATTAAAAAAACAAAACTGCGGTAGTCTCAAGCCTTTATGCATCTGAACTATGACGGTATCACTCACCTTGGCAGTCTCCTGCTCCACAGGTCCGTCTACTTCATCCCCACTACCTCTGGTAGAGGAGGGCGTTGGTTCAGGTGCCTGGGTGGGGGCAGACGGCGACTTGAATACGTCAACCTGTGCAAGGAAGGGGAGGTAAAAATCATAAGACTTAAAGATACTATGTCCCTTTTGCAGTCAACATGAAATTCTGTAGAACTTTGCAGGAATTATGAATATGTCATGTTTGTCCTATCTGTGAAATTTAAACGTTAGCAGTGTCCTAATATTCAAATTATGCAAGGAAACCCGTTTACTTGCTAGACTTCACTGTCAGACACTATTGAGTGACTGACTGGCTTTTTCATCTTTGGTAATAACATACATAAAATGAGCTGTAAAGGGTACATGAGCATTTGTCTACATCAATAACCCACTTCTTGTAATGGCCAAAATTAAACTGATTGAATCTTTGCGCAGCATAAAACGTACGACCATTCGGTACAATGGTCTGAAAAATCAGACTATTACTTACTGGCTCTATAGCTCCTAAGTCGATTCGACAACTAATAGTCGTTATTTTCCCACTTAAAGACATTTTCAAGCCCCCCCCTTTTTTTTAGGGAAGTTCTAAATTAGTATTGTCTTTCAAATGCTGTTGGAATTTAACCTTTTCATTTTTTTGGCCTGCAAATGGGACATAGTACCTTTAAAGCAGAGCTGCCAACCTGCAAAACAGAAAATCAGTAATCACAAGGCTCAAAATCAATAATTTTGGGAATAAATCAGTAATTTCCTATGCGGCGCTAAAAAAACAGCACGCCAACACTGCGCGGACACATGTGCGCATGATTATCTGAAATTTTTGGTGATTTTACTCACACAAAGTTGCTAAATATTGATTTTCAGGTCATCACAACACATCAGTTTTCCATGAAAAATTGGCTTCTATTAAGAGAGTACTTGATACTTTTCCGTCTTTCTCAGCGAGTGTTCGATTGCCGCCATACTGCACAGCACTCGCTAGTATAAATCATATTTACGCCACAAAAAAAAAAAAAAAATCCGTACTGTCGTAATGAGCGTTAATTTCCGTACCAATTACGGGAAATCCGTACTAGTTGGCAGCTCTGTTAAAGGTATGACCAGGGTTCATGCATTTTGGATACTTGTTGTAAACTAGTAATGTTCTTTTCTTAGACATAATGGTAAATGTGTGCCCGTAAGATAGATTCCCCACTCTTTACATCACTTATAAAGACAGTTCCCAATACCATAATACATATATATCCACTGCTTCTTTCACCCTAGCTCTTATGTATTTCCATATCAAGATAAAAACAATATCATATAATCTTCAAAATATAAACATACACATTTGATAAAGCTACACTGCTAAGTCTGCTATGCTCCAAATAAAATTTGAATTTTGTAACCTTTGTGCATGGACATATGACTCATTATAGTAAGGTTCATATGAAACAAATCTATTTCTTCATCATTATAAACTAAAAATGTAAATTTATGAAATTTTCAGTACAGAGCAAATGGTGAAGGACCTAGGATACATCATGGAGATGCCAATTTGTGTTTCATTGAATACAACTTTCATAATTTTCTTATTTTTAATTGGATTTTGCTCAAACTTTCACTAATGTGCTTCTCACATTTTATGCTTTTATTAAAACAATTAAAATATGACTTGAACTATATGTATCACATACATTCTGAAACTCGTCCATGGAGATCTTGTAGTTGACTGCCTCACAGGCGGAGTTATCCCCTTTTGCCTCTGGTGTGTCATCTTCAGCTATGATGTCATTGAAATCATCATCATCGTCCTTGTCTTCAGGTGGTTCAGTGATGCGGATCGCAGGAGGTGTCAATTTACCACTGACATCCATGCTTAACGTAGGTGGACAAAAATGATGCGAAAGTAAAGTGAAACCTGCTTAAAGTGACTTGGTAACATTGTTGAAGGTTGATGAAAAAACTGCATAATTTTTGTATGAAATGTTACTTATTATATTCCTTCTACTGTAGCCTACTAACCCTCTAGCATGCAAAAAATTATTTTAAAAGTTCTCAAATCACAAATATATTTATGGCTTTCTTCGATTCTTTTGAAGGCGTCACTGGTCAACACCTTCAAACAGTAAATTCTCCCAACCATTTTTGAATTTTCCCAACCGTTTTTCCATTAAAATAAGACATAAGACAGGATTTTAAAAAATCTTTCAACACTTAAATGTCTGGAATGATATATAGATCTAGAGCCAATTCATAGCTTTGTTACGATTCACATTCACCTAAAATGTAATTAAATTGTAATAATATAGTTGGGAGAATTAAGAAATGGATCAGATCAGTTTTCCCCAATTTTTATCGTTAATAATGGTCTGTTTTCACTCAAACTTTAAGATTATCTTTAATTGTACATCTACCATTTAAGTCACTACCTTAGCACCATTTTCTCTCATCTGAACAATGCTACAAAGTCCCTTGACACTCTACAGAAAAACCACCCTTCTATAAAGACCACATATCCCATGAAAACTGCTTCCCATGTTAACCCGTAATAAAGAAACCTGCACATAAAGACCACCTGCCTGTAAACACTACAGTAGTTGTTTTATAGTACTTTTCTTGTCTCCCTTGATACTTGAAGGAGTGGTCTTTATTTTACAACAATATATGACTGACTGTTTACTTTTATGTCCAGAACTTGTTTGTTGAAAGGTTCGAACATCAGCCGGCAACATTATGACTGGGTAGTACAGACCAGTTTTGCATATGATGGGGACGGGAGGGGACGGGGTTGTGTGTCCGGACACTTTTAACAAAAATGAAGACTTCTCTTTTAAATAAAAAATATTCATCAAACAACACTAACCATCACAAATATTTATGCTGTATAATATTTTCCAACATAAGTCTTAGAAGATTTATGAAATAGTTATTGCTTAATTGTACTATTGTAGTTGTAAACTTCTTCAAATCAACATTTGAATCAACGGTCCGGATACACAACCTGTCCAGATAAACAACGTCTGGACTCTGGGTATACATGTGTAGGTTAGAGACTCACTTTACATGTCATTATTAGATCTAACAAAGTAACAGACTTACAATACAATTGCAACTTCTTCTTTTTTTTAAAAACGTTTTTTCCTCTCACCATCAAACTCTCTTTCTTATCCATCTCTTTACTAGTCTTTACAGTTTAGACTTTACTCTCCCCCTTTCCTTTCTCTCTCTAGTCTTACTCTCTCTCGATTCTCTCTCTTTGACTTTGTTTCTTTTCAAAGAGGATAGATCTATTAATCATAATCATATCATAATCAAGACAGTAGGCCTATCAATCACTATAATCAGTATGATCTATCTAGCTCTTAGTCTTACACTTAACTTGATTATTTGATAAAGTAAGAACGACTGTAAAATACAGACGCCTCACTTTTCATTACACTCAAATCAACATATGTAACATAGGGTGAGAAGGCCTAATGTAACGGTATGGAACTAAGAAACTGTAATTTGCCAAAACAAGGTTGTGTTTACCTGAAAGTGGAAGTCGCCATTTTATTTATTTAACTGGTTCTTTCAATAACTCTACTTAAAATTTATATTTGATGGTTATGAAATATTATAAATAATATTTAAGATTCATAAAATAATATTTAAAGATACAAAAAATATTTTTTAAAGTCATAAACTAACCAAAATCAACTTAAGTGCTATTTTTTCTTGAATTCTAATAAAGTTATTTGTCCAAAATCAAGATGGCGACTTACACGACCACACGAAATTTGGTTAGATTAACAACAAAAATCTGTTCTTTACAAGCGTCACTGAGACTACACCGTACTTTCCGTAAGAATTATCAAATAATTAATTTATGACATTAGAATTTGCTGATTTCTAAATTAATGCTGTAATTCTATTGTATGTAAGTTCATAATTTATTCATCCTGTACCTGTGAATCTGAGGGACGAGGGTAGTGTGGTCTGATCCTGTGGAGTATGAGCATGTCGAGCTTGAGTGTGGGAGCGCTACGGCAGTACGCATACAGGGACGTTCCTCCACGGCGCACAGCCTGGGGCCCGAGCTTAGGCATTGCTCGGCGCGCGCCCCCGTGAAGCGCGGGGCCAGGGAAGCGCAATGCCAATGGCCTGGGACATGCACATGCAGGTACGGTACTCGGCGCTAGTTCAGAACTGTGACCATAGTTCGGACCCGTGACTCTGGAGATACCCTTCTATAATAACTGTATAGCATACCAAAAATCGCCTAAATATTCAACAATTGTTCAAATAACAGTGATGACTTAAGTTAAAAGTCGTTATCTTTCTTACCTGTTTTGTGTCAATTTTCTCATCTTTTTTGGAGTATTTTTCCTTAAAACGAAGACATCTATATTATAATATACACGTTCTCACAGGTTTCACTGCAAACCGCTGCACAACACAAGTGCATACCGGGTTTCGGGCGCGCAGTAGGGGATGCAAGCCTGTGTGAAGTTATCGACCGTACTAATGAGGATCTGAGACTTATCTTCCGTCTCAAATCCTCTTTACGGTCGATAACTTCACACACAATACTTCACAATATTTTTAATCCATCTGATCAAACTAAACTTCAAGTTCACAGGAGGTCATTATAATCATTAGGAGTTCATAAGTTTTCAAAAAATTGGGCACCATCTTTGTAAAGATTGAACTAGATTTATTTGTTAATCAAATCTGAAATCTGCTTTGGAATTAGATCCAGGGAATTCTCTAAATATTGCCCAAAGATTACAAGTTTTGCAAGTATTCTGAAAAATGTGACCATTGACCAATTCCGCCTATTTTAAATGGTGCTCAACACTTCCTTTGATTTGTGTGTTTAACAGTGTCTCATCAAGCTCTTTTTAACATGATAAAGCTGAAAATACTGGATATATTGTTAGTAACTTAGTAATCAAATCAACACTGACCCTCTTGACATCTTGTCTCAGTTCCATGTAATTCTATTGATTCATATAGTGTCTATGGTAAAGCATTTCAGGCAACGCCATTACTAAATGAAAATATTCCTCATGTTGTTTCCTCTGTGTTTTACAGCTGTTTTGACTGCGAGCATCTCACAGCAGGCAAGGTCATTGTGTAGATCGAGTGAATGGAAGAGTCCATATAAAGACAGACAACAGGTGCAACAAACTGAGGTATAAAGAAATAGTGATGTATATGTATCATATGATTTCACGTTATTGTAACATCAACAACTTCAGTTATTTTAGATGAGCATACCGGTAATGCACTTATCAATTGTAAGACGCACCTAGCAGACCTGCCAACCAGTACGATTTAGTTGTATTTAGTACGATTTTTAGAAGTAAATACGATTTTCAAAAAAAAAAAAAAAGATTAAAAAAAAATATATATATCATATATATCATATTTTGTGTGTGTGTGCCATTTTCAATGGCAAAATGCCCATTCTGTGTTGTAAAGTATCCTACCAGCATCTCACATTGGCAATTTGGGGATGTTCATTGGTTCATCGAACACACCAGTCATGACGAAATAATGCATATTCAACCAATGCTCCATAAAAAATGCTCGATGTAGGAACTGTAAGAGGCATTGATCCGGGTTTTTTTTTAAATACAACTTTTGTCGGTAAAATACAACTTTTGGGATTAAAGAATACAATTTTTGAACTCCAGAGGTTGGCAGGTCTGACCTAGTGACCCCTGGGAATGGTGCGTCATGGTTGGGTCATTTACCAAAACATTTTTGACGCAGGTACCGTCAAATCAACCTTTGGTCCGTGTACCGTCCGTCATGATATGACGAAAGTAGTGCATCATTGTCGGTCAGTTTACCAAAAATCAAGAGATGGTGCGTCACATAAGTCACCGTATGTACCATCATGTAGTTGAATGGTCCGTCAAAATGTTGACACAGGGGTGCGTCATGGTAACCTAATACCCGACTCACATAGGACCAATGACGCACCATTCCCGGGGGTCACTATGTGCGTCTTACAATTGATAAGTGCATAAAGAGATGAACATTCAAGAAATTACACAAAACAAAGCAGTGTAAAATTTTGCTAGTCGAGTTGATATGGTTATAGATTAGCTGGTCCGACTTTTAATCCAAACTACAGCCATAATACACTTTCTCCATGACCCACATCACAACCCTTTAAAAGATGTTGGGGTGGGGGCTCCTTGAAAATCCTGCTCTAATGTCTTTTCGCAAGGTTTAAATCCCTACCCTGTCTGGCGGCTACTTCAGAATTTTCAACTGAATATTTCCCAAAGACATTGTGTATAATGCTAAATATATTACTCATTGCGGATGTAGTATCGAAAATAATATCGCTAGTGATATTCGTTTGTCTCGCATCAATAATTTGAATAAATTGACCGCCGGTCCTCCCGTAGAGTATAAAACAAGCTTGCTTACATTAGTTTTTATCACCTGACGAAATGTTGCAGCGGCGCACGAAACGTCGTGATCTTTTAGATCCCTTATTGACGACATTGCGAGACAAACGAATATCACTAGCGATATTATTTTTGAGACATTGTGTATATTTTTATGCCTCCGCTACAACGTAGCCGGAGGCATTACGTTTTCTGGTTGTCCGTCCGTCCGTACGTACGTACGTACGTACGTCCCGTTCTCGTGATCGCGTTATCTCAAGAACCTATTGATGGATTACCGCCAAACTTGGGTCATGTATGTATCTTGCAGAGCTAATGAAGTGATTAGATTTTGGGGTCACGAGGTCCAAGGTCAAAGGTCACAGGGCCCATTATGTATGCAAAAATAGTTCGTGATCGCGTTATCTCAAGAACCGATTGATGGATTACCGCCAAACTCGGGTCATGTATGTATCTTGCAGAGCTAATGAAGTGATTAGATTTTGGGGTCACGAGGTCCAAGGTCAAAGGTCACAGGGCCCATTATGTATGCAAAAATAGTTCGTGATCGCGTTATCTCAAGAACCGATTGATGGATTACCGCCAAACTTGGGTCATGTATGTATCTTGCAGAGCTAATGAACTGATTAGATTTTGGGGTCACGAGGTCCAAGGTCAAAGGTCACAGGGCTCATTATGTATGCAAAAATAGCTTGTGATCGCGTTATCTCAAGAACCGATTGATGGATTACCGCCAAACTTGGGTCATGTATGTATCTTGCAGAGCTAATGAACTGATTAGATTTTGGGGTCACGAGGTCAAAGGTCAAAGGTCACAGGGCTCATTATGTATGCAAAAATAGCTCGTGATCACTTTATCTCAAGAACCGATTGATGGATTACCGCCAAACTTGGGTCATGTATGTATCTTGCAGAGCAATGAACTGATTAGATTTTGGGGTCACGAGGTCAAAGGTCTAAGGTCACAGGGCTCATTATGTATGCAAAATAGCTTGTGATCACGTTATCTCAAGAACCGATTGATGGATTACCGCCAAACTTGGGTCATGTATGTATCTTGCAGAGTCAATGAACTGATTAGATTTGGGGTCACGAGGTCAAAGGTCACAGGGCTCATTATGTATCTCAAAATAGCTCGTGATCGCGTTATCATTAGAACCAACAGATGGATTACAATCAAACTTGAATTTTAAAAATTGCTTCCATTTTGGTTTTGCTCTATGGCGGAGGCATCATTTTCGACTGCGCGCAGTTGAAGTTCCATCTAGTTTGTTTTTACTTTAGTTTTTGTTTGTTTTGTTTCTCTGTTTATGTTAGGAGTATTGCAATGCTGTGCGCAGTATAAATTGTGTATAATGCATAGTTTTTAAGCAAAGTATTCCCAATATTTGTTTTCTTCCAGGCCATCAACTGTGAGGAGGATCCATACAAAGTAGCAGTAGAGAAGTGCATTTTATGCAAATACCAAGTTCCAGTTTCATATAAGGTAAATTCTGTTTATATTCATATGATGTAATGAAATACAAGACATCCAATTTAATTCTCTTGTTCTGTATGTTTTGAGAAATATTTGATGCTTAATTATTTCCAGTAGTAAAGTATTAATATAATTATTGTTGTGGTAGTGACGGTGATTTGAGAAAAACTTGAGTTTATTAGAAGAAGGGATTCTGATGAGGGTGTTTTCACATAGGAGGAAGTAACGTGGGGGAGGGGAATTGCAATGAAGTGGGACTGCAAAGCTGTCCTTACCCACTCAATCAAGAAAAATTGCCTCAAATCTCTTGCTCTTTATTATCGTTCCTCAAGAAAATGTTGATTTCACAAAATTGTCCACACTTAGTCTTACACTAATTAAAACATTTCTTGTTCATATCTTCTTGGGAGCACTGTTGTAGAATTGGGAAGGATTTTGACTCTCGTATGAAAGGTCCTGGTTTGTATCCTTGGGCAAGATGTTTTATCTGCATTTTCCTCTCTCAACCCAGGTGTATTAAATGATTACCTGGTATAACTGAGGTAATAATAATTGCAGGGAACTCAGAAAAAGTATGAATACTGATGAGGTTGTGCTGGATAAATAAATACAATATTATCAGTATTATTATTATTATTTTTTATTTTTTTTGTCTTCCAGAATGTCCAGCTGCTCTCTCAGTTTGTATCTCCTAATACGGGACGTATCTTTGGTCGTCACATCACCAAGCTTTGTGATGCCCAGCAGCGTCGTGTCACCAAGGCTGTAAAGAGGGCCATACAGATGGGTAGGTGAAAGGGTTTACAGAAAAGCTATTATTTTTAAAAGTCTCATGAACACACTATCTGAATTCATTACATAAACCTTGTACAAAAAATTCTACTTCACCATAACCCCAGTCCTTAACTTATCCTTTCAAAAATCCAATTCCAACCCTAACCCTTGCCCTACATGTATATCTTCGACCACAAAAAACACATAACATATGTTGCTAGAGTAAATGTTGGGTCATCAGTGTCATCTCTGGGTCCTGTTGCATAAAACATAACATTGATGGTAACTTGAATTAACTTCCATGGAAACCTCAATTTTATTTGAGTGATGTTGCCATCGTAGTTAATATTGATGGCAAAATTATCATCAATGGTCATAGATGAATAGTTGTACCTTCCATAGCAGAAAATTTGTTGATGATTCTCCTTATTCCTTTTCAGGTTTTATGCCAAGCCAGTACAGGACTACCCAGTTCCTCAAGGACCCAAGCCTCTATGATGTCAGATACACAGGGAGCACTGCAATCGGACAGTATTCCAAACTCCCTGATAGCAACATTAGCGAGGAGGAGTTGCTGGAATCGCAGCAACGTGCTGATGAAGAAGCAAAGACAACACAAAGTTGATGAACAACACAGTCATATTTAAAAGGACTATGTGATATGGTGCAGTGATGTGACAGTTGAAACATCTGTGAACTGAGGTCTCTCGAGAGGGGCAGTAATTTGTCGTCAAATTGGCAACAATGTGATATCATCTCAAGCATCAAGAGACATTACTGCAGTGATGTTGCTATGGACTTGTAATTTTGTATAGTGCAACTTTTCCTCAGATTTCATACAGAATTGAGAATATTCAAGAACAATTTTCAGTTAAGGTCCTCATTTGGATAAATACTACCTTAGCAATGATGGTTTCCCTCATGCAGGCCTGAATATAAAGTTGGGAGAAAAAATTCCTTGTAAGAATTCTCCAGATATGGGCCCTGGAAATATTTAAAGATTTGAGAAAGGTTGATTATGTATTACATAAGAGTTGATATGTACTGCAAAGTTTTGGAATGATCAAATGAAAAAATATTGGATTAGTCTTTTTGAAGATCACATGCATTAAAAAGGACATATGGGACTACACACAAATGTTTGACCCAAACGTTTCAGCTATGTATTGTCATATTTCCAGTAATTGGTCATTTTAAGAGCAATCCTTTTCAAGGAGACATTTCTACTTTGACATTCTTCCAAACTAACAAACAAAGTTTGAGAAAGCTCACAAGTTATTTTTCATCTTTACCAGAACTCCACCTTCTCTTTAAAAATATTCATAAATCATCCTGTCTTCAAGTGATCATCAAAGAATTTAAATTTTAAAGACATGTCTTGTCTGCTTTGAGGGCTTCAACAATTTGAAAGCTAATTTAGAGGTGATCTGCAATCTACATTGAAGTAACAAACCATCTTTTAAGGTAGTTATCAAGATTTAAGCATTGATACTTTATCCTTCTTGTTCAAATCTTATTTATTGCTCTGTGAATTAGAATATAATCAGAAGAAACAGTTGGACATGTTGGTAATAAGTACATGCTTGAAAAAAGAATATATTTGTAATATGATTTTGACATCAAAAATAAAACAAAAGGAGATCAAATAAGTTTTTATTTTCAAATGAAGTAAAATGCTTGATGTCTAGGTATACGTGTGTGTCCTTTAATTGTATTTAATATATTTTATACCCATTTGCAAATGCAACAGAAAAACATTCTTTTTGAGTTTATATTATGCAGTGGTAATACATGTAGTATGAACATTTTTACAAGTTATTTTAAAAGATAAATTTGAATAATGCATAAAATCAAACCAGTTATCCCATTATTTGAACTGATACAAGAAACAATTGAATGCCAATCCTATTATAATCGTAACAATCCAGGTGCTGATATGACAAATATGTGAGAAAGAAGTGAGAATTTTAGATATATAGGAACCACTGAAAGGAGTAGAAAGTAGAAATCATGCCTGGAGGGGAATGAGAGAGAGAGAGAGAGAGAGAGGGGGGTATAGTGGAGAGACAAAGAAAGAGAACAAGAGAGAGAGAGAGAGTTTCTGCTTCTGTGTACCTTGCAATATATACTTTTCATAAGTTATCCAATAAAAAAAATAATGTTAAAAACCCCATAAAACTTTGCCAGGAAAATGTTATGTGAACGCTAACTAGGAAAATAATCAGAAGCTTCTAATCAGCAAAAATGGACAAAGTCCCTTTTTCGAATAAGAAAAAAAGAAAATAATGTGTGGGATTATATAAAACAAACACTTTATTTTGTCAAGAGGAAGAAACGTTATATTTAATACAAGCCAGAGAGAGAGAGACGTTTTACATTACGTCTTTAAAATTGATCATGTGTCGCAGGCCCAAGCCACTGAACTAAAAATTCAGTGGCCCAAGCAGACGCTCCCTGAGAAAAGCCAAAACATGTATGCTGCCCTCTATTGCAATAAACTTTATAATGGTACAGACGTGAACTACGATTTCTAGGGCAGTTAGTAATAGCGATTAAACAGGGAATCAACTTTATTTTGTTTATTCGCGGTACAGAAACACGTAATTTGTATCAATACCCGTTGTGGTTCGGGTAGTAGAGTTGATCGTTCAAGCGAGCAATGCTGAAGCTCTGCAATACTAGTATGTCGTGTTCAACACTCCTTGTCAAAAGATTATGCTGTCCTCTATTGTCAAAAACATTACAATAATACATGTAAAATGATACAAGTCGCAGATGTAAAATCAACAAACACCGACAATTGTCAATGTTCAGAAATTAATAATCAGGTAAACAGGTAGAGGATCGTAAATACTTTTTCAGTTGGGGCGAGGGACGGGCAAACTATAAAATCGGAATCGTATTCTCTCTAGGAGGATACACAGTTGACAGTTCATTCCATAATTATAAGGTGGCTCCCCGAAATAAACGCCTCTGATTTGATTTGATAAGGTTTTATTCGAATATTCAACAATACAGCTGGAGGCTGAATTTACAAGGTACAAATAATTCCATAGACATATCAATATCATTATATGCTTTAACAGTTTTAAATGAATCCAGATATAAACAATACATAGTACATAAATCATAAATAATGAAAACAATAATATTGAGTTCGGTTTGCATACTTGGATATGAAATAATAGAAAATCAAAGGGTATAAGATCAGATACACAGTTTGAGAGTCGGTGCAGGACATCTTGATAATGTATTAAGAGAAAAATTATTATTGATCATTTGGTATAACAAACTAGTTTGTTTTAAATCGGATACTAGGTCAATTCAGTTCAATCTTTATTTTATTCTCAATAAAAATAACGTACATAAAATATATACACAATAGAGTATCATCAATAGAAATCAATATAATATTATATATAGAGCAATTAGACAAAAACAAAATGTGAGAATGAGCTGGTCAACTAAAAAGAGCAAATAGCCTAATGGGACGTTGACCCCAAAATTAACAATACATACATAATTATAATAAAAACAATCAGACAAATAAATAAAACAAGGAAACAAGCATGCAATATATAACATTTCACATTATGAATACAAACTTAGAAAATGGAATATTAAAAGTTTGATTTTGAACTGATCAAGTTGTTATAAATACATGATGAATTTACAATATTCTGACATAATTAAATTTTTTCCAGGAGGTATGCCTGTCAAATTTAATCCAAATTTTTACAGTGAACGTTCTCCTATACGGTCATCTGTATTAAACTATCTAAAGTAGATTTAGATGTGAAGATGGTTAGTTTTTCGTGGAATGCGGCAAGGGGTTTCCGTTTTATTATGAACGAGTATAGAAAAAGGCCTAACCTATAGTTTTATTGTTCTTTTCTGTTTAATAGTTGCAGGTAAACAAGTTATTCACTATAGTATAGATTATCCTGACAACGAAACGTTCTTAGTTTTACGGTTTATTGTAGGCTTACTCTTAAAGCCCCTCTAAAATGTTGGGAGCCCCAAATTTGCCAAAAATTTGATGGCAAAATTTCACTTAAATTGTATCATAATGTGAAAGAGGATGACACACATTTGCAAAGATTTCCCCCAAAAATGTGATTGAAGACAAATATTGATAAAAGAATACGTAGGCTAATTTGGGTTTTCTGTTGTACGCAGAAAGCCTAAATTTTGTTTTCTTTCATCATATTCGACTTCAAACACATTTGTTTTGAAAATCCTTGCAGAAATGTGTTTTAAATGACATCCTCTTTTACATTATGATACAATTTAAGTGAAATTTTGCCATCAAATTTTAGGGGCTCCCAACACTTTAAAGGGGCTTTAAGGATATTCAAGTTTTGAATAGTCAAGCTCAAGTTCAAGTTTATTAGTGCCTTAAACTTAACTTTGTAGGCCTATTTATGTTATAGGCCTAACCACTGTGGGATTATGTGGGATAAATCACAATGATACGGCAATAGTGAACATTTTGTCGTCCAACTTTTCGATTTACCCGCGATTATTCAAAGAAGGGCCTAATTAAGTTTTTGTTTTGTTTTTGTTTGTAACAAACATGCCAATGCGTGATGATTTAACTTTTAAATGAGTTGGCCTTGTCTACTATATAACTTATAACAAATGGCATGGAAAATAAAGGGTCTCGAAAGAAATAATTACATTTCAGTGAGAAAAACTCAATTGATATAATTTTGTTGCTGCTAAAGGCCTATAGGAATACTTCTATACTTTTAAACTCACAGAGTTCGATGCGATAAGGCCTATATATTTCAACAACTGATGCAGTTCACAATGATCTAGTTCGTTCGTTCGTGTCTTCTTAGATCAAGATTAATGTAAAGTTTCTAAATTAAATTAAATTAAATTAAGTTCTTCCATCGCCCGATGGTCTAGTACTCTAATGGCAGATGGATACCAACTTCATACATATTTTAAACGGATCACTCATTTTTGAAACATTTTGGTTCCATGGCTGGACCAAAAATAAAGCTTAAATGCCAGGAGATGTTTTTTTAACTTAATGATCACCAACGTGAGATTTGTAGCGATGCCAAATCTTTAAAATGTACATCTTTTAATAGATTTACGGATGGGCACGATTTGGCTGATTTCGTTCAAATTAAACCGTCTTTCACCTGTTAAGTTTCTTCAAGTGGTTTCCAGTATGTTGCCATTCCAAACAACCTATTATAAGGGTTATATCTCCCTTTAAAGTTTAACGCTAAACTATAAGACCTTCGGGAATCTCGGCCATGGAATGACGAACACTTCTGGAACGTGGCACACAGATCTCATTCAGGAATTAAATTCTTTTATTAAACCCATGAAGTTCAAGAAAACAAAAAAACAAAAACATGTTTAGCGTCCTGCCTTTTTGAAAAATAGGAAGGAGGCCCTTTTTTTTCTTTTTAAAAATGGCCGCTCGGTACGTTTTCCCTGACGTCCAGCCAGTCGGTCAAAAAAAAATTGAAAAAAAAAAAGAAAGAAAAAAAAAGCAGGCGCGGCCCCCAAAAGGAAGCGGGCGGGGACGCTAAACATGAGTTTTTAAATGGCCTTATAATATCTATAGGGGAGAGCGGGATCTGAAATCGGACAGTGAGGGAGATGCTAAAAATCACCATTTTAAAGTAAATAATGGAGATATTAAATTAAATAAATCACTTTAAAACAGACACTTTTAAATTCGCTTGTAAAATTTACTTAACGATAGATATATTTTATGACGGGTTGTAAAATCATAGGACCGTATCCGGCCCCCTCAATAACATCAATTTTTTCAAAGGTATACTGTGTTTGGCACATACAAGTTTTTTTTTAACAATCTATAAACAGGAATTGCGTGATATACTGCCTCCGGTCCTTTAGGATGAAAGAAGTCGCAAATATACGCCCCCGTTATTCAAGCTATTTTTATACTCGAATATTCAAGATGTAGAAATATCTTCATTATCTTTTTCATCCTGTTATATACTTCTATTTCTATGTACAAGAATACTCCAAAAGGATCCGTAAGTCAGGATGTAATGCCGAGGAATTAAACCTTGAAACTCTTTTGAATAAAAATGATGTTCTATCATAATTATTATGCCCTATATCATCCAAACGAAGAAGAAAAAAAAAAAAAAAAATTAAATACGCCATAAGGCACCACGGTTTCCAGAAAATGTTGGACTTGTGACTGTTCCCAGGTCAGATATACCGGGATCAGACACGGGTAATTAATCTTATTAATAATTATCTAATTCAACTATATGGCATTGCGAAATGGCTATCTCAATATAAGAGTCCACATGTCTACATTTCTACAGTATTCCATAGGCATAGAGTAAACAAAATCGACAAATTTTCTAGATCCGTTCAGATCTAAGCTGCGCATGCGCACAATTAGTTATTTTTACCCGATTGGAAAAACAGGAGCAACCGTCATGGAATTCAAATTTGCTTGTTCGCGATTTGTTGGCTACGATCAAATGATAGTGTTTTCTTCAACAGTCAGTTTTCATATTCCGGTAAGATTCATTGATTGTGTTGACATAATTTGAGTTACTGTGCTTTCTTGAAAAGGATAATATGATTTTGTTTTCTGTGAGCGATGACGTGTGGCCTGTGGTTCAGGTTCGGAATATAATGAGATGTGCACTGAATGAATGAGTTGTGCTTATCACTGAACGCCATAGCCGTTGCATGTCGTAGGAAATGATACGCCTACCGTACGGAGCAGTAAGGTTTGGCCAGCACCCGGCCGGTTGGGCGTCTGCGTCTACCGGCCCGTGGCCGCGCCGGTGGGTGTGTTTGATACTAATCCATGCAATGTCTGTGAGCATCGATATTGGATTGATTTTAGATTAATTTCTACATTATTATAATGAATTTCATGCCAATCTTTTAGAGTTGTTTTACCAAAGTGCCAGTAAACAAGGGTAATTTCTGTATTGCCAAGAATCAACAATAAAAGACAAGAGTCAAGATCATGTCACTTGTTTTTGTGCATCTGATTCTGAGCTGATGATGATGTGTGTGTCTTGTTTGTGTCTGCGAAATTGAGTCTGTGATCGAGTTGACATGTTTGAGCATATTAAGAGAGTTAAAACCAACTCCAGCCCAATAGAGTGTCCTGGGGCCCTGGATTTTCACACTGGTTTTTCATTAAAAAAAAAATATTCAGGTGCAAGTGTTTGTTACAGCATCATTCAGTTATTTTTGGACATGGATGATGTACAGATGATGGACCCCCAAAAAAAGAGAATTTAAAATGGATGCACAAACAGGTTTACAAAATAAATTATATGATTGGGGGACCAGGCATAAGCTACGCACTTTGTTGTCAAGGGCTAAAGGTCCTCTTAGTCTTATTCAGTGTTTATCTTGGACTTGGTGCTAAATTTTCTGGAGTTGATTTCTTGAAAACACAACGACTGACAAATGTCAATAACACATAATTTCAAGTTGTTTCCGAAGCCCATGTAAAATTTGTCTGACAAAATTAAATGGTCCTAAAGCTACTTGCTTGTTACTTGTTACCTGTTGCAGTAATCTCAATCACAGCTCCTTGGAAGCTATACTGGGATGTGACCGGATGTCAATCATGTCATGTGCCAAGGTGCACATGTAATAAGTAAATGCAAATCTTGATTTTGAGGCCAACTGATGCTAACTTTACCTCGATTCTAAACTTATGGTAACATGACAAGAAGTAAATTAAGTTCTCTAAAAGTTTGAGGCAAACCTCAATGATATTCTCGTCCTTCAGTCAACACATAAGTAGGGTGTCTGATCGCGACCCGATGTTGTGTGCTAAAATCCTTCCCATAGAGATTGCACGCAGCCCTATGCAGTCTACGTACATCGCGCGATCATGCAAAATTGGTCAATGTTTTTATCACCAAATCGAAATTCAAACCTAAATCGCTCGTGATCCTGAAGGTGAAAATCAATAAATGAGGTGTCATATGAAAGAGCAGGTTTTCTCCATATTTCCCAAAGGGGCTCAATTCGGAATTCTAAAAATATCTTGATCAAAACAGCGATTTAAACATCGTTTCCATCATAGCTCCGATCTTTGCCACTTTCCTGAACCGAGCCCCCCAGGCTTATGTAGGGCTAGACGTAAGGAAAATATCCCAGCACTTATTTTTCGCTGGCCCCAAGAGATCACAAGCGATTACAGTTTGAAAATACCCTTCCCACATTTTTCGGATCAGCTAAGTAGGGAGGCGGAGCTCGCGCCGGCGAACCCATGGTGATAGCACGTACAATCTGCACATGAATATGCATCGGACCGCGTGTATACAGACCGGAAGTGGGTGCCCATTGAAGACAATGGATTACCGATCGCCTTGAGTTGCGCATCCAGTTTACAACACGCGTGCGCTTGCACGCGTATGTGTACGCTTGCATATTGCGCAATTCAGTTGTGTTGCTATATTTAGCAAAACAACATAACTCTGCGTGTACGTCTTTTTGTCGATTCTGACAAAAAGAGGATGAATATTGTAGGGAATTGAAGGGGCTGTAACTTTTGATAGAAACATCGGTGAGTCTTGAAATTTGAAATGTATTATTCTGAGTGAATAATTTTTTCAATTATCCAACCATAAATGGTGAAAAACAATCCAAAAGGGAAAATTGAAAAATCGTCCAGACACCCTAACATAAGTTTGGCACATTGTGCATGTCGCATCGCACATATTTACGGGATGCATACATACATGTATAGACTTAGGACCCTTGGCCATAAATTTGTGACTTCACCTGATTTGAACATGGATCTAAATCTAGATTCTAGACTTTGGCCCTTTTCAATGATTTGGTATTTTGGTTGGTTTTACAACAGTATAATGATTAATGCTCATCTGTTCATATCATAAATTTTCTAGAAACATTTAATTTAATATGTTGTAGGTTTACGTGCAGACAAGATATGGTATTCTATAAGGCGGTGCATAAGCGTGTAATGAGGTACTCGAGTACACTCCGAGGCTTACAGGCGAATACTCGAATACTCGGACGCCATGTTTTTTTTTAATTTAAAAAAAGGACAGGGCAAGCGTGAGTTGGAACTGTGTGCGGATTGTGGTTTAATTTGAAATATTATTCCAATTTGTTACATAAAACTGGGTAGACTTACTAGACTATGACTTAATATTATATTAAAATGAGATGGGAATTTTTTTAAATAATTTTTTTACCAAGACATTAAGAGAAAGAGATGCGATAAAATTGGCAACAATAGTCAAATTTGACTAATAGCCATTTATAATACCAAACGAAGAAGAAGAAGAAGAAGACAGGTCCGTCTCCGAAAACCCACGCGATTTTACTTCGAGTTGCAGTTGAAGGCGCCGATTTGTGCTTTTGAACTTTTGACAAATAATAGTAATGTTGTTTTGAAAACTAAAGATGACAGACAAATTTTCCTCCGAGTCCAAACAGAAATCCGGAGATTTGGTCCCAGTTTCTGAGTGGTGAGTTGACAATGACACCCCGTGTATGATTGAGCTGGAAACATTTTTACACACGGTAGGCCTACCATGCTGGTGCTCTTCAGGCACGGGAGAGCATCGGCCAGGACAGTGCCATGTGATCGGGGGGAAAAAAAAAATGGCAGCCGAGTATTTACTCGAGTAGGTGTCAACAGTGCGAGTACTTGAGTATTCGAGTACTCGTCGCAGCCTTAGTATTCTTAGTCTACATGTATGTCTGTATTAAACAGCTAATTTGGTAATGGTACATGTAGGTCTATTCTGAGTACCGGTAGTTTTACCATATCTTTCCACCTCTCTAGACCTAAAGGATTTTTCTAAAATATTTTGTCTTCTTCAATGCATTGAATACATTAAATCATAGAGTATTTGCGCCATCTGCAGAGAACTTTAGGCCTTTAGGGGCATTCTCTAACATACACTTAGTCATTTTTATTTAAGTGATATGTGGAGCACCTCTCCTTGCTGACCATAACATTCTGAAGGAAGGAAGCCAGGAAGGAAGGAAGATTTTGTTCTGTAACCTGTATCAAGCTTATGTTGGATTTTAACATGTTATTGCCAGGGCCATGTGTTAGTATAATTAATTAATCTCTGAATGAACACCTTTCAAACAATAATAAGAGAATTGAAAATACTTTCTTGAGTTGGTTGTCTTTTTTCAGGCAGTCTAATGGATTCCCTCACACTGCCAGGGTTAGTACATGCAGCAATTTGATGGCTTTCTTTTTCAAAAGGAAATGATGGTTTTGTACAAAGGAGTGATTCACTGTCAGTTGCTTTGTGGAGATAATTTTGTTCATTCAACTTTTAAACTGTTTTATTGGCACAGCAACTGTGGTAATTGACAGGTTGACAGATTCCATATTTTTGATTGATTGCATTGCATGCATATATTCCCAGACTAGAACTTTTTCAGATGAGGAGGGAAGAACAATGTTAAGTTTTCCAAGTAAGTTTCATTTCTGTTAATGTGTGTTTTAGGTTTAAAGCTTTGCAGTGAAGACAGAACTTTTTTGGTTTTGTTGTTGTTTCTTGTTTGTATGAAGGGGTTTTGCAATAATTTCTAGTCTGGAGGTCTGAATAAGCTGAAGTACAAACTGTTTAAACCAACTTTATTATTATTTAAGAACCATGAAATACATAAACTCAAACCATGGACAATTTTCAAGTAATGTTAAACTGTTAACTGGTAAAGAAACCATGTACATGTACATGTAGTTGTCTTTCTCGTCTCAGGTTAGTCTTGGGTTTTATGTTTTGCGGTCATGCGAGTGGCCATTTTGTTTTCGTAATTCCAAGGTATCTCGTGAGAGTTCCCTGAAGTCTCACTCTTGCACATCTACATGTACATGTGCAATGTACATGTTGTCACGTGTGTAGATGACAGGCAGATATGTGATCAGAAATGATAATTAATATTTTAATATAATTAGGTGTTGAGAAGATAAATACAGTCATATTGATATGAAGAATGACTGTTGCACACTTACAGTTACGTTTTATTTCTTCTCACACCAAATTCTATGGAATAATACATGCAGTCACGCGTTGATAGTTATATGTATGAATTATCTAAGCCCTACTTGTACATGGAAAAAAAAAGACATGTTGTCCCATGTATCTGAAAAAAAAGCACCCACCCCTCTCCGAGCTACCCCCCCCCCCAAAAAAAAAAACTTACACAGAAATTTCAGTGATAATTTTGTACAAGTGGATTATATTTGCACAATAAGCTTGCATACAGTCACACCTCAAATTTGGGCTGATAACCCGTTGAGGAAGCCTCGCTGATAGCTACAGTTATGGACCAATATCCTGTGACAGCCAAAAACAGGTGAGCAAGCCTGCTGGACACACCTACCCTGGCCAGCAATAGATTCTCAGCTATGAGCTATCTCTGTACAGGTATTCCAGCAAAGACAGTGATCGCTGGATGAAATGATCACTTAATTCACTTTCCCAATATCCACATGGCGGAGGTTTGCGGGTCTGTGTCACAGGGGTTTAGCGGCTAATGCCACATTGCATGGCTAGGATGTGAGTCACATGTCATGATCAAATTATGAGGTAACCCCGTTTAATAGAACAGTTAAAGATGGGACGCCTGTGATGTGTTTATGAAGTGGAAACAGAATCCATGGCCCAAATGAGCTTCAATGTCAGGTTAGTTGATTTCTTTGAAAGAAATAAATCATATCTGAATGTTAGTCTTGACTATTGACCAAGCAATTCTCACTCATGAACATGTTGTTCACAGAAAGCTGCATGCAGGAGGAGTTGCTGAAAATAACAAATAGAATCAATTAGGAACCAATTCTCTGCTGTCTTTCCGATGGACTGTCACTATCACAAAGAAGCATTTCTGTTTATATTTGATGATTTTGATCAAAGTTTCAAACTGCCAGAGAGCATTTCTGTAAATTACCTTGAACATGGATTGTTTTACACAAGTAAGGTAGTCTTAAAGATACGGAAATACACAACTTTATTCTGTAGTACTCAACAAACCACAAGTACCGTACACTGTAGCGGTTCTCCAACATTTGGAGGGCCGGCACAAGTACAGGCAAACTACACTGTACTATGAAGTTTGACCTAGACAATATGTCTCGTTACTAATAGTGCGCTGGAATATATATAATGTCATAAAAGCAGCTTCCTTCCTATTCCAATTTCCGGGTCAGGTTGTTCAGATTGACCCCTAGTGACTTTGCCAAGTCAGGTCTTGGTGGTGTGAATGTGCACACATTGACATTGTACGTGTTTAAGGTCCTCTGCCTTTAAATAGAGTTGGGAGGAGTTTCATGTAACTTCCAGTTTTCACATTTCCATATTGTTTCGATGAAAGAAAGAAAAGGAAAAAAAATAAGACCATTGTCATTGACGGCAAACCAGTGCATGCACAAAGGTTACATGTACCAAAACAATAATGCCATTAAAAATTTAACTACACCCTGTAACCCATTTATGAACAATTGGGACTTGTTAAAGGATAACAAAAACAGAAAGAAAGAAAAGAGGAAAAAACTTTCTTCTTTGAATAGACAGCTCTTGAGTCTTGATTATGAAACTTGTTTGAAAATATTTGGTTATGCAAATTCATACCCTACATCTTTATTATCATGGGAAGAAGACATTTTCCTCTTGCTTGCTTGCTTGAATTTTCTGCTACAATGTTACTTCAATGCTAAATTTGTTGATGAAAATTTGGTCCAACAGACCCCCGTATCTGGGTAAAGAGCACATTTACATGTACCGGTACTACTCGCACTGTTGACAACTACTCAAGTACGATTTCTCATACTCAAATACTCGGCCGCCATTTTTTTTTTTTTTTTTTCCCCGTTTACCTGGCACTGTCCAGGCTGACGGTCACCCGTGCCAGAAGAGCACCGGCATGGTACCGTGGGTAAAAATGTTTCCCAGCTCAATCATACACAGGGTGTCACTGTCAACTCACCACTCAGAAACTGGGACCAAATCTCGGATTTCTGTTTGGACTCGGAGGAATATTTGTCTGTCATCTTTAGTTTTAAAAATAACATTGTTTCAATTATTTGTCAAAAATTCAAAAGCACAAATAGGTGCTTTCAACAGCAACTTGAAGTAAAATCGTGTGGGTTTTCAGAGACGAACCTTCGTACTGTTCATAGTATTGTGTTGGGGGAAAACATTTTTTTTTTTAAATCAAAAAATTCAAAAAAATTCAAAAAAACATGGCATCCGAGTATTCGAGTACTCGCCTGTAAGCCTAGGAGTGTACTCGAGTACCTCATTACACGGTTATGCACAGCCCTAACCGGTAAATATATTTGACAACATCATCTTTGTGAAACTCATTCCCTTAACATTTAACGGTACATGTGACGTACAAGTCGTGTGTTGGAGGATACGCAAGCTGTACATGTGAACATTCCATGCATTGTTGACATGCTTTTGCTCAGTGATAATTCTATGAGTGATAGTGACATGTACACACAGTCATGCACTTTTTCCAAGATCGTTGCTCAATGTGCCTGCACATGCATGATTCCTCTCTTTATACATTGTTCAATCATGAAGATCTACCATTGTACTGAACTTTCCACAAAGGTGCTCATTAAACATCACTTCAAAGAAAACAAGTGAAATACGATATTGATAATGAATAATATAGGCAATCAAGAGGAAGTACATGTACACATACCGTACAGTACATGTATGAAATGTGAATGTATCTATTTTGAAGTAGCGTTGTTTTAAGGATGTGTAAAAATTGTGTATTTACATGCATACACACTGTAATGTAGCCCTTCATGCAGGGTCTTCTTTTTTAGCTTTTTTTGGTATGGTGGGGGATTACAATTCCGTTACAAGATTGCTGTCGTTAAGTAAGTAGATTGTAATAGTAAACCAAATTCTTTGAAGAAGTAAGTAATGGACCTAGATGTAATTGTAGATTAGTAGACTGGATTTGTTGTAATACAAGAGAATCTAATTTTAGAATTTGCATTTCATTATAATACCTAGCTGGCTTAATTGTACAGGGAATGGGATACAGTTTTATCAATAAATGCCATTGGATTTGAAGATTTTAAGGAAACAGAAGGCCTTCTAGATTTCAGATGTCCTTGCTTGGACTGCTAATAGACTACAGAGTACATATCATCTTCCAAGAACAAGGGCATTAATTCACAATTTTAACACGGTTATAATGCCCCTTCTTGCACCCAACGGACAATATCTAAAATTATCTGATACCTAAGTCATTCCGTGAGTTCATTATTGATGCATTACAAGATTGTAAGGCCCACATCCCAGCATGATCCAATCGACCTGACACGGAACAGTTCCATTTGCTCTCAGCCTTCAAAGTAGAAATGTCTTATGATGCATGTCACTGTCACAGTGTAATCCTAGGTCAATCAGTGTGCACTGTGGCTTCATTAGGGGACTTGACATCTGCATCTATCCATGTGCTTTATGTAAGTGCCTATTTTTAGCAGTGATTGATAACGTGAGACGGCATGTGTGGGACTGCAGTGAAAAATGATCATTTGCTGCAAGAACTACAGTACCGAGACGTTCATGGTCGTTTGTTAATGTGCGGTCTCCTGGAAAACTGATCGAATACTTCCTGCAAATGGTGAAGTTTGTTTTGTCTTAAATATAATTGAACATTTACTTCTTTTCAGATCTTTGCATGTATTGTCATTGTGGCTATCGTGCAATTTAGTTGGATGATGTGATTTTACGTGCATTGCTAGATTCATTTCTTATATATGGGACTATTTAAGACGGTTACAATTCTCTCTATTGAATTGCAGGTAGCACCATTCTTTACTTTTATTTTCGTTGTATGGTATTGATTTTATAAAACTGGTATTTCTAATTATTTTTACTTTTAGATTCAAATTTTTATTTCAACAACTGATATTTGTAGGTTCTAAATGCTTGGTATTGTTATGATACTTATGATATTCATTCAGTTGGACAGCATTTTAGGACTTGAAATGATTTACTGGGTCAACATTTTACCTTTACTTGCTTACATGTGGTAACATTTCATGGATTTATATACTTTGGCACAAATATTGCTAATAGTGACATGGAGATTCGAAGGAACAAGCAAATAGAGCAGGTTGTGAGGGTATTGCGTTATCAATATTAGTATGATTGTTTGACAGTCTGCTTAAAGGTATTACAAAGTTTTGGTATGGGGTCATGTATTTGGTTCAAATGAACATATTGGAAGCATATGCGATTTTACAATATTCAATGATCGTTGTCGCGGTTGAAATCGAGTCTAAAGTGATGAAATTGTAAATAATAAACCCTTTACCGGTGGGTTGTATAACGCCCTCTCAAGCCTGATATTACTTTAGCTTTAAAACAATGTTTCTTGACTATAATCGACCGATTTGCTATTCCCATTTGGAAATTATATATCGGAACTGCATATTTTTTTTTGAGATTTTCATGGTCGCAGCTACCATGGAATAGGCTTAGGCGCTATTTGAAATATTTGAAATTTACCAGGAGCACCTGTAAATTTTGATTATTCAATTTGCTTGAAAGCAGAAGTGTTTTAGGGGCTAAATTTTTTAGTGCTTCTAATACATCCACGGGGGCATCCAAATACATGTATATCAATAATTTAAAGAATAACTATCCATCCAATTTCAAAAT
Source organism: Mesocentrotus franciscanus (assembly GCA_037976565.1). Taxonomy (NCBI): domain Eukaryota; kingdom Metazoa; phylum Echinodermata; class Echinoidea; order Camarodonta; family Strongylocentrotidae; genus Mesocentrotus; species Mesocentrotus franciscanus. Next base: position 12,447,712 of record CP137677.1, read on the forward strand.
TTCCCAAAACTTTGCATTACCTTTAAACTATGCTTCTTATTGTCATGTGGACTTCTACATGTACATGTACAAGGATGCGTTACTGTTTCCTATGTTGTAACTTCCTTTCCTTTTCAAAGAAATACTACATGTACTTCTTTGAGAATAGGACATCAAAGTATTTCAGTGGTCTCTTGATTACGATTAGTTTGAGATTTCTGCATATACGTATGTGTATGTACAAACATGTATTCTGATATTTGAATGTAAATTCCTGGATTGGAATATATTCTTCTTGACTTGGGCAATTCCAAAATGTAGTTTTCTACAGGGTATTATGTTGAGGAAAGGGGTTTGAAAAAGATGAGAGAGAACAAAATCTCACATATATACATGAACTGTAACTTTGAGTTTGCATTTATAAGTAGTAGTAGTCATGGCACCATGACCATAAATGGTCACAGCCATGATGATGACAGGGTCAAAACACAACACCTTTCATTATCATTGGGACTACATGTAGGTGATGGTTTGATATCGCATTGCACCTTCATGGATGATATCTCTGTCTTCACGGAACACTATACGTCTTGTGCAGCGCCGTGTGTCACATCTGTTTTTCCCATGTTTTATTCATTTGTACAGTGTTCGTTCACTCTAAGTGGAGATGTTAACCTCTACCCAAATTCTTGTTGCGTTGTTTGAATCACATCACATCATAATGCACTGTGATATTGCAACTGCATATATTGAACTGCATGCATGGGTACCATGATACACAATGCTAGTTAGAGTTTTGAAATTGGAATTAGTGGATGCCATTATGATCCTCAGCCTTGAAGGTTATTGTGGTTTAAGATGCAGTATGGGTCCTTATCCTGGAGTATTCCCCTGGGTTTTTTTTTGAACGATATTTAAAAAAAAGAAGATAATAATTCAAAATAAAAATAAGATAAACTATGATTCTTTTTCCGACCCCAAATACATGTAATGTTTGTAAACAAGTTCCTCCAAATTCATATCAGCCAGTAAAATAAGATACTAAAAGATAGTTTTTTAATGAGAAAAAACATTCCTTAAAGTGTGAACACATCGTTTAACTCGTTGTGTCAAAGTGTGTCTCTCTGTCCTCCCCTTTCACGCTGTCCTTCATGAGTCATTACTGCTCAGTCAGTAGCCACCAGCCAATATTCTAATGTGTGCATCGCCCGCTTAGAGATGACAGTCACAGCTATATTGAGTCACCAATCTCTGATGAAAACGGGAGAGCTTCATTTGATGGAGATCTGCCAGGGGGCTTTATGAAGATGCCTTGATTATCCTTGAGGTTAATAATTTGAATCTCGGTTATGATTTGATAAATATACATATTTCTTCATCATTGGCCCGGATCTGCGCCCGGCCAAGCTGACACGAGGTTGAATTTAGATGGCAGAGGTAATGAAGCGTGAGATTGGGAAATTGATAGAAGATACACTTCTGAAGGTTTAACCTGCACGTACATGTAACACTGACATGATGGATGTATGATGTTGTGTACACACCAGGATAGAAGTGTGTTATTGATTTGTGGATGGGTAAATCTACATCCATAGTGAGTGAGGGACTACATACATGAGTGTAGGAGTGTATCGCAATGTACTCACTCTGAAGTCAGTTACATTAAATTACCTGTGCTCCTAGGGATTCAAGATGGAGTGAGTGAATCCTCATATTTATGTATAGCGAAAATCTGTATTTCCATGAGTACCAAGTCAAAAATATAAAGTGTGCTATCTATTTTGTCACCATAAAGATACCGAATGAAGGGTGTTAGGAAATACATGTATAAATACCAATAGGCCCTATATCTACATGTTCTATATTTTAAGACATTACATTTCTTTTTGACATCTAGATGTTTATTGCCAGTAAAATTGATATTTATGACCTCACGTTCTAGACGATCGAATTCAGTAACAAAACAAAAAAAGAGATGACATTGAATTAAAAAAAAAAAATGAAAAAGTGCCACCTGTTATGTTTGATGGCACCATTAATTCAATAAACGTCCATCATGTTTATAATGTACAGGTAAATGTACATGTATGTATACTGTATGCAAGATACCGTACAGTACACGCAGTCATGCTTTTCCATGTTCTTGAAGTTTAGTTTGATAGTTTCACATACATGCCTACATGTACATGTCTCGGTAGGCCTACACTACGCTGCTGCTCTCTCCTTCACTTAATTGATTATGAATCTGTTTAGGCTTACCGGTACATATATTTCAGTATTTCATTCCTTCCTCGCATCAGTTAAAGCTATCATAAGTCAATATCCTGTATCCTTAAATTCTTCAGTTCAAGCCTAATAGGCCTATCGTTGAACAGTCCCATCCTTTCTGCAAATCTTACTAGGAAATCAAAATGGGAGGTGTCTGTGCCCAGCCCAAAAAGAGGGCCTACCCTGTAATATTTTCATATTAAGGTCAGCTATTTCAGATTTTGAAACATATTTATCTAGATCAGACACGTATATATTATTTCCTCAAGCAGATTGTTGAAAAAAGAATCCCAAAATTTCCTTGCACACACCAATTACAGCTGAGAAGACTTGTAGAGACTTGTCCGTCTCAAATGTCTTGAGTGGGGGGTAGGGGCAGAATTTTTTTCTTGTCAATAAATTTTATAATTTTTTTTTATCAGACTGAGTTTGTGTATTGGTTTAGCTAAGAAATATTGCTTCAGAGTTTTTTTTTCGTGATTTTTTATTTTTTCGTGATTTTTTATTTTTTCCCCCTTACGTCTTGAAATATCATTTTGAATAAAGGTGCATACTGTACAGTGTACATGGTACTCAGTTTTATAGGTTGTCTGAAAGGACTAGCCTTCCTTTTTATTCAGAGTGCAATGCTCTTAGCTCAGAATTCAGGGGTAGGTATCTGTCATTCAGAGGTCACGTCACAGTGAGACATTACATGGATGTTCCTCATGTTCCACAGGGCATGCTATGGGCACGACCCATCTTGCTGAAACGAGTGATAAATCATTGTGCAGTAACGTCTTAAGCAGGATGAGTGGAGGAACATGAAGTCGCACACTTGTAATGTATGTGATGCACATGTCATTGGGGGAACTACAGTAGCAGCTGTGGATATGTTTACAGATTAATGTTGTGATTTATTGCAGAGGCGTTGCGAGCTCAATTGAGATATATTTGTCTTGAACTTGCACAGGGGATGGATAAAGTGCATCCTGTCCTCTATTCATAAAACAACTTGAGATTTCATTGTTTTAACCCTTGTGCTACTATCTCGCGGCTTTAAATGACATTAACTTTATACAGCGTAATTTCAGCTACGTGTACGTGCATGATTACTGTCAGGGTTGGTACGTTTTGTATGCAGATCTGCTTCAAGCAGTGCATCAATGGATACACCAATGTCGCATCAGATTTCAGGCCCTTTATCTCTTTCATTATGTTATGCCTAGTCTCTGCAATATCACTCTGTAGTCTGTGAGTATGAAGAAATGATATTGAGTGAACCCTGGAAGCAGATGAGTCCATGGGTACGGTTTCAACGAGAAACAGACATTGTGAAAGCTAATTTTTTTTTTGGTAGAGATTCTGTTGCAACGGATGCCAAGGGCTTGATGTACATGTAGTAGGGCCTTGTGCCTATTCTATTTTATTCTTTGAAAAATATATGTACGGTATTCCATTCAATATGCAAGATTTGTACCAAGACATGCAATGTAGAGGTACTGATATGGCGTACCGGTACTTACAATTTACGTGGATTTGTATGAAGCTTTTGTGAATGTCATTAAAAAAAATGCATTTAAATGTACAGGTACATTTAAATGCATTTAAATGTACAGGTACATTTAAATGCATCTACAGTTTAGGCAATTCGTCGCACGGGTTGCAGAAGGGCGCGAGCGTCTCAAAAACTTCTTTTCGAATTATTTGCATTTAAAGGTTTGTTTTATATTTAAACTGCTTTCTGTCCCGAAAATTGGTTTAAAATTTAAAAGACTAATAGAAATGTTATAGTAAAACATGATAAAAAAAGTAAAAAATAATTCAGTTTTATAAAAGTTTGGGGCGAATTAGTGCTAACGCCCTTCTGCTTTGCGCTTCATTTTTGACCTAAAATTCCAGCTAACGCCCTTCTGCCACCCAGGCGACGAATTTTCAAACTATGTGCAGTATAAAACACTTAAAAGACAGTTATATAACAGCTCACAGTTTCCATGTTGTATTGAAATCTGGATCTTAAATTCTGAATTAATTGATGTTTATAGATTTATGAAATGATGAATTTTACTCTTTTTACTACCCCTCCCCTACCCTCTCTCTTTTCCCCTCTCTCTTTTCTCTCTCTCTCTCTCTCTCTCTCTCTCTTTCTCTTTCAATCTCTCTCTCTGCAGGTAAACAATGAATGGGTGCCCGTTTTCTCCAGCGTTTGATCCAGCGTTTGATAAGGAAAATCCAGTCACTCCTAAGGCTGTTAGAACCCCTTCCAGCTTGCCTCACTCGATCCTGAAACCATTGAACATCATCAATATTGTTACTCCTCTGCCTGTCTGCAAAAGTTTGAAGGTAAAACTAAGACTCCCCCATCCAGCCAATCAGATTTATGAATTCCATTTGCAGCATTAGCAATTTAAGTTTTATTCACGTCCCAATTTGTATCATGTATTATCACAACACTTTCCAGTACTCCTAAAAAAGATTTGCCACTGCCTTATGAATGCAATACATGTATTGCACACTATAGCATCTTCAGCTTGAATCAATATACCCCATGTACATCCATTGTCTAATGACATTTGACCTATATCATATATCAACAGACCAGACTGAACGGTGAAACAAACTTTTCAAATGTTACTGCACATCATTCATCATGCAGACATAAACGACCCTATTATTTAGTGTAGATCAAGTGCAAGCTGTTAATATGATCTAGGGTGTCTATTCGTCACCTAAACATATTTACCATGAAGAGGTGTGCTTTCTTCATCTCTTCTTGTTTTCCTCATTTAAAGTTTTTATCTTATTAGCATTCAGCCTACATGTAGAGAACATTGTTCGCAAACACAATTTTTCCATCCGGGATGGGTGACACGACCTCTCACATGAGTGACTTTTCATCCGACGGAAGTTTGTCCCCATCACCCCAGTTTTACCCACGGAGCTACAACCCTGTGCAGAGCCTACCCTACACCACCGAAGTCAATATCAATTTCAATCATTTGAGCAGCTCCATGCAGACTAGAGATAGCATAGCACGAAGGCCTCCCCATAGATCAAATTCCATGCCAGTCACTCGTGCGGAGAGTCAGAGACCCCGTGTGCAGAGCAGACACAACAAAGACGGGGGCTCTGTGATGAATGCTCCATCACCAAAGGGCAGCCCTGCTAGCACTAGGACTCTAGGTGATCGGAAGAGAGTCGAGAACTCTCGCAAGTCGGCAACGAGAGCGCAAGCGAGGAGCCGGTAACGGTGGTGGATCACGTCGTACATGCAGATTGATGAGCGCTAATGCTGACTTGGATATGGGTAGCGCACATTCTGATAGTTATGGGGTGGGGGATAGCGGTAGTAACACCAGTTCTGTAGTGGCACCTGCTTGTGGAGATGTGTACCTTCCTTTGGATACGCAGCCAGAGATTGAGCCGTGTTCTCTACCAGATGTGATCGACCCTGCAGACATTGGCACTGTGGAGATGGATCCTGGAATCTCAGATGATGAACTCATGGCACGACTGAGGCAGCGTGATGTCAAGAAGGTCCTGGAAGCCCTAGGTGTACCTGACGACTCCATAGCGGATGATTACAAGGATCTGTCCTCTGGTAGCGATTCTCTCTTCACAGATGCAGAGCTCAGCCAACTGGATAACGACAATGAGCTGAAGTCTTTGGAGGAAGAACTCGGCAATGAACTTGATAATGAAGCTTTGCTTCCTGATGATACCCACCCGCAGTCTCCTGGAGGCACCAGCATGGTGAATGGTATTAGCCAGAGCTGTCCTGGGGATTTCCCAGAATCTATGAGGTTACCCAGTCACAGCTCCAGTGACTCTGCTCTAGGTCTAGCCTTTGACAACGCTGCCAGCTCACCACCACAAGATCTAGACTCTCCGTTGGCGCAGGTAGTGTTGTGTTTGCATGGGATTTGCAGTGTTGATTCACTGAGCATGTTGTTAAGGAGTTGACTGAAGATTGTCTGAGCGCACGCATGGGTACCCGATCGACTCCTCTCATTTCACCACCGAGCCTTCCCCGATTCACGAAGACTTAACGATCCCGTTGCCTTCCGCAGTTGAGCATGATTCCTAACGACCATGAAGAGAAGTTCTGTAGACTAGATGTCCAATGCTTGGTATTCAGTTTTGTTACAATTTTGTTTAATTCACCATGAAGTTTGTCCTTAATACGAACATTTGATTCTGTTATGTATCGTCTCTAGTGTACAGCTTAACATTTTGAAATGGTTTTGAGTATTAACACTGGAGTCTTTGTCATTATTAACAAAAGTAAGCCCACATTTTTGTGTAGCACTAATTTGATTGTAGTTAGTGGAAGATTTTAAGATAAAGTTGAGCTCTGGTCATGAGATTTCATCCAATGTATAGATGTAATAAGGAAACTTTAAGAATTTGTATATACTGTGAGGTTTTTTTAATCAGCAAAATGAGAAGAAATTAACTCTAACAGTCTTGCTGAAAGTCAGTCAGAACACTTCACACAGAAATGGGCATATGGGACTACACACAATCCTGTGGCATGAAAGTTTGTTAGTTCATACTTATCTGCTGTTTCTGGTCATAATTCAAATATGAGGGCATTTGAAGGAAATCTTTTCACAGGACATTTAAAATATGATATCTTTCCAAACTGACATAAAAAGAATAAGAAAAGCTCGCAACTATTATTGCGAGCTTGTCACCTTGAGCAGAACTCAACCTTCTCTTTAAATAGCAAGCAAGAGGTATGGAATTATTGTACTCTAATAAAACATTTCCTGTCTCATGAAATGAAATATAAAAAGAATATTTCCTTTTAAAAGAAAGGGGGAAAGAGATTGACAGGGTACATGGCTACATGCAGATCTTGATGAATGTTGTACATTATTTATTCTTCCCTCTCCTTCTTACCTGCCCAAGTTGCTCATGAAAAAAATCATTGTGACTCAAAATCTTAGGACATGGATATGAATTGGGAACATAATCTGTTAATTGCAAGACAACTTGAAGTCAGTCAACACCCTAAATTTTATTTTTAGACAAAACCAATGTCTTAGTGGTTTGTAGGTCTTACAGTTTAACTTTGAATTCACTGTGGAAGACATACCATTCATGTCCTCTGTTGTCGTTGAACATGAATAAATCATAACTGTGCATTCATCAGCCACATTTTGGGATAACAGGAGCAACAGAGGAGAGGTGGTTTGCAGAGTGAAACGTTTTCATGCTTTGCAACTTGTTTGAAACCAAACAACATTAAACCGACAACCAGAGGAAGAATAGCACATTCAAACCGTTTTAATACTTTGCAAGTTTGAAATCAAACAAACGGAACATAACCTTGTCTCTTCGGAATCGTACTCAGATTACAGCTCGTAGAGCTCTGCCCTTGTAACATGGGTGGTTGCTTATCCAACGATTCCCATTTTGCGTCCGACGAAACTCGTTCTCCAGAAGGGGTAAGCAGAGCAGACCTTCTTCCACACAGATTGCATGTTCATCTTTTTTTTCCTTTTGATTATAATTTGGTGCTATTAATTAGTGGAAGCGCTGAATGCAGCAAAGCTGACATAATCCAAAACCATTGCCTCTTTTTTTACAACAACCAAGCAGTTGTAAATGTTTATTAATTACATGGACAGCTCTCTTTGTCTCTGTGACAAGATGTGCATTTTGGAGGTACAGTAATTTCCAAATGATGTGGGCTTGATTATTTGTTCTTTTGTAGTAATGTAGGGTTATCTATTAATATGCATTTTACCATTGCATTATCTGATGAAATTCATCCTGTGATCCATGTTGGTTCTTTATTATTAAATTGTTGAGCTGTCAAACTATCTGGGGTTAATGATGGTCTCAATATGAATCTTAACAGATTCTTGGCTCTTTGAGGTAGATCACTGCTAATAAACCACTGCTAATGTGCAAATTTGCCTATATATATCAATTCTAAGTTGCATACCGTTGTAGTAAACCAGGGGTTGACTCTAACAGACGTTCAGAACACATGGGTGCCCAACATTTAAATCCGCACCCCCCCCCCCAAAAAAAAAATTGCATAGGTCTCATGCATACAAACTCAGGAAAGTGTGGAGCCTCTAAAGCTGTTGGAATAGACAGCTTAGAGTTATGATAATGAAGAAAGTGACATCTTGATAACTCGTTAAACATATTTCATACATTGTAGTATGATCTCAAGCCAGCTCACGTCTTAACCTCACATTAATAGGCAGTTTCATTTTCATATCATTTGCCTATCCTAGCAATATGCAATTATGCATTAATATTGCAATAAGCAAGGCTACACTATTGTTTTTAGTTAGACTCATTTTGTGAAATAGGAAATTTGTGAATGTCAGTAATTTTATAGCGTATGCTTACATTTGCATTCAACAAATTTGTTAAAGTTTGATGAAAAAAAGAAGTTAATTTGCCCATCGTTCACTTACAGTATAAAGATGGGATGGACTACTTTCTCAATATTTTGTAATGATTTATTTTACAAGAAAATTTGATGGTACACTGTGGCCATGATTTCAAACGGTTTAGTTCTTCCCAAAAATGTCCCTGTTCTGTACACAAACCAAAGTATTTAAATATGTACATGTACACTGCACACCTATAATACTGGTGCTCTGTGTGGCAGGTACTAGGCTGTGTTTATTATCAAAGCCATCCAATTAAGCAGAAGACGGAGCTTGCCTGAGGCGCCTACCGAGGTGGCTTTGGCACTGTGTCAGGGCATGGCATGGTCTGTGACGGTTGTATAAACACATGATAAGCAGAATGTCACAGACATTTCTCATGTGGTATACTATGATGACTTTGTCCGTTTGGAGCCAGAAAGGCGTGAACTCATATACTTTAACACAGAGTTAACGCCCTTCTGGCTCCAAACAGGCAACTTGCCATACATGTATGATCGGTCGTCTATGCTGATGTCTGTAGATGCCTGGGGGGTGTTTCACAAAGATCCTAAGTCCAACTTAACTCTAAGTTGGACTTAAATATTATGGAGAGCCATTTGTAGCCTTAAAATAAAATATATTCAAAAGCCAAAATTCAAGTATTTTAGACTTTTCAAAAATTCCACGTCAAGAACATAAAATCTCCTTGATAAATAGAAAATATGAATGATTTGAATCAACATGTTATGTCTTTTAAAATAACTTTTACAAAATATTTTCAAAGATGCTAACAGCTTTCCATAATTTTTAAGTCCAACTTAGAGATAAGTTCAACTTAGGATCTTTGTGAAACACTCCCCTGGTCAGGTAAATAGAATGTGGGAATTGCAAAATGAAGGGTTATCACTGCAGTCGCAGGCAATACACTGATGATACATGTACACATGTACATTATGTAAAGATTGAGTACTAATAACGGTTTGTCACTACGTATATTAACATTACCATGCATGTACAAACCACTTTTTAGCAGCTTATGCACAAACAACTGTAAACAAACTGAGATGTGTGTAATTATATAAATCAATATGAAATTGTTACTTTGTATGGAATATTTGGGACTTTCAAGTATGAAAATGGAGGGCTGCTGTAAAGAAAAAATAAACAATGTTTTTAAAAAGGACATATTTTCTGAAATTGTTTCCAAAGAGTTATTCTTTTGTAATGTTTCATATGAAGGAAAATATCTTGTTGAAAATCTTGTGTTAGTCATAGAAAAGGAGGAAATTACCTAAGAAATCAAGAGGTTGTCCGATAATTTCATACTTGTAGATTTTTATTATTTCATTTGCAGGACAATGCCTCAGTTTAATATCGATTGCTAATATACTGTTTGATAGAAATGGAATGCTCATACATGTAGTTATATTATTCATACTAATTTTGTGTATTATTTAACATATTTGATCTGAATTCACACATTTCATTAACAACAAAAAATAAAGGATGCATACTTTGATTTACTTTTCATGTTTGATTTGTTTCATCTGCATTTATTTTTGTTTCTAGTCTAGTTAACTTTAACAGCATAATATCCTATTATTGTTTTTTTTTAATGATAGGATATCTAACTCTTGTATATGTATACATGTACATGTATGTTTATTCATGTTAAACTCATGTCAATGATGAGTGAAATGCTGAAATGCTGAAAAGATGAACTAAATTATTTGCAAAATCATTAAAAACCTTTGAGAAAACATGTATGCTTTTACATCAGTAGACAAGATAATATTAATCCTTAATAAAATTGTTTGTTTTGTTACAAGTTCAACATATTTAGATTTTGTAAAGCTTATCTTTATGTAGTTAGACGTAGGCATTAAACAAAAAAAAATCATAAGTTTCACTTACAAATTTTTATTAGATGATCTAACCAATGATTTATTCCAGGTCTTCTGGACGAATATTTTTTTATTTATTCATTTTTAAAAATAAAAACAAAGGCCCGAGGCATAATCACTTACAATGTGTTGTAAAAGATACATAAATATAAAGATGCTATTTTATTTTACTGCAATATTTTTTAAAGGCAAATTACCCTATATCATTTGCAATTGTGAAGGAGGTTTTAGAGAGAGAGAGAGCAGAGGACTATTGGATACACACAGACACAAGCACAACATGAAGTAAAACCAAAACAATACAAAACAAAAAGCATGTACCAGCATGCATCCTATTCCTAGCATTGTATTTTAATCAATTATAATATCATTTTTACATGAATCTCCGCAGGTATCCTTCCAGACTCCAGCGCAATTACGCCAGGCCCCTCATAGCAACTCCCCCTACGGTGCCGTCCGAGACTTGGACGAGCAAGAACGCTGGACCGAGAGGGCCACCGTAGTCACCAAGCAGGAACATGAGGATTACATGATCATCGCTTCTGAGATTCTCAACGATATCATCCTCAATCTTCCTGTCGGGTAAGAAAGGCATTTCCCTATTTTAATTATATATATATATATATTTTTCACTATGCGTGGATCAGCTGATGTAACCAAACTGTATCTCAAAAAGTGCAGGATATGCTTCCTGTTTTATTTGTCAATGACTTAATTTGTACCTTTCAGGTAGAACAAATATAATTTCACTTGTGAGGGCTTATATTCAAGTCAATGTATCATGTCAGAGATTTCATACTTTATAATCCAATAACAGAATTACTTCGCAAAGGCTGAAATTACCTTCAGCCCTATCTATCCCCCTAGCAGGTTTTTATTGAAAGAATTATGTGATTGTAGGTGCAATCTAAGATCTAGATCATATTGAGAAGTAATGAATTATCTGATCAATTTTTTTATTCAAGCAATGATTTTTTTTTTCTTCAAAAACATGTGGACAGGATCAATGTATGAAGTGGTCAAACTCACCCATGTAAACACTGAGTATCTCTTCCATTTTATCCATGCTAGACATCGTGAATACCCCCTTTTTAACCACTTTGGAATGTCGGTGACAAAATGGAGCTTTAGGATCCTAATTCTTAGTGCATGTAGCTGTATTAAAGAGATATTGTTCAGTAGTCCTCTATAGATAGAATTACACAAAACACAATGGGGATAAAGGAATAGGATTAGTCAACAAAGATTTAGCATTCCTGTAATGAACTACAATGTATAGTAACTCAAAGTAGGTACTCTTCTAAGAATTGAAATAGGTTGGTAGGAAACCCATTTCCCAAAGAGGATTTGTACACTGAAGTCCAGCCTCCCTTTATTTTAGCATAGATATGCACCCTCACACACCCTCACACAGAGACAGTGTGGAAACAGTGATTCAGACATCTGACATTGAATAACAATGTTGTGGGTTCACTTCCTGGCCCTGTTCCTGGAAAACGCATTTTATCTACAGTTGTTCCTTCTCATCCAGGGGTATGGGCTCATGAAGAGATTCTTGGCAATTTGGCCAAAGCCTCAGGGGTAACGATGCTACGAGCTTTTCGTTGAATGGCAAAGATTGTTAAACCTGCTTTACAACTGTAGTTTCATACTTGTTATGAAGCCCACCTGTCAATAAAGACTGCATAGAGTTTAATCTGTGTAACAAGAAGAGAGGTCTTTGTAGGCAGGTGGTCTTCTTATACAGGTTTATGTTGTACACATTTCATTGAGAAATATTTTATAAAGGAAACAAGATATGTGGCCTTTATAGACAGACGCTGAAGCAGGTTTCACTGTATATTGTATTCAGTAGGGTCGGGTGCCCGCAAGAAGGTTGTATAATGTTAATGGCAGTAATGTCTGTTCTTATATAAATCGTTCATAAAGCTAACCTACATACGAACTGTGCACATGGACTGTTTTTTTTTATTTGTTTCTTTTTCTTATTCAACATACAGCGAAGTCTCCACTGCTCCAGATTTCGTTATCCCCGTTGTTCCATCTCCTGAGGCCGAGGCCAATCAGCAGGTCAAAGACTCTGCACCCAGCCCCAAAGACCAGTCACCTCCTAGGGAGGGTAACGCAGAGGCGGCCCCTTCAGAGGGCGGGGTCACCATGGAGGACAGTGTCAGCACCCCTGCTCCTCCGGAGCCAGCTGGTCAGAACATTTACCAGCTGAATGAGGAGGACATTGCTAATATGAACCCGTTCCAGAGTAAGTGTGTTCATGATCTTCGACCGACCACTTTGATACCTCGATCTCACTGCCAAGCCGATTCCAAACCGACTCCAAACTGACCAATAGTGGTCTTGCAATCTGATATAATTGTCGGTCTGGTGTCGGTCTTGTCGGTGAGATTGTGGTATCATGCAGTAAATGCCATGAAGAGGTGTTGTAAGTCTCCGGACTGTGAACCACAAGGTACAGGGTTTGAATCCCTGTCAAAGCACTTATGTCCTTTGGCAAGGCATTAATCTACATTTGCCACCATCCACCCAGGTGAGGTGAACAGGTACCTGGCAGGAATTAATTCTTTGAAATGCTAGAGCACCATCGTGGCAGCCATGCTAAAGCCAGTGTAATAATTGTGGAGTGCCAGGAGTGTCAACTTTGACAGACTTGAGCGCTACAAGAATCCTCTATTATTATTATTATGTTGATTCAGTCTGTAACAGGCTTTTACAGGTTTCTGAGAGTGTACACTAACCTGAAATAATAGTAACTTTATTTTTAATTTTTATGATTTTTAAGGATTTTTATCATCATTTTCTTCTTCAAAAAATGGATAGTCTCTGAGATCGATGTAAATCAAAATTAGGGGTGAAGTGCAGTTTTTTTCAAGCGCTCGGAGCTGTAGTGTATTAACAAGTGGACTGGACTTTGTAATACATGTTATTAGAATTAAACAGTTATAGACGCTGCTTTAAAGAAAGGAGGTGGGTAAGATATGACTAGCCACCCCCTCCCCCTTCCCTTCCTCCATTTTGATTAAACTGAATTATCTGAATGTCGTGTCACACCATCTTTACGTTCCCACCCTAACCAAGGATCTAGAGCTTTTTTTGAGCAAAAAATAACCAGAGGTGAGCAATTAGCATTAACCTTATAAATGCAATTTTTTATTTGTTCAAATTAACTTTTCTAGTTGTACATGTAGATTAATCATTCCCTTTCGGTATGTCACTAAAATACCTATAAACTGGTCACACCAACAAGTCAGAAGCCAGACCGACGATTGACCAACCAAAAATTATATATTACCAAGAATAACTAAGCTATTTGTTGATTACTGGTCGGTTTTTGTAGATAATTTGGTGGTGTTACTGGGGCATTGTTATTAAATAATAGGATGCAACTAGTGGATATATAAAGAGGATGGGCAGCATGGATGAACAAAAATATTGCATTAAAAAAAAAATAATTTCTTTAAATGGTGCATGTGGAGCAAGGTGAACTTTTTTTTTGCGGGATAAGATGAGCCATGGCTATTCCCATACCAATAACAAAATTAAAATGTTGGGTTTTGGGGGGAAAAGAGATGACATGTAGGTAAATCTCAATGTAAAACAGGAAAATTTACAAATGAATGAGGGGTTGGGGTGGGGGTTAGAGGCACTGTCAATGAATTACATCAAGTAAACTAATAGGTGCACTTTTAATATTAAACCTGAAAATATTTTCCATTGAAAGAGTGTTAAATGTGAAAAGGGGTTTATCTTTCACTTCTCTAAATTTAGGTGTCAGTAGACAGAGTAAAAAAAAAAGGGAAACCATAGAAATTCATGTCTACACAGAAATACAGGGATGCCAGGCTCTTACATGTACTGCCTTGTTGCCCTGGGCTACCACTGCAAATTCTCCCCTTGCTCTTAGAAATGGAATTGTACATGCCTGAACACATAATAATGACCAAATAAAATAAAATCCACTTTTCTTTTTCAAATTGCTGGCCAGTAAATTTGGTGTCGGGGAAGGTGCTGTTACCGGTTATTAAAGATCTCTTTGATAATTTTTTTTTTTTTGCAATGCTGATCATGATATTGTGCCTGTATGAATGAATCTGTCAGTTCACCACATTTAACATTTGATTGATGTATGGTCTGAGATTAAGAATTTAATTACGAATTAAGAATACTTCTGATTAATCATGAAACTTGGAAGGCCATGAATCTACTTTGTGAGCTTCTTTAATATTTGAATGTTAATCAATTAAAAGAATACTTTCCCTGTAAAGTCCAATAGCAATTGCTAACTTTCACAAAATTATTGTAACCTTGTTGACTAATACATATACGTGAAAGTATTTTGAGTATTTTGAAAATGTGAAATCTGAATCTGTAAGATGTAATGTAATATACATGTTTGTCCCATCGATGTGTTTTTGTGATGATATTAGGGTGTTTTTGTGGTTGTTTTGTTTTAGTTAAAAAAAAAAAAACCCTTGACAGAAAAATTATTACTTTTAAAACATACTTCTTGGTTTATTCACCTCACCAAGAGTAGAAATGTGTACATTTTTTGATGGAAACACCATGTACGTGGTCCTTAAAAGGGCTGTTGTGATTCTTTCTGCAAGAGTTCTGAAAAGAACTGTTATAAAGAAAGTCTAGGAGTTTGGAATAGCGTGCTCTGTTCCTCATCATCAGGAGTCGGCATGTTGTTCGAAACATTGAGACTTCCTTATACATATCAATTCTTTTCAGAAGTCTGGCCAAAAGAATCACAACAGTCCTGTCAAGGACTATATACATGGTGTTTCCGTAAACCTTTCTACACATTTCTAGCTGTTCTGTCATGCAAACCTACAGAACTCGTTCACCAAGAGTATTGAACACGATATACAATCAGATGCTTTTAACTGTTGAAGCTGACTTGCTAATCTTTCCTTCTGGTTCCATTATGTAGGTACCAACAAGATGCAGAATTCTCCACCTATCACCAGGAAACCCATGGCAGACAACCAGTATTCTGCAGACATTGACTTTGATAACATCAAGGATCCCTTCGGTACCTGTAGCAAAGTGGCCAATACACCTGAGACTGTAAACCGGTAATAGTTCCCTCCAATCTAGTAATGTGTATGCTTTTATGTATAATGTATATTTGAAGTATTCAAATGATAACATTGTGAAAAATGTACCCTGTGGATTCAAAGTAACTTGACATTGCTTAAACTTTTTTATCTTCTGATTCAGAAATTCCAGTTGAAATGGTTGATATCATAGAGATTTGTAAACAAACATAGGACGGGTGGTATGACAGGAACTGTAATATGGTATACATGTGTATGTATTGGGCTTTTACATGCATGTATCAATCACGTATGATTTTTTTCGTCTCGGACTGACCTTTAAAATCACCATCTGAAAAGACTCATTTTCGATCCTGGGTCCGATGAGAAACAGTTTGTAGGCAAAGACAGAGGGCTGACCGTACCACGGACTTTACCGCTAGACCAACTTCACATTTCTATGGTGCCGTTATAAATGTATTAGATTGAACCCAACCAAGCAGAAATTCAAAGAAGTAATGTCGACATATCACCCATTCACAGGTCTCCAAAGCAGAAGAAGAAGTCTCCCAAGACCAAATCCCCAACCAGGGAATCCGAACAGGAGCCCGAACAGGACCCTAAGCCTCCTGCCACCAATGATGCCTGCAACGATGTCGAGAAAGAGGTGAATGGAGAGGAGCACGGTCCTCCATCCCCAGAGGACGTCATGCTCCAGTCCCCCCAGATGAACGGTGAGAATGATCTTGACGAAAAGGAGGATGATTCCAGGCATGAGGAAAACGGTGTGCAGCTGCTGTCGACAGGCGATGGCGATAGCGGGGTCGCTAGTGCAGAGGAAAGGCAGCCTGATGAGGTCATGCCTTCATTTGATGATCAAGGTATCATCTTCACTTTGTTTTTAATCCAGGGCTTGCCCCCAAATTTGAACACTTGGCCCTGTCTTACAAGAGTTGCGATTGATCCAAATCAATCGCAAGTCCTCTAATCAATCGCAAGTTTCCTATCTCACATGTACATAGTTGCAATTGATAGCAATCACAAATAAGTTGCGATTAATATCAACTCTTTGTAAGACCGGGCCCTGGACTACTCAAATTTTAAATTTTATACTAGGAACCATGATACAAACACACCCTAAACATTTGTTTCAGACCTCCTGTGAATAACCTGATTGTGGAGCTATGTTTGAATAATTCAAATTGATTTTCTATCTAGACTTGATATTAATTTCCATGTATTTGTAAATTATGCATGGTTTGCAATCATACTTGATTCATTATTGAATGAGCCCTCATGAATGGGGTAAACAAAAGTCGTTCCCTTGTTGATTTTTTGTTTAAAGTTTTATTTTGTACAAGGTGAAATTGACCAAACTGAATGTTAGGTGAACTTCAGACAGCCCTCAAAATAGGGATGACCATTTAATCCCATTGAAATCATGGAGACGTCTGATTCGCTGGGTTGCGAACTATTCTTTAATGCCATATCATTACAAAATGGGAGGGTGTGGCGTCATTAAAATAACCCCATTGAAGACTCCTAACATTGATTTATACTCAATCCAAATTTGTTTGTCTTCTTTGACAGGTGGAATTCCAGATGTGATTGGTGATGATGAATTCAGACCAGCTATGGAAGGTAATTTATTCATTCTAATAATGATAATAATAATAATGGTGGCTTCTTATGAAGGTCCGTCGAGCACGACGCTCATGGCGCTATACATATTATAGAGGATAATTATAACTTTACCTTTGACACGTTTGTATGGGATTTTACAATCAATCACAGTTCTAATCATTGCCTTTTTAATTCAGGTGAACTGATGATTGCTGTTGTATGTCTGCATCCATATTTTGGAATCAATAATAGGAATTAAGAAAACAGGAAGTTAGTTATAACTTCATTTTACAAACCATGAATCATTTCAGAGCCTGGTGTTTGGGATATGATATTAAATTTGTTATACATTATAATGGAGATGGTGGGGTATTACTTTTCACACATGAAGAAATTTACAATGTTCATATTTGTCCTCATCTTCATCATTATTCAATTCTGAATTCATGTATCTCCTAGGGATACCCATTGTATTTAAAGTGTCTCATGGAAGGCCCTTGCACCTCACCTTTCTAAAAGCTTGATTGGTGACTAAAGGATGATTTACTAAGTGCAGGATCTTTCTTTAGTCATTCATCCACAACATCAACAAAATGAAATGCATCTATTTTCTACTAATCTGTCATGTTCATTTCTTTTCAATCCACGTTTCTTTTTTTCATGCACGTCACTTGACCTAACTCCCATTTCATTGCATGTAACAACTTTTTTATTGCTATTTTTGTTGTTGACGAAATGGATTAACACGCCTGAAATTTCTGAATATGTGTGAAATTCTCTACCTTCTTCATACCTGATACAACTTCTCAACTTATTTGAAAATCCATGTCTGGTATTCATTCTGCCTCTATCGCCCCCCTCCAACCTCTCCCCCTCCCACCTCTCCCCCATTTTCTTGTCTGCTGCGTCTGTTGCGTTTTAAACACCAAATGTCAACATAACAAATGTTGCTTCTTACTCTCTGTTCCTTGTGTGTACCGTCTTTCCCATTTTATGTGTGCCATCTGCTGTTATGCTCTGTCATGTTCTCCTCCATTTCGTTATCTCACTGTTCTACCCCCGTCTTGTCTCATCATCATACAAACTTTGCGGATATTTGTGTTCATACTTTAATTGTGCTCCTTTCTTATTTCCTCCTACATGTGTGTTCATGAAAATAAATGTTTTGCATTACATGTGCCCCTGTTCTCATCTGTATTGCTCCCTCTCATAAATCATTATCTCCTTTCATTCATTCATTCATTCATTCATTCATTCATTCATTCATTCATTCATTCATTCATTCATTCATTCATCTGTTTGTTCAATCATTCATTCCTTCCTCCATTTATTCATTCATTCATTCATTCATTTATTCAATCATTCATTCATCTGTTCAATCGTTCATTCATTCCTTCTCCATTTATTCATTCATTTATTCATTCATCTGTTCATTCGTTCATTCATTCCTTCCTCCATTTATTCAATCATTCATTCATTCATCTGGTCGTTCAATCATTCATTCCTTCCTCCATTTATTCATTCAATCACTCATTCATTCATTCGTCTGGTCGTTCAATCATTCATTCCTTCCTCCATTTATTCATTCAATCACTCATTCATTCATTCATCTGTTCATTCATTCATTCGTTTCTCCATTTATTCATTCAATCACTCATTTATTCATTCATCTGTTCATTCGTTCATTCATTCCTTCCTCCATTTATTCATTCCTCCATTTATTCATTCAATCATTCATTCATTTAATCAATCATTTATACGTATTAACACAATCCACATTGATGCCCATTCCTCAAAAACTTCATCACCAATTCATCTCCCGAATCAACATGTTCCATCCCATTGGACTAACACACACACATTATGACCTTTGACCCCAAATACCTCCGCTGCATAGCCTCTGAAGGAGGAGGAGGAGTAGGAGGAGGGGGCGGTCATGGGGGACTCACTCGAGACATAAGCTTCGAAGAGATGGAGTTCAGGTTGGCAGAAGAAGGTATGAGAAAGATGGATGCCAACAATGTATTAAAATGCACCCAAATTGCAGAACTAATGCTGTGAATTTGCTGTTTTGTGCGCATGTCTGCACGAAAATCCATGGCATGTGATGTTCTTGACGTTTAAGTTCTGTCAAATGCACAATTTTCTGTAGGATTCCCCGTAGAGGGGGTATTAGGGCGACTGTAGTACCACAGAGTGTTGAGTGTTTGTGTGTGTCATAGAGGTATTGACAGATGCTGATTTTCTTTAAAATTTGAGCCGAGTTATAGCCAAAAACCGAAGAGCAATTGGAATTATATGAGCTCACTTGGGGTATGTGGTGGAATATTTTCGAAGGCTTGAAGTTTCTTAATGAATTTACAATGTCTGTTGTTACACCAAGAGAGCAATTACAAATCCAGATTACCCTCTTAGTTCATAAAAAGTAACACATCTACAATTATGGTTGTGGTCCTCATCTCACACTGCGTGTTAGGTGGTTGATATTTTAACACACGGGTTAGCTTGAAGATAGATATATGTTGCCTATCTTATAAATCTAGTTTTGAGTATTGCACAAAACCATCCAAAATGCTATGGGCAACCCTTTTAGATAATTTTTTTCTTTCCTAAAGCAGTTTAAGATAGATTTGTGTGTAAGGCAATCACATTTAAATACTCAACGTTTTAAATTCCACAGGTCTTTGACCGCTTCCCATACTCGATGTAATGATTACCGTGAACACACATGCAAATTGTTCGAATGGGTTCCTCTTTACAGTGCATTTACATGTACTTGGAATATGTGGCTACATGTACATGTACACATATGTTAAAGGGCAATTCAACCCTTGTAATAATTTGATTTGTATGGAAGCAGAAAAATAAAAGAAACAGAATGGCAAAAGTTTGAAATGAATTGGACCAATAGTAAGGAAGTTAAGAATGTTTGAAATATGAGATTACTAAGTCTATGCAAATCTCAAATTGGTAGTTCGGTCAGTGGATTGTAACGTAGGACGTGGATAACTCTCCCATTTGCCGTGTACAAAAATATCATTAATTTCTGTTGTTCTCGTAAGTTCCTTCTACCTTGAGCCACTACTCAAAACATATTATAGATAGCTTATTGTTAAAGGTCCTCTAAAAAGAATAAACCCTCCTGAGCCATGAATTTTTGAAAAATTGAAATTTTAGTCATTTTATATGTTGGAACAGATGGGAAAGTAGTCCGCACTAACTACATCACATTGACATTACCGCTTCAGCCAATTTGAACTGCCCGTATGTGTAGTGATTACAACGTTAAAAAATTCATAACTTTCTTATAATTAATCAAATTTAATTTAAACTTTCATCATTTTGCTTTTCTGATTTTTCTGCTTTCTTTTAAAGTAGTTGTCTATTTGGGTTGGATTTCCCTTTAAGCTTAATGACCCCATAGAACAGTAACCAGCCATTCTGTGCTTCCCGTGCACAGAGAGGAAGGGGGCTCCGCTTAGTCTCTCATCAGTGTTTTGGCCTTGGCTGTTACGTGATGTGTCACCAAAGAGCGGATGGTATTTCCTCTGCTTTTGTTGTATTGCACTCGCATGCTGTGATATCTCTGTGTCACATGTGGATTAGTCTTAATTGATAATGGGGAGGGAGGGAGGAGAAAAAGAGGAGAGAGAGAGGGGGGGGGAGATCAGAGCGGGGAAGGGGTGGAGGAAAGAGGGAGAGAGGGAGAGATGGAGAGGAGAAATAGGGAGAGGAAGAGAGAAAGAAAGAAAGAGAGAGAGAGAGAGAGGGGGAAGAATTGGATGGACGAGAAAGGATATATACGTTTGAAATTAACACAGTTGACACTTTTTTGTAGGATATAAAAGACACTTCTGCGCAGATCTACCTTTAGTCGAGTTTTTACCTATCAATCAGATTATACATGTATCAAAATCATGAATCTTGTTTACTTCCAAGATTGTAATAATTGTTTGCTTAGCATGAGCATGACTCATTTCATTATCCATACATGTATATATCACATTGAAATTGTTATTTAGTCAGTAGAGCAAGACTTGGGAAACAAAATTTACATTAGCAGTGTACTTTAATCAGAGATAACTAGTAGGCACGAATGTGATGACCTTCTTATATGTACTTTTAGTCAAGCTGTTGCAAATTATTTGCGATATGCGTTGAAAACAAAAATCCTTTCAATTTTTTGCGGTCTTCTGTAAATTATAAAGTATGAATATTATTATGATCATCTCAGTGATTTTTATTGTATCACCTGTATAGAGCCAGCAGGATGGTAACTCTTGTGTGAAAATCATAAGAGTTAGCACCATTCTGGCTACAAATGAACTATACGTTGCATGAAATATTTCTGTGTTGCTTTCATATTTATGCCTCATAGCTGTTAACCACGGATATGGCCGATTCTTAGATATTCCAAACCCACACACGCGAGCAGCTATTGCACGTAAAGGTATTGCATGGAAACTAATGGCTGGTTGGTTGGTTGGTTGGTTGGTTGGTTGATACAGTGGTGATATTCAGTCGTAGCTGCATGAATTATTCATATTTAGTCAATATTCTAATTATAATGATTGTAAACTTTTGTACACGATATTTGATGTCCATTGTTTATTATGTATTGTCTGAAAGTGCAACTTTAAAAACTCCCTCCTAAATATGTATACCCCACAGTTTTAACGTAATGTAATTCTTCCATAAACACATATATATATATATATATATATATATATATATATATATATATTCATTGTACATTGACGGGCCCATGAATAATTTAGGCCTATATGTACATGCTTATTCTGAGAAAAAGACATCTAGAAACACACCTCTACAATTCTTGACTTGGCCTTGTATCCTCTGGAATAGGCGCTACAAAACTATATGAATTCAATTATTATTATTATTATTATTATCATATGAGAAAGTATGGCAGTACTCGGCATTATGTTGATCATATTGATTTGTAGAGTATACAACTTTTTGTTTTTACTAAATACTAGTTTTAATATTCTTATGTTTGAACCGTTTCATAAGCCCATTACTATGAAGAAGGGTCTGTTTGCATAATTACTCATTATTCTATGTCTGTGAGTTAGTGATCACATGGGCATCACACCAATGACAGTGGGAATGCTTGAGCTAGATTCAACAATACATTTACATTGTAAATCAAACAATTAGACCAAGAACTGATAAAAGTTATATCTAGATGATGATACTTTTTCAAATTTGATTGTATTTGTTATTTTAACCCTGATAACAATTGTTATGTTAACCTTGGTGTAATTGCTACTTTAACCTTGGGTGTAATTGTTATTTCAACCTTGATTGTACATTAAATAGGTCTTTGTTTGCTATCTACAGTAACATCTTCTGCAGTTGGCCTGTCAGCCACAAATTAGTCTCTGTACAGTGTTACATTATAGTTAAAAGTGACTCAGTAACATTGCCTCAGATTCTGAAACAAAATCCTGGATTTAGCTCATGCTGCAATCATAATTATAAACCTTTAGGTCAGTCAGGAATCCCATGACTTTTACAAGCCAATCGCCTCTCGGATTATCACGACATTTATGATTGGAAATCGAAATTTCATTTTTCGTTTTCCTTACGGTTTTATAACTCTACAGTCTATTGGGGGAAAATGAGTATGGTAAAACCGGTCACTCAAAGATTTTACTTTTTTGAGGCACTTCATGATCATTTTGAAGCGCAATTTTTTTAGGGCTTCAATATTACACCATATAACAGTCTGATATAAGTGATAACACGTAGGGCCATGCATCTCGGATTAACATTGTTAAACAATGCCTTTAATAGCCTACAGTATATGATATATCAAAAATAATGAAATTGGTTAATGACTTAACTATTTTTTTGCTAGGAAATGTAAGATATCTACCAACTCACTGTTCTCCTTCATCAAATGAGGGCAGTATATATGCCCATAACACACTTTGTGGTATGCACATATGTTATTGTGGTTTATAAACACAGTGATTCAATAACACTTTTTTTCCACTTCTATATTGTGAGACCAGTACAGCTGCCAGAACTTTCCAAGGGCACATGGCTTAATTTATTGAATTACATGAACATGAAACAAACACAGATGCATACTCCCAACAGTCCCACGCACACATATTTTGCAGACAGAGAGGGGTATTTAAAGGCACATGTTAACTTTTGGGGGTCTTTACCACAAATGGATATATAAATAAATGAATAAATAATCTAAAATAGATGTTAAATTATAAAACTTATACAAATTAATCAATAGTAGATAAATAAATAAAATCAACGTTAAAGGTACTATGTCCCATTTGCAGGCCCCAAAAATTAAAAGGTTAAATTCCACCGGCATTTGAAAGATAATACTAATTTAGAACTTCCCTCAAAACGAAAGGGCTTGAAAATGTCTTTATTGTGGGAAAATAACAACCGTTAGTTGAGTTGTTGACTCGACTCTAGTGATTGCAATCCATTTAGTAAATAGTATGATTTTCAGACCCTTGTACCGAATGGTCGTACTTTTTGTGCTGCGCAAAGATTCAATCAGTTCAATTTTGGCCATTACAAGAAGTGGGTTATCGATGTAGACAAATGCTCATGTACCCTTTACAGCTTATTTTATGTATGTTATTACCAAAGAAAATAGGAAGTCAGTCACTCAATAGTGTCTGACAGTGAAGTCTAGAAAGTTAACAGGTTTCCTTGCATAATTTGAATACTAGGACACTGCTAACGTTTAAATTTGACAGATAGGACATACTGTAGGTGACATATTCATAATTCCTGCAAAGTTGTACAGAATTTAATGTTGGCTGCAAATGGGACATAGTACCTTTTAATGAATAAAGATTGTGATTTTTGTTGAAAACAGCAAAATAACCAAGAAAACATCAAGTTCAAGGTTTTCCTTCAAAAGATTAGGAAATTAAACTTTGGGGAAATTATAGAATTTCTTACCAAATGCACAGAAAAGAAACATGTAACACCAGATTAATAATGCTAAAGGATAATCCTGCTTAAAACTCCATAAGTGCTTTTTGTAGCAGTTTATCAGGACTATGCCCAATTCACTAATTTATACTTATTCTAGAATCGCTTGAATACAGTACTTGCAACAAACCTGAAGACTCCATTTTTCTTTTGGTTCAACTATCTTTCCCACTTTTATTCAGCTCAAGGTATAAGACTGAGATAAATGCTCTGTAGCTACTAGCCCTCATGAAATTGATATCATTTTGCTTTCAGTTTCAGTATACATAACAGTGTGTAGGATAAATGGGGAGCGGTTTCAGTACTTTTACGTACCTGATAGTCTTGTATGGAGACCGTACATATTATGTTTTTCATTGTCATCTTCACACTGATACAATACATAACCAATTCTAAATAGTTTGTGTGTAGACCTTTCTGAGCATGTTTTTTATCATCAATCTACAAACTAACACGGTACACTACCAATGTCAGATAGTTGTGTGTGAAGACCTATTAAATTCTGTGCATGTTTTTATCATCATCCACGCACTAACATACATTACCAATACCAGGTAGTCTTGTTTTAAGACTCTCCTCGTGTGTGTCTAGTTTCTACAATGTCATCCCCACTATTAAACACAATCAATGCTAGATAGTCTGGTTTGCAGACCTTTCATGTGCACTTGACATCGACACCCCCATACAAACACAGTACAATACAAGAGCAGATAGTCTGGTTTGCAGACTTTCCATGTGTATGTTTATACTGCTATCGTTACCCTAATACAATAAATATTACATAACCCTTCTTGTAATCAGTAAGAGAATTTCTCTATCTCTCTCTCTCTCTCTGCTATCGTGCAGTCATGTTTTACGATATCTAATCAATGAACGGGTACTACCTGCATATTTATTTTGTCTGCCAGGCAGTCATTCAAGTACCATCCTCACATGTTTCAAAGTCCATCACATCGTGTGTATATAGCTTCATATTTCCTTGTTTCCTGTCATGACAATACTGGAATAGAAAGAGATATAGAGTATGGTTTAGATGGAAGAGGAAGGCAAAAATTATAGTTTTGTGCAAATCATGTAGACTGAAGGAATTTTCATGTGGGAAGCTTTCCAGTTGGATCAAGGAATTTCATGTGGAAAAGATCAAGATCTAGTTTCAAGGAAATCTCATTTGGAATGTTTTGGGTCTCATTTGGAATGGTTTGGAGCTAGTTTTTGCAAAATTTCTTAAGGAATAGACAACTGTGGATTCATTTATCACAATGTTGAAGTATTATTTTGCTGTCCTGTTTGATATACTGGTGACAACTGCAGTATTCTGCAAGAAAGTTGTATGTTGGCTTTGTAAGTAAAAAACAAAACACAAACATTGTATTGTTATTGGAGGTTATTGGAGGGTGACAAAAATGCCACCTATGCAGCTACAGATCTTGTATGCACATACACACATGTGCTAATACATGCAACTAAATTGAAGTGTATTTGTTGTATACTGCTCTTCAATACACTGTTCGCCTTCTGTATTGTATACATAATGATAAACATTGATACCGGTAGTTGTCACTGTTGTCCATAGGTATTGTTATATCAGCAAGTATCTTTGTAAGGAATTTATCATCTATTCAAATTCAAAATGTATTTGAAGCTTTGAGCTTGATAATGGTTGGATATATGCTTTTTCCTGAGGATACAAAGTATTACATGCTATTATAACCCAACTTTAGCCAAGCTGAAGGTGCTCAAGCATGTATTATTGTGACTTGAAGGTTAACGGTGAACCATAAAGAATTATTGAATGTGTACAAAGGGGGACTATCCCCCTCTTGCAAATATAGTCCTCTGGAGACTTAAACTGTCCTTATAAACTTGATTCAACTGTAATTAAACCCTTCATAAATAGTTTGGAAACTTCGGTTATGATCATTTACATCTCTCTTGTCATGGCATAATCATTGCTATGTTTAGTATCATTAAAAAGTGGATTTATTCCTTTTTAAAATGATAGTATATGATACCTCATTTGTTAAGATGTTTCAGTCATAGAATGTGCAGTTAGATCAAAATAAGGGGCAAGGTCAAAGGTGAAAAGTAGCAAAATGCACTGCTTTTGTTTGACTGTGCAATCAAATTGTCCTATTGCGTGGGCCTTTTCAACAGTCGTTAACCTAGGCATGATGCTTCAGAAAGTTGATGATCAAACAGTTACGAATATTGCATGACGTGTCAACATAGTGCATGGATTTCAGTTTCAGATTCCTTAGAATTTGGCATTCATGGATGACAAGTTGGTAAAAATAGCCCCACTATCATTTACAAATATCACACTCTCTTATGTCAAAGAATAAAGAGTGCTCTGCATAACAATACCAGTGCTTACCAGTTCATTCTGCAACTTTTCACTTTTGACCCTTCCCCTTATTCCGATGTACTGCTCACTTCATGGCTAAAAAATCATAACATTACCGTATATGGTATCATTTTAAAGAAGAATAAACTCACTTTCTAATGATGATAATCAAAGTGATGATTATACCATGATTAGAGGGCTATAATAGATCCAACCTGTGTTTCCAAACTTTTTTTGAGGGGTTAATTCCAAATGGTGTATATAAATCAACCTTGGGCTTGTAGAACATATGGTTCAATGGTTAACCCCACTGATGTCACGGGCCAAAAAAATTACCTAAGATGTGTAAACAGAAGCTATGTGGAGTTGTGGTAACAAAATAATTGATGAATTGCTTCTCTTTTTTTTTTCTTTCTCGTGTAATAGTGTTTGCCAACAGTGATCCTATGCATTTTGATGTGGATTATCTTGCTCAAGCAGGAGGCTCAGATGACGTAAGTCTTGATAAATTACTTTTTTGTTGTTGAAAGTCATTTTTTTTCTTCCATTTTTATGTTCATAAAGCTAAATTCATGATATTGAAGGGGTTGGTGAAAAAAATACATATTGACAAAGTCTCCTAATTTGTTTAAAGTTTCATGCAGTTAAATTAGTTGACATAATTTACATCAAAAAGTTGTTGATATAGCACTGATCTGCTGAAAAGTTAATATTTTATGATATTGCTGTGTATACACAATTAGACGCCTGACATTTATTGACACAGTCGGATGTGATTATTTGATTAACCTATTGTTCTATTGATCCAACAGTTCAAGGAGTCGGCATTGGCCAGGCAGTCTCTTTACGTCAAGTTTGATCCTCTGGTCAAGGGATGCCCTACACCACAAGGTAAGAGAGTTCACTTTGTCACAGGTGGGATGAAAGAGGAGGAAATGGAGAACGAGAAATTTCTTGTAGAATGTACTTTATTGGTAATGTGTATGTGCATGAGGCAAGCAGTAGTTAATTGGAAATCTGTTTAAAACTATAGAATCTACCCAAACAAAGTTACTTTTAAGCATTTATAACAAAATGATTTCTATTTAAAACAATGGAATCTACCAAACTAAGCTGCTTGTTAGCATTTGCAACAGAATGATTTTGTAAGTGTGTTGATGCAGGGAGAAAGAGTAAGGGGACAGAGCGAGAGAGTGACTGACTCAGAAGTACCGGTGAACAAGACAGAGGGAGGCAGAAGAAGGAGAGATTCTAATCATTTTCAACATAAGATATTTAATGCTGCTATGAGTTCATAGAGAGAAACAGAAGAAGAATTTGTCAGAATTTTATCATGATCTCTAACATTTTTGACAATCTTGCCTGGACCCCTAGGCCCATCAGCACTACCTGCCTTAGAGTCTGAGGGCGGAGACCTGCTGCAGATGCAGACCCCGTCCCCAAGCCAAGTCCTTGATGGTAGGGCCAAGAGGAGAGCAGCTGCCAACGAGAGGGCCAACACGAGTCCAGAGCACACGGCAGCCAGCAAGAACGTGGACAACCTACTGACGTACACTCCAAAGAATGATTTGGATTCAGAGGTAAGCACTTGTCGACTGCATGTAGGTGCATACATTTGTTTTCCTTCTCAGACACGTCCAGCTCTGTAGTAAAATCCTTCAGATTAAAAACCTTAACTCAATTCTTGTGGTGACTACAAGTTGGTGCTCACATGTTTTCAATTAGTTCCACCTCTGTAGTAGAATTTGGAAAAGATTGAACACCTGGAACTTATGGTATGATATACTGCTCCAATGACTATCGTTTCACAGTCAATTTACAATACCTGTCAAATTCCTAACTTCATTCCAGGATTAAAAGAAACCTACCTAAAACCCAATTACATTCCAAAGCTTTTTAGCCCTGTGCAAGTGTAGTTGGCATGAGTGTCGGATCACCAAATTCTGAGGCTACTCCTAGGCACATACGGGACCCCACCTACAACCAATAGTTCAGTTATTTGGGGATATTGAAAGACATGTTTCATATGTTCCGTAATTCTCAATGAAATGATACTTGATATATTTTGATTTTCTTATGCCTTGAACAGTGGGGATATCATGTTTACACGTTTGATTTTGTCATACCAATATTGTTACGAAATACCAACGAGGGCATACCAAACTGTGATAGCACCAATCTGTAGATATTTAATAGTTCTGTTCAAGGTTTGTGCATGCTCAAACTTTACTTCTTCTTTACCAAAGCACTCTCTTTGATGGAGTCCATTTTAAAACATTTACCCATCTTAATTTGGTTATTATATGCTTATTGCTATGTTTTGTTGTATTGTTTTGTTTAGGATCTTATTGATAGTGCCAACTCAAGCACTGAAATTCCTTCCTCTGTACCTCAGACAGTCACCAGCAGTGATGAAGGCATAGTGCAGGTAGGTGATACAGGTCATGAGGATGGTAGGGGGGATGATGACGATGATGATGATGATGATGATGACAATGACAATGACGATGGTGGTAATGGTGGTGGTGATGGTGATGGTGATGGTGATGGTGATAAGGATGGTGTTGATGACAATGAAGATAATGATTATGATGTAATGATATATGATTTTGATATTCCACATACACAGATGCAAAAAAAAAAGAAGAAAAAAAGGATAAAATGGGGGTGTAATTTACTCTATACACTATCCCTCTATACAGACATCCTAGGTCATTCGTAAGGAAATGACATTCTGCTTTCAGAGGCATTCACCAAAAGATTTACATTGAAACATATTTTGTATGTGCCTCTTCACAATGCTATGAATTCTATTCTCTAATCTTATTTTTCTCCAATTCTATTTTACTCATATTTTGTTTTTCTACAATTCACCTTTCTTTTGCCTAGATCTTGCGGTACTCGCAGGCAGATATGGATGCGGTAGTGTTAGAGGCTGCTAGGTCAGCAAGCATTGAAGCACAGAGAGTTGTAAGTGTATTAATAACTATTTTATATTTCATGATAAAGTTGTGTTTTTTTCTTTTATTGTGTACCAAACTTGCCAGGAATGCATGAAACAAATGTGGAAATCTTATTTCTTACAAGCTCTTCTTTCTTTTCCCATTTGCTCCACTTAAAGCCCCACTGTACTTCTTGTAGCTACTTGCTCCCTCTTTATAGAAAACAATGCCTAATCGGTGCCCATTGGTCCCCCATGATCCTCTTTTTCTTATGTTAATTGAGAGCTGAGTTGATGAGATAACCACCTGTCAGTGACCATGCTAATCCCTCCTGACCAAACTAGTGCAGAGGGGCTTTAATAAGAATAAAACCACCATCTATTTAGAATGATATACTTATTCCTGTTATTAATAAAGCAACCCCCCCCCCAAATCTGACTAATTAAAATATGGGTGGGGATAGGAGGGCTTACCACTCTTATTTCGGTTTTATATTGTTGCTCATTTCTTAAAAATTCAAGAAATGAACTTCGCTGTGCTAAAGAATAATCACCAGATCACTCAATGGCTTGATCACTAAATCACAATCATAGTTGAATGGGAAAACCAAACTGATATGCCATATTACTTTTCATGTTACTCTGCAGGCTGAAGACAAATACAAGGAATATGAAAAGAAGTTCCATTCAAGCAACGAGAGTATTAAAGAAGTCACCAAGTCCAAGGAGGTGTTGGAGAAATCTAGTTCAGATATGAGGTGGGTCACAAACTTCATTATTAAAGGGATTGGGTATCTTTGCCTCAGATTCTGCAACAAAATCCTGGATTTAGCTCATGTTGCAATCATAATTATAAACCTTTAGGTCAGTTAGGAATCCCATGACTTTTACAAGCCGATCACCTGTCGGATTATCAAGATATTTATGATTGGAAATCGAAATGTCAAAAACTGTTTTTCCCAACGTTTTTTATAACACTACAGTCTATTGGGGGAAATGAGTATGGTAAAAGCGGTCACTCAAAGATTTTTACTTTCTTGAGGCACTTCATGATCATTTTGAAGCGCAATTTTTTTTAGGGCTTCAATATTACACCATGTCACAGACACTGATAACATGTAGGGCCATGCATTTCAGATTTAACATTGTTAAACGATGCCTTTAAGAGTAAAATGATTAGGATACATAATAGT
This sequence comes from Mesocentrotus franciscanus, assembly GCA_037976565.1. Lineage (NCBI taxonomy): Eukaryota > Metazoa > Echinodermata > Echinoidea > Camarodonta > Strongylocentrotidae > Mesocentrotus > Mesocentrotus franciscanus. The sequence continues at coordinate 12,478,400 of CP137677.1, forward strand.
TGAATTCTGTAGTTGTGCTACTTATGGTATATACAGTTAAAACAATATTAAATAGTCGAAGAAATAATAATTTGCAGTGTTCACTCAGTCAGTTTACTTCAGAATAGCTATTTTTTCGACTTGAAAAGAGCCGTAAAATATGTGGCAAGTGCAGAAGTTCATTTAATGGTGCTGTTATCTCACATAAGGACATTACTTGTAAGTCTACTCTAAGCTTTTTTATAGTGCAGAGATAAGATTTTGATTCTTGAGACTTACAATTAATAACGGGAGACTACAACCATCAAGAAGGCCTAGAGTGTGATGTTCAAAATTCATATTGTTCTGAATAATGTAGTATGTATTGCTTATTAATTTTTTAATTATTATGGAGCATGTTACTTAAGTTTTCAAATTTACGTCATGTAGTGCTGTGAAACAAGAAACTTTCGAAAATGTTGAGAGCATCATTTACAAAAGTTTTGTGCCGCGGAAACCACCACCGTTTTAATAGCTTTCAAAAGTTTCATATATGTAGCAAAAGTTTCTGGTTATAGAGTATACGTTATACAAATTAGATCTCTTTGAAGAAGCATGAAATATTAATTTTGTGATAATATAATTATGTTACTTTGATTATCTTTCAGAGCTTTGATCATGGAGTATGAGAAATCCATTCAGCAACTAATGGGTAAGTCATCCTGCAATGTGAATCAAGAGAAGAATTTCAACATTTTTCAAGTCACATGTTTTTGTTAGGTCATGTGAACATTTGTACAGAAAATAAAATGTATAGTGATGAAGAAATAATATTACAAAAACTACAAGTGCTTGTACAAAACTAGCTGATTGATTTTCAAATTGTTTCATTTTTTTGGTTAATATTCGTTTATAATAGAACACTAGAGCACAGGTGTTATGTGAAATTTTATTCATATGTTGACCTAAGATGGAAAAAAACTGTTCCGTAATTGATAAATTTACTTAGTGATAAAATAGTTCTGTTGAATGGCATAACAGATATGTATATGATTCCAAATCGTAACTCATACTTAAAATTAATATTTTTAACTAAACTTTGGTTCTGATGTAATATTATATTTGGAATGTTTTAGCCGATGTGTCACAGGATATGTCCTCATGTAGAGGTGTCGTAGTCAAAAGGTTTAAGCACTTGACCTGAAATGCAAAGCTTGTGGGTTGGATCTCTGACATGGCACTAATGTGCAAGGCTTAATCTATATTAATCTACATGCCCGGGAGAGGAATGGGGACCTGGTAGGCTGATGAAAGCCTTAGTGTCACTAACTGCCATATACTCTCAAAGTGACCATAAGGTAGGAATACTCCCGAGAGAGTGGAGATGGTGTACATTGTGCAAGGTATTTTATATTAAGCGCTATATAAATCCAGATCATTAAATTCAGATTATTAGCTAACTACAGTGGAACCTCGGTATAAAGAGCTCTGATGTAACGAGGTATCCTTTATAACAAGGTGATTTTGCTGGTCCCAGCTCTTTATATTCTTTTGTTTTTTTACCCTGATATAACAAGGTAATTTCCTTGGTCCCAAGGATCTCGTTATAACGAGTTTCTACTGTACACAGCATCACGGCTCAAACGCTAACATAAAGGGGTTGGATTAAGGTTCTGATGTCATTTTATGTATTTTCTTTTGAATGTTACAGTGGACGTGTCGCAGGCCAAGACTTCATCAGACGACAAGGCGTCACAGCTGCAGAAAGAAAAGGACCAAGCCCTTGAGGACATGGCCTCAGTTGAGAGTGCCTTCAGCGACCTGCACAGGAGATATGAGAAGTTAAAACAGACGCTTGATGGCTACAGAAAGGTATGGTCATGTATCTGTTTGTTTCCAGAGAGTCATATTAAGCCTTGTTTACTCAAAATTTGTTTAAGCTACCTTTAAAATAATGCTAGCAACAAGCATTGTGGTTAAACTTCTGTTTCTGTTTCTGTTTCTGTTTCCAGAGAGCCTTATTAAAGATAAAGTTGAGTTCTGGTCATGAAAGAAACGTTGTGAATTGATCAGAAAAGGTTGATCATCTAGCATATAAGTATTGGTGTGTACTGCAAGGTTCTGGAATCCTCAAAATGATAAGAAATTTGGCCCAGTCTTGGTAAAGTTACGAGCACTGTACACAGAAAGATGTATATGGGACTACACAAACATGTGGCATAAAAATCCATCCAGATTTTTATGATGTTACATGCCATATTTAGAATATTAAGGCTTTTGAAGAGCCATGCTTTTCAGGGAACATTTTTTCTCTGATGTTCTTCCACACTTGCATAATACAATGATAACGTTCATACATTACTTTTCACCTCTTCCCAGAACTCAACCTTCTCTTTAAGCCTTGCTCACTCAAAAACTTTGTTAAACTATCTATTAAAAAAAAGAGATGCTTTGGCAAAAAAAAGTAACATAACTGTAAGCATAGTGCCCCCCACATCGTTACAGTGCACTTTGTATGTTCATATTGTATTTCACATCTTAAAGGTAAAGACCAGTTTTGGAAACGCCCCTCTCTCAAAAAAATGAAATGGAAGCTTTCATTACCAATCATGTGAAGAATATGTTTGACTAATACGTGATGATACAAATTTTGCTGGGAAAGTCGGGAAACCGCCTACTAATTGATATATTTGGTAAATTATTATATCTATTGGGACCAAATAGATATCGCGCACGTGGTCGCGTAGTCCCATATACATCTTTATGTGTACAGTGCTTGTAACTTTACCGAATTTCTTATCATTTTGATGATTCCAGAACCTTGCAGTACACACTAATACTTATATGCTAGATGATCAACCTTTTCTGATCGATTCCACAACGTTTCTTTCACAATGCAATCGCATGACCAGAACTGGTCTTTATCTTTAAAGTATACTGACAAGTCAATCAACTGAGCCACCTTTGTTGCAATGAGCGTCCTTTTTTTGCACCGTCACTTGGCAGTTATTTATTCCTAAAATATGTCTCATTTTACATCGGCATTTATTTTGTAGGCAGTTTGCCAAATCATGTGCAATAGAAGACTGATTATGAACATGTCCTTGATGCTTGTCTAAAATGAAAAGACAGATATTCAAGCGATTTTCATTCTATTCCATGGATAGATATCACATTCTAACATCTACATGTAGTTGTTTACTAGAAATAATGACTCCATATGCATTTAGTCTTTGGTGCATAGCTCATGTCATATTTTGCAGTTGTCTTACACTCCCTTAAAGATGGTTTGTCCTCATTTGCAGACCTATAAACTTTAAGTTCGTTGAATCCAGTGGTATATTGAAGAGGTTAATTAATGGGAACTTCCCACCAAATGAAAAAAAACAAAAAAACTGGCTTTCAGCAAATAAATGTTGAATGTTTAATCCAGATATATATTTGCTAGACTTGAACAATATTCGTACGTAATTCAAAATTAATTCAACCGTTTTATCTGTTGATTTGAGTATAGCTCCCACTGCAGCAATATGTAAACCGTGCTAGATTTTCATTTATTACAATGAAGTTTCATAACCTATGGCTCATTGGCTCTATAATTTCACACACGATATCTGAAGGATATATATTTTAAACACTCACTAAGTGTCATGGAGTTTGCACAAGTCTGCAAAAGGGACTTATGCCTTTAAAGTGACTCGGTAACATTGCCTCAGATTCTAAACAAAATCCTGGATTTAGCTCATGCTGCAATCATAATTATAAACCTTTAGGTCAGTCAGGAATCCCATGAGTTTTACAAGCCGATCGCCTGTCTGATTATCAAGATATTTATGATTGGAAATCAAAATGTCATTTTTCATTTTCCTAACGGTTTTATAACACTACAGTCTATTGGGGAAAATGAGTATGGTAAAACCGGTCACCTAAAGATTTTTACTTTTTTGAGGCACTTCATGATCATTTTGAAGCGCAATTTTGTTAGGGCTTCAATATTACACCATATCACAGACACTGATAACACGTAGGGCCGTGCTTCTCAGATTTAACATTGTTAAACGATGCCTTTAATTACTCTTCCTTTTTCTTTGTTTCAGAATGAGGAGACACTGAAGAAGCATGTAACTGAATACCAGGGCAAGGTTAAGAAACAGGAGCAGAGGTACCAGACACTTAAATCACATGCAGAGGAGAAAATAGAAAAGTGAGTCCAATCGCTTAGATTATAATATACATTACTGTATAAGCCAACATTGTCAGGTATTGATACTATCGCAGATAACACACACAATATTTTTGTGATTTTCTTTGTTAATGATTTGATCTATAAAATTCTATCAATATGCCACGATGAACTTACATGTAAGTTAACATTTAATACTTCTTTAATCTTAAGTATGTTGAATTCCTAATATAAATTTATATTATTTGTATGTGCCTTGAGCATCTCTAGAGATGGATATGTTGCGCTTTATAAATATTATTATTATTATTATTATTAATACAGGCTATGTGATTAAATGTATTGCCAGCTCGTTTACACATTATTAAATTCACGAATCTACAATTCTGCCGTTTGTGATATTTGCAAAACTATAAAAAAAAAAAAATTATCAGGTTATACAGTAATAAACACACATTGCACCACATATCTGATTACGTGTTAATTTGTGTATAAATTAAAATACCAAATAAATGGCCCTAATGGAAGCACTGGAACATCCCCCCCCCCCAAATAAAAAAAAATAAAAAATTACCAGTACTGGTAGTGATTTACCTTAAGTAGGGCAAATGTAAATTAATGGGGGATAATTAAGGTGGAACAGATAAAATTTGCAGATTCAAAGTATGCATTGACATATTTGTTTCTCTTGTCAGTACTGTTGTCATGGAGAACTTATCCCAGGTCTTGTTTTTCTTTTCTTCCTGATGTCCATATGCATGAACTTGGTCTGAGTACCAAATTCATTAGCAAGAGAACCCTAATCCTCTTCATTGAAATTTAGTCAAGCTTGTCTTAGCGGCCCCCTCTATATTAAGGCCACCTGCTTATAGTTGTCACCTTTATTGCCTCCCTCTAGGAGGAAACACATGTTGAAGAACCTGTCTAGAGTGGCCACTTTTTGTGTTTCCCATGGGATGGCCTGAATGGACCGGTTCGACTGTTGAAGTGAAAGACACGTAAATGAACATCTCATTAATTTTCTACATTCTTTGTATTTTTCTGCACAGAGCCAATGAACAAATCACCAAGGTCACCAAGAGTTACCAGTCAGAGATTGCTGGTCTCCAGGCAAACTTGAAGAGAGAACAGATGAATGTTGAAGGTCTGGAGAAAACCATACAACAAAAGGTAAGATTCATCTCGGTTACTTGTTATGTGAGTCTAAGAAAAATTGAGTTTTGATCGTTAGATTACATTGTAAAAGAAAGAAACTGTCTAGAAGCAATAGACCATTTTCGTAATGTAATCAAATTTAATACACAAATCTTTGTTAAGCGCCTTCACCTTGTTACAAATTTCATTAACCTGTTACAAATAATTGTATTTCAATAGTCAGAATGCGAATTGCATACTGTTGCTAGGTAGGATTAACTTTATGGCTTGTCCTACCTAACAACACATTATGTATGCAGTTTGCATTCTGACTATTGAAATAACAATTATTTGTAACAGGTGAAAGAAATCATTTACATTATGAAAATGGCCTATTGGGAAATGTAAATTATGTAGTACATAAGAATTGTAAATTATGTAGTACATAAGAATTGTACTTGAGAAATTTGGGAATGATCAAAATAAATGCTTGGTCCACACATTTCATTTTGTTGTTGTTGTTGTTGTCATATTTCAAATACTAGAACATTTAAAGAGCACTCCTTTTCAGGAGACATTACTACTATGGTACTTGTTTGTGACTGACATATAAATAATGAGAAAGCTCACAGAATCATATTCCATCTTTACCAGGAGACAACCTTCTCTTGAAGCCTCTGTAATCAGTCTCAAAGGGCAAACTACCTTTGTGACATTAACAAGAACTTAATAATTTAGAAGAAAAAACAATTATTTAGAGGTACAATCAAACCTGTCTATAGCGACTGCCCAATGGAAACACAAAAAGTGGTCTTTGTAGACAGGTTCCTTTAGTACATGTTTCAATGAGAAACCATTTTGAAGGGAAACAAAAAATGTGGCCTTTGTAGACAGGTGGTCTTTGTAGACAGGTGGTCACTAAAGCAGGTTTGACTGTATGCCATGACCCTTCCAATTCAGCAATGTACTAAAGTGAGCCATTAATGTAAAAATTATGATTAGAATTGATCCTTTTTTTTCCACTGACTTCATCGGCGCAATGCCTTTCTCTCGTTCTCTATCGCAGACCAAACAAGTCGGAGAGTTGACAAATATTTGTGATGAACTCATTTCCAAAATGGGAAGCAGCGGTCAATGAGAACAATATCGGTGCGAGAGCAGATTTTTGATGCAGCTGGAAAAAGCAATCATCGATCTGTTTTGAACACTCACTCTTGTGGAACATATAGTACTTGTGTAACATATGGAGATCGACTTCAGACAGAGATGGACTTGTGGAAGCTCATGCGATGTGGGGAATATACTTTTTGTTTACACGGATGGGTTGTGTATGACGTATCTATTATTATGATGTGTGAGTAATGGAACGATACGGACAACTTTGTGAATAGCTGGATATGCTGTGATGCCAATTTCTTGGATTTATCTGGGAATATTATACAATAGTAGAACGACTTTTTGTTATTGTGCGGGTACTTTAGATGTATGCCTGGTATGGCAGTCATCCTAATGTTGTTAACAAATGTGCACTTTATTTCTAAGATGTACTTTTTTACAAAGGAAAACAAATTGTTCTAAAGACGAACAATTATTGCCAGACCTTGCAATTTAACAGTAGTATCAGTTATCTTGTTTAGGAATGGACTCCATTGTAGGATTGGAGGGCTATGAAATAGAAACAAGATGCTAGAACGAGTAGAGTAATAAATTGTTAATATTCTAGTGTCTCATACCATAGCCTTCATTGAAAGTGAATACTTTTAGAATTCACTATTAGCTAATAAAGAGAGACAGTTGTGATGTGCACATGCTTGTGCAGAGGCCACTTCATGGAGCGCCACATACAGTTTTCTCCCACATTTAATGTATACGAGAGGGAACGATTTCTGCGCTTCATGAACTGAACCATGAATGCGCACGACTTCCTGTGACGCAACTCTCAGTGCTCTAACAGCTATGGAACTCAACTGATTTAGGCAATTTAGTTTACATGTAACATGCACCTCAGATTATTAAGTTCTTCATTGGTTTATTGTTGAAAGTGAATCGTATGTAGAATCATTAAGCCTCATTTACACATGAAACAGTAAACCCACCTGCAGCAAAGCGATCAGCATGGTGTATGTAAGTTTGGCCCTACGGGTAAAACAAAAAGTGGCCGCAGGAAACAACAGCCCCTACGAATTCCCTGTAGGCTTTGTACTACAAGATACAGGAACGTGAAGCCTGCTATTCTTATGTCATTGTATATTACTGCTGCCAATTTTTCTTTAAGGCGGTTTACCGTGTTAGGTAAGAATGAGGCTTCACTTGCTAATGATTTCTATGTGATTTTGAAATTTGGCCATCAAATTTTTTGATGAAATGTGAGGCTATTGCGCTTAAGGTCCACTATTTGCACTGCAGATAATTCAGTAATGACCTATTTGTGAAAAATGAAAAATTAGGTTAGTTAGATTATACATGTATAGGAATCCGACAGTTAGACTTGGTCACAATGTCATATAAAACCATGGTGATCTCATATGAAACTTCAATCTAGATTTCTTTGATTTCACTTGGTCAATCAATGATTGTCTTGCATGTATGCTTGAATTCTTTTTTCTTCAGCGATTAATTGTGTTGTAAGTATATCGTACATTCACAGTAATTTATTTTTACATAATCTGCACATACCTGTATAGACAAATAATGAATTTATGAATGTATCGAAATGTGTATCTTACATAACACTTATATGCTGGAAATAACGTTTGCTTTGTAACACATCATAATATAATATCCATCTGTGATTCAGGGTAGTAAATGTAATAAGTTTTGAACAGATATATGATGCCATAGGTCCCGATACTGTCAACGCAGGGCTACATAGTTCCTTGACTGCTCGCGTCAGGGCGACCATAATAGTTATGTAATGATGTATGAGGTTTGCTTTACCTAACTGGTAAGAAAGCATGCATACATGTATGCTTGTAAGTAAGCAACCAGGGGCTTTAAATCCTCTCAGACGGACTTGGTTATGAGGATCAAAGCCTTACCAAAGGGCATTATGCATCGACTTGGTTTCAAACCCAGGACCTCCTGGACACGAGACCACTGCTCTACCACTGAGCCATCGTGCCTCCTCTAGTGCACTATGATCAAGGGATAATAAGCAAGGAAATGCACCTGTTTACTAATATATTTGAATTTATGCAGGTTTCTCTGAATTCTCTCCAGATCCCCTGGTCACTGTTTGATTCACTTGCCATACATCGTACATCTCTATAGATGTCTAGATGAAATCTAATTTGCATAGATTAATTTATGTTGCTGTGTATGGTAAACCTCTGGCAAGCTTTTGAGTTGTGAAGGGAAACCTTCTTGTTTGCATAAAACAAGTCTATTCCTACCATACTAGCATTATTAGCAAAGCATTGTAATTTAATTAAGATTTAAAATTTAATTTCTTTGAAAATTTTTGAATATAGATTTCATTGGATAAGTAATGTGGCACAAGCCAATCCACTTCTACAAAGCATGACTACAAAAGCAATCTTGTGACAGGCCTCTACATGTCGTCCATTGCATTTTAATCTGGTTGAAACAGCTTTACATACCCTGTAGATCAACTTAGGTTATTATCACGATGTATCTTGCAGGCAAGAACTTGACTGGATTAAACTAAAACTCCAGTGCACAATCTTGTGCAGTTCAGACCATAACATCACAAATATGGGCCTTTCACTGTCCCTAGAATTCACGCTTATCGATCAATATCCAAGTGAGTTTAAGGATGTTTTTGAACCAACGAGGTACCCCTGTGCTACTTGATTAATAAAAGATGATTGTGTCACGCTGATAGTTTGTTGTGTGGGCTATTTATAATGCAATATGCTTTCTTTGTCCTTGAGGATAGTGAAAAGTGTTATTATGCTGGATGAGTTGTGACTTTTATTGTTGTTCAGTGCTTTACTAGGACAGGACACGTATAGGTAGCTGTCGATTTCGGCAATGATAAGGGTTGAACTGGTGTCAACGCATTTTCTTTCTATTTTGATGTGATTGTGATGTTCATTGTAATATTTCAAAGTGCTTTTGTGATGATGTTACTGCTATTGCCTTCTTGAGTTTCAGTAGAGAGATATCAGTTTATTTTCAAATATATGTATTTCAGATGGAGTGACATAATGGATGAGATTTTAGTCATTACCTCAAAGACATTAAAATGTAACTTTGCTGAATGTGTATTTTGAAATCCTATCTTTGGTAGCATTCACAAGCAGTGTACAAAGTGTGTATTTTGTACTGATGGAATATTGTGGAAAGTACTCTGAACTTATATGCTAATAAATCTTTGAAGAAGATTTATATTAAAGTTTGGCTTTGTGTTTAAACTTATTGGAGAAGATAGCTAATTTGCAACAAAGGGAAATTCAACCCCCGCCTCTAAGAGAAAGCACAGATGCATCTATCAGGTTTATGAATTCTTGATATAGATTGATCGTTTTGTTTAGGAATTTTGAGATGAATGACAGCTCAGCTGTCCTGTTCGAGATGTGAACTTTGGAGAACAAACTACTAAAGGTTGAAAGATCAAATATTATCCAAGAATATTTGAGTTTACATGAGCTCAGTCATTACTTGTCTGTCCCAGCCTTAACCCCACCCCCCAAAAAAAAAACAATCGTAACAATTATCACCCAGAGAGAAGTGCCCCTGTGCCATAAGAAAATGGATATAGAAAAAATTGAGAAAACTATTATAACAAAATAATGCCATATGAACATATTAATGTCTCCAGCCATGTGATGTCAAATATGTTATCTCCTTATTCATAAATCATACATACAGGACCGTCATAATCACAAGTTTGTTGTGCTTATCATCAATCATTGAAGACCGAGAAGGTGAAAAAGTCAGATGCAACACTAAAAATAAAAATAATTTGCTTTCCTTGGCAGTCTCTTCCAGAAAATGATTGTTTTGCAAACTTGAGTGATTTATAGAAGTGACGAATATTTATTGAGGTAGAGGTGTGAAAAGTTCAAAGTCACTTTTAATATTGTCATGATCTGGATTATGATGTCTAGATTGTATCATTACAATCTTTCTTCTCAATACAACTAAATCCAGGAGAGGCCCTCGACAGAAATTTATAGGAATGAAATGTTATTCTTGTGTGCAAATTGAGTAGATTGAAAAAATGTAACTTTTCTACAGTTTGCAGCAGCCTTATTTTATTTACTTTGCTTGTAAATATGGCGTGTACATTGACCATTTTGACACAGAGCATGATTGCAATGAAATGTACTAAAGTTTTGTTCATAAATGGAATATAATAATAACGACCTATCTCATTTACATGAATGTATGCTAGATATTTTGTCCTGTGTATATTTCCTGCTTATTTTTCCCCACTCTTTTCTTCTTTTCATTGATGACTATTTTGAGCTTCCGTTGAGATTTATGTTACAAAGTTTTCTTTGTACAATTAATGCAAAGACGACTTGTCTATTAAATTTATTGTTGAAAATCTTAACTCTTTGTAATGTTTTTTTCATTCACACTGTCAAATTCTGATTATTAAATTGCTGAATTGAAGGGGGAGGGAATCTTATATGGCCCTTTAATGTAGAGGGTTATAATCAATTTCATGGCTCCAAATTAATCATAGCTCCTTCATTGCATCTTTCTAATTGATAGTAACATATCAATCAATGTTATCTTAGAGAAAGATCAATTTTATCTTATGATAAAATCATTGATTGTCATTTGATTTCATATTATGGGGCCCTTGTAGGAATTTTTTTCAAATTAAAGTTTAGGTACAAATGATAGAGCACCTTTAGCAAATACATTAAATCAATAAAATATAAATTATTTGAAAACACCAAACAACAGATCAAATATGCCTTCATTAGTAATAAGAAGGTAATTGTGATGATGATAAATGATATAAATGAAGATGATGATGACAAATTATGAATATGATGATGATTGTGGTGATGATAATGATGACAAATGAGGAAGATGTTGATGATGTTGACAAAATTGATGACAATGACAACATTAATGATTGACAAGATGAAAGTTTCTGCATCATATTATTCTTATTAAAGCCTGTCTGCACTAGTTTGGCCAGGAGGTATTAGACCTCCCAGCGTGGTCACTGACAGGTGGTTATCTCGTCAACTCGGCTCTCAATTAACATAAGAAAAAGGGGATCATGGGGGACCAACGGGCACCGCTTAGGCATTGTTTGCTATATAGAGGGAGCAAGTAGCTACAAGTAGTGCAGTGGGGCCTTAATAGCAAGGTAATTTTCTTTTTTTGTGTGTGTAATAAAAGAATCAACTGAGGGTTTAGAATGGAGCATGATCATACAAATGTTTCTACCATGGATCAATCCCATACATTATGCGTTGTACTTGTTGCTAAATACACAATCATATATCTTGTGTATCTGTACTTTTCATATGAGCAGCTTCCATTTTTATCCCCCTAGAAATATAATAGAAAAGCTGGCATTAAATACATGTATTATCATGGATTGGATAATTGCACTATGAACATGATGGACAAAGAAAGAGGACAAAATATACAATTCCTCATTCTACCCTCAACAATTGCTGTGGGAGACAAATGAACATACCTTCACTGCTATTTTTTAAAATGTAAAATAAGTAAAACAGGTGAATATGCATGTGACACCTGTTCTACACATTTTTACATAATAGCAGTGAAGGGATGATCCTTCGTCTACCACAGCAATTGTTGAGGGTAGAATGAAGAATTGTATATTTTGTCCTCTTTCTTTGTCCGCCATGTTCATAGTGTTGATTGATACTAATAGAGCAACGTGTTATGAAAATTAAGGATAATATGAAAAAGAAAATGTTTCTCCAGCATTTTCCAGAGGTAGAAGGTAAATTATGCTGTCACTGCTGATGTTATGTTGTTGAAGACTTCCTCTGAGATGTGTCTTGAAAGTTCTGTAACACAAGTTACACAACTCTGATGAAATGACCTTTTCAATCAGTGGGAAAAAATTGCACTTATCTAAATTATCCAGGGCATGCAATGGTATAGCATAGCTTGGATGTGATATTATCCTTTTAGACCTATTCCGATTTTTTCATTTGGTAAGCACTCGACGATCAACGTCCTCTGTATGCAATTTCCTGCAATCCCCGATACCATCTACTTGACATGTACCTGGTACAGGCTTTTTGTATGGAGTTTATCACTGGGATTATAACCTGTGATGCGCGCCCGCTCTCGATCTCATGCATCCCTAGCTCGGCATCCACTACCAGGCCGGCCTTGAAGATCAAGAACGAGCGGCGCCAATATACACACATACGCTATCATAGTACTACTCTCTATCAGCTAGCGCTGTAGCTCTGCACGCGCACCTGGCCTGGCGCGGCTCGATAGCTAGTCAAGCTCACAAATTGAAGTTACTTGCCATCGGAGTACGTTGGCGGTGAGACCTTATTCTACTGCACAAAAGCTCAGCTTCTTGAAGTTTTGCCTGTTTTCAGTTCTACTTCAGGTAAGTGAAATTGACATCCATAGTTAGTTCAGTTGATTGAAATATTGGTAGTTTGTTTGGTCAGCTAATATCACTGTTTTATTCAGCACAAGCATGTTTGGTGCTCGATTGGCCGGGCGAAGGCCGTTGAACTGCAGATCAAAACTCGCGCCGCTGCTGGCGACGATGCTGGTGGGTACTGCATGTAGAATAGACATTGTACATAAAATAAAGCCTGTAAAGTGCCCCGACTGGTTCCTTTTCAAATAAATCGGTTGACACATGAATCTGAAACACAAACCATCCAACAGTTGTTTTTTCCAAGAGGTACACTACAGTATCATTTACATTTAGCTGCAATCACCTCCTAGGCTCCTACTAGTACTAGTCCTAGAATAATAGATTGTATTAAATTTAAGTTCAAGAATCAAGTGTTTGCACAGCTCGAAATTGCATTAAATTTAAAAATAAACAGTTAATAACATTTATTTAGTAATTAATGACAATGTGATTGTGACACAGAGAGGTTGAGTTAATATTGTTATTCTGAGTGTAAAGGTAGAGATTTAGTTCTGTTTGAAAACCATGTTCTTGTTGATGATTGAGATTTTGACAATTTCTTCCTGGATTGGTGAACCAAATTGTGATGGGGCCTGGCCCAGCCACGTGAACGTATCCATCATGTCTGTCCACCAGGCAGAATAATATATCTCGATGAGAGAGTTGATAAAATGATACCATGGAAGATAATGAAGAAAGAGAGAAAGAAAGAAAGAAGAGAGAGGGAGAGAGAGAGAGAGAGAGAGAGAGAGAGAGAGAGAGAGTGGGAAAGAGAGATTGAGAGAGAGAGAGACAGAGACAGAGAGAGACAGAGGGAGAGAGACAGACATGGGGGAGGGAGAGACAAGAGGAAAGGAATGCGAATGATGCACATGTTGTAATGACACATTTTATTGTTTTTAACCAGAGGTCTTTTTCCATTTAACCAGAGCTATTTTAGAGCTAAACTGCTCACTGCTCAAGTGTATTTTTGTTCCGCTGCCCTATCACTATGGTAGATATTTATGTGTATGATTTTTAGTAAAAATATGAATTACGAGGCCCGCATTCATTTCCCGGTAGGGGTCTTAGGGGACATGTATTGAAGTGAACAATGAACATGTATATAATTATATATATATATTTTTATGTTCACCAGAAAGTGCTCATGCTTGTTAAATAGTGCCCTACGTGTAATTAATGCAAACATAATATGGTAGGCAGGGTAGCCACAGAAGTACATGTAGCTCGGTATTACATGTATATCAAGGAAGGGCCTGGGTAAAATCCGAAATGAGAGATGTGTTGTTGACTAGCTCTCCGAACATTCTTTGAAAATTAATTCTATTTTGTAAGCAAGATCGAAACACCATTGCGCATGTAATGTGTAGTGTGTGTACCTGAATGAAGTCCTATAAGTCACTTTTAACAAGTACATTGTAGATCTTTAGCCCTATAGCTAACGATGCATCCACTCTCCAATACCTGGTTTCTTTTCAATTCGAGCCATTTCGTCCAATTATATAAAACGAATCCTAACTCAAGGCTGGCTATAAATATACAGAAGTGCAAACTGTGTAGGCGGAATGCTCCATTTCTGGATGGAGGTGTTTTATAGCAGGCTGTTGGTCCATCTATTGTGATGTAAGGGGCGATGCTGAAGGGTGAAGCAAACAAATGTTGACGGTGTGAAATAAGGTGGAATTTTCACAAATCTGAAGCTGTTTGGGAAGTGGAAAACAGGTCATTTACAGGGGGAGGTAAAAGATTGTTATTTAGTAGGCCATTTTATGGAAGCATCTTGCAATTTGTGTTTACATGAAGTAGGCCTGTACATCTCTCAGTGTCTAAGAATATACATGTAGGTACATGTACATTTAGGCTCCAGCAAAATTCAAAACATATACACTGTACATATAGGGACCAAGGTCAAATTGTGCCCTAAATGATTAAAAATACTCCCTTACATGTATATGAAAAGGAGCTGCTGGAAGAAAGAAAAACATTTTTCTTTGTAACTTTTCCTTTTTTTCTGTTTTTACTTTTTAAAAACTTTTTAAAAACTTTTTTTTTTGGGGGGGGGGGGAAGGGGGTAAAATTTGATATATTAATTTTGGAAAAATAAGCCCTGGAACTGGATAAAAACATGTACAGTACTCCTCAATAATGATTGGTGTCTCTCAGTATCCAATATTCCAAACATTTTCTAATGTTAGTTAATGCACAGTTTTATGACAAAATAGGGCCTGGTGCAGTTAGGTCTCTGAATTGTAACTCCAAATCCCCCCCCCCAAGAAAAAAATTGCATAAAAGATTTAAGTCTGTTTCCCCTGTGAAAACTACTATATCCATGAGGGGAAATTAAAAGCTTTCTACTAAATACTGATATATCTAACAGTTTAATCTTCTAAATATGATTTCTTTGAAAAAAAAATCACAAGGATAGATCTCCAGGCAAAATCTGCCTTGACTGACTGTGAATTCATTGTGATTTATTTCCTCAATACTTTTCTCCATAATGCGCATAGTTCATGTCCTCTGACTAAGTATTAATGTCATTCAGGAGTGTCTTTGGTGTGTGCAAGCCACTTCAATGCTCACATTATAGCGATAGAAGTGGCAGATTACTGACTTTATATGATCCGGGCCAACCATTGAAACCCATCCATGGGAAAATTCATCCGTAACCTCCAGTACAATGGGCGCTTTTGATGACCGTTTTCTTCAGAACTTGATGATGTTTTTCTCATTCATGAATGGATTGTTTACAAGAAATCAAATTCCCAACCTCACTGGAATATATCCTTGTTATGTGTTTTTTCAGGAGTTCCTAAGCAGATGATTATTTCATAAAAGTTCTTGTTGCCTAAATGGATTTAATTTGATAGTACAATATATTACATTTTGCATTTTTTCTGTTGGGGTATGTTTGCCTCTCCTCACAGCAATAATAAAAGTTCTTTTTTTTCCTGCAGCACTATAACTTTCGACATATTTTCATTTAATACCAGTGTAGGATTTCCCCATGAATAAAAAGTTCTTTGTAACGGCTTTTTGCTTTGACTGACAATCATTTCCATGTACATTGCTTTGTAGTCTTGTGAAAGAAGTGCATTATGAGTGCATCATGTTTGTTTAAGTTCAGTAAAATCAGTAAGAATACCTACTTTATATGATGAAGCCATTACTCCACCCAGTTGAGATCCCTAAAACCATTTAAAAGCTGACCACCTTTCATTCATTGCACTGTGTTTATGGCCTTGTACACTTCTTTTTGTGTTTGCATTGATGTACCGATTGTGATACAATGATTATATGGTAATAAAGAGTCTATTATTTCTTTTCATTCATGAATCATCAAAGAAAAAAATAACCCCACCCCTTTCAGACTACCGTACCATAATTCATTATACCGCTATACTAAAACCTTATATCTACATTCTACAGTTGTTTTCAAGTCTGAAGGTTGTATAACAAAACATTGGACAGTCAAACCTGTCTATAGCGACCGCCCAAGGGAAACACAAAAAGTGGTCTTTGTAGACAGGTGGTCTTTGTAGACAGGTTCCTTTAGTACATGTTTCAATGAGAAACCATTTTCAAGGGAAACAAAAAATGTGGTCTTTGTAGACAAGTGGTCTTTGTAGACAGGTGGTCACTTAAGCAGGTTTGACTGTATATGGTAAGGTTCCGCTCTCGTCTGAACATCATGTCATATGAAAACCGTATAAATAATTGGGCGGGGCCTAATGCGAGCACGCACTGATGATTGGTCAGCTTTCATGTCAACTGACCTCTTCAAAACTAGTTTCTTTTACGATGTTGTTATCCAGTGTGTACACTCCCTTTACTGTATGACGATTCTTTAGACGTTTCTTGAATGAATTTCATCTCGTCTGAACAGGCCAATACAGTAGATGACTCATGGAGTAAACACCTGAAGTCATTCATACCAAAATGACACCAAGGTGATGCTTTATACAACCACATAGTACTTGTGTTTACTCTATCCAACTTGCATTAATATTCAACCTACTCTTAAATGATTAAGACCCACAGGGGCTCGGATAAGGAAGGAGATTGACCACACCATTTGAAAATTTGATTCGGAAGTTGCAATTGATACTCCAGTGCAGCACTGTCTGTGGTGCTGGGTATCTTTGTGGGTTTTGTGTGATGGAGGACATTTATGAGGAAATCTGATGCCAAATTTATTGAAATTATGTTGAATGAATAAACTGTAATTTTATGATTCGTATAATGTAGGCCGTACATTTACAGGTAGGCTGCATTGTGGTAAAGGATCATACAATGAAAAATAAATACAAGCGAGTGGTACTGCGTTGCGCGATACACATTTTGTATCTTATACAACCCTGTACACATTTTGTATCTTTGGATAGTTGCAAATAGCTCTGGAAATATTAAAAAACAGTTCTGTTATCAAAGAATGAAAGTGAAACATATACCTGTACATGTACATGTACATGTACATGTAGGAATCATGTACTAATGAATTCTTCATTTTTCATTTATAAGCAATTTATCAAAAAGAGCTCTCATGAAGGATGAATTTTTATTTTCTAATATGGGACAATAAAAATATGAAATGTGAATCATAACAGAAAACTGCTATTTAATGCATGTCTCTGTGTTTAAAGACTTGAGGACTACATTTATATATACAGGTATGTATGTATTAATATAAAATCGTTGTAAAATACAAAAATGCTTTATTTAGAAATTCCTCAAGGCAAGGATTTAGCAGCTGGGTATGAATGCTTACAGTGACACTGGCAATGACACACAAGGCAGCTTGTATTCATTGTCATGGTGGTGTTGGACTGTTGTGTATTTCAGGATCATTCAAATGAGAAATATTGATTTGTGGTTTAATCAGTGGGCGGTGGATATGAGTAGCAGCTGCTCAGTGATGGAATCGTAATAAAGTCATTGACAGTGACCATTCGTTCATTTGGTGGTGGTCAGTTTCCAAGAACTTGTATATAGGCGGCCAGGATTTTATTTTAGGGGGCGGTAGTGAGCACGCGAAACGTGCGAATCACTTACAGGGGGGTGGGTGCAGGGAGGGGGGAGTTTCCCCCTCCCTTTGCGAAGCGCAGAAGCTTTGACATTTCATTAAATTGTTAGAGAAAGAAGACGATTCGTTGTACTGTTCTCAGCTCTTAATCCTTTCTGAATTCAGTTCCCCCCTCCCGCGCGAAGTGCGGAAGCTTTGACGTTTCATTAAATTATTAGAGAAAAAAGACGATTCGTTGTACCGTTCTTGACCCTCAATCCTTGTCTGAATTCAGTTCTCCCCTCCTGCGCGAAGCGCGGAAGGTGGAAGCCATAACGTTTCATCAAATTATTAGAGAAAGAAGACGATTCGGTGTACCGTTCTCGACTGTAAATCTTTGTCTGAATTCAGTTTCCCCCCTCCCGCGCGAAGTGCGGAAGCTTTGACGTTTCATTAAATTATTAGAGAAAGAAGACGTATTCGTTGTATACCGTTCTCCTTTTTCTTCCTACATGTACCTCCTCTTCCTTTTTTCTCTTCTCTTTCTTTTCTTTCTGGCTACGCAACTGATAGGCGGTAGGCCTATTGATTGGTTACAACTAGCTATTGCTCTATCGGACACAAGTGTTCTGTGTTGTACTGTTAGGTGTTGTATTCAAGAAAGGAAAATGTCAGATATTTAGATTGATGGTCTAGATGGAAATATTGTCATATCAAGCGCGTAGCTAGGATTTTAATTTAGGGGGCGGTAGTGAACATGCGAAGCGAACTTACAGAGCGCGCTCCAATCCTTGTCTGAATTTGTAAAAATGTTTCTTTGTCTGCTCCTTTTTCTTCCTACATGTACGTCCTGTCGTCCTCATACTTTTTTCTCTTCTCTCTCTTTTTTTTTTGGGGGGACGCCTGTGTCATATACTCAGTTGATTTATCAAATATTGTATGTGACTATCATTTGATTACCGTATTCATAAATGTAGGCTAACACATACTGTTTTTTTTTAAAAGCTAACGTGATTTATTTTGGACTGTCATAATTAAGAGGATTTGTTTTCCAAACATAATCAATATTTAAGCCTACATATACATGTAGATAATGATGCATTATGCAATTCATTCATAATTAGTATTGATATTTTAATATTATAATGCAAATGTTTGGCTTCCATAGGCTAATGTAGTACATGTATAAGCCTAAGAAGGCCCTACTCAATAATGGTACAGACAGACTTTTCCTCATTGTGGCTACATGCACAGTGTACAAAGTTACAAACTTCAAAGCTGTATGCCTGAAAAGGCTACTTGTCGTAGATAAAAAGCCTCCAAATACAGTTCATTGGTAATATACACTATGTACATGTACCTTAGGTGTATTATTATTCGAAGGACAGAAATATTTAATCCAGTATTCCAGGGTACCGGTACTTGTGGTTGAAGGCCTACAGGTACATGTTTATTACAAAAACTGTTTAATTATGTATTAATGATAAAACCTTGAACTTTTCAAAGTAGCTTTGACTGTTATTATACGTGTGTGCTCAGTATATATCCATCAACTGGCATGCACAGTGGTCAGCTACATGTAGGCTGGATTGAAGCTCATTATACCTGGATCATTAGATTTAGGCTAGATTGAATTGTAGATAAGCCAGGATTCTTTAGTGAGAAATTGCTCTTGATATGATATCATATATCGTTTGTGGTTGGCCTATTTTGTGCACTGAGGGCTGAAGAAATGGCTTTTCAACTACAAAATGGAGTCATCTTTTTAAAGATTTAGAAATACATTTTACACAAAAGATTTATACTTGAATTTTCAGAGTAACATTTAGTCAAAATTTGGTATGGGCACATGAGTTTGTAGCCCAGATTTATTACATTATTAACTACATTATTTCCCCCTTGGTTATTACATGTGTGAGACATCTTGCCTGGCAAATAAAATTACTTTGTAAAGTTCCACTTACATGTACATGTACATGTTCATGTTCGCTATAGGCCTATACATGATGTAATAAATGCATGTAAACTGTCTTTTTCTTATAAATAAATGTCATCGCAGTCCATATTAGAGGTGGGGCATCCTGCAAGTGTTTTTGTGATTTCCCATCATGATTTAATGGGTCACAACCTGCTACAACTAAATCATCTCTTGAAAGACAAAAGGGCATTACCTCTTTGCTGAAATCCTTTGAGTTAATGCCCATCTGGCTCTCAAAAGACGATTTTATTTCATTTTTAAAACTTGAAGTTGATGACTCAAGGATGCTCATTATTTATTGTCACAATCACAAATCACCAGGGTGGTTTTTCCACCCCTTGGGGGAGGTTCCAGTTTTCTGGGGGAACTGAAAAGGGGAAGGCATGGATCGAGGTCAAACTGGGAGCAGAGGGGTGAAAGGGTTACCCATCTTGTAAGCTAATTGCTGGATTTTGAGCAGCTGTAAGGTCAAAGGACAAATAGGGAAAAGATGATAACATTTGTTGCCGATTTGGGTTTTGATTTATTTACATGTAGGTATGTTTCTGAAAATGGAGTAACCACATGCACATGTGAATCACAGGCACTTAATAGTTTTTTTATTTCTTTTTTTCACTTTCTTTAAAAAATATTTATATTTTGCTGATCAATTTATTTATCTGCAGGATGTAATAGAATCCCAGTAATCCCAGAATCCCAGTATCATTACAAATATGGAAAAGCAAAGCATAGTATATATACAGTATAATTTATGCCCAGGATTATAAGCAGATGGATTTTCTTGGAAAGAGCTCTGGCACTTTAAAACAAGCAGTCTTCACAATTTGTTTTTCTTTTTTTTTTCATCCCACTTTTTACTTCATCCCATTTTTTGTTCAGTGTATGTATTGAACCTATTTCTTCCAAATTTATTTCAAACTCTAGGGGCTACTTGTATGTGGACATGATCAACAATCCTTCTAGATGTAGGGTTACATTTTGTAAAGCTTATTAAATTGTAGCCTACATCTGTGACATACACATGTACATGTAGATTTGTTAGAAATATATGATAGGCGTGTAATTTCGTTCGAGTTTGATTGTGTCTTGTTCATTGATTCCCTCTTGTTGAACCTGTCAACAAAGCACACAGCTTTAGACCAGGCATTACCAAAGCAATTGATTTAATACCTGCATTGTATTCTAATCAATAAAAAGACAACTAGGAAATGGAATGTCAATCAGATAGCATTCTATGCCCCTCTGTTTGCCTTTTCTTTACCTTAAATTCTTCTGTTGATGAGGTTTGTCAATATTGAGTGAATCAATAGGCCTACATTGTATTCCCAACCATGCATTCCATTTATTTAGAAGATTTTATGCCTAAAAAATAGCTCCTCACTAACTTTTACAACAGGAGGTGGGGGTGGTCAGTTACAAGATATTTCTAAATTTAGAGGTTTCTGATTTTGGAAAATAGTTTGAGTCATTCTGAATGTACCCTTGGACCCTGTGACAGCCCTGCCTCCATCAAATGTCATTCTAAAATCATATATATATGTCTGCTTGGCCATGCATGCACCAGCTAAATTTCCTTGAATATCCATGTACATTTATTATACAAATAATAATATTTGTTTGAGCTCAACCTTCAAAAGTACAGAATTCAAAATTATGTAGTATAAAATATAAATCCTAGACATACAGTGTAGAATTATGATAATATTTTTCATGAAGTACATGTCAAAATTCCTCCCTAGCTCCTTTTATTTGTATTAAATCATACTGGCTACATGTAACTCTAGACTTTTGTAAATTTTTTTTTTTACTTCGTCTCACACCTTTTGTATCCATAGAAAACTTGTACTTTCACCCACATACCAGTAGCTGCAGGGAGTCCCAATAGGCCAATAGCCTTCACACATACATGTACACTTCAATTTCCTCCTGAAGGGCGAATTACCTCATTAATTTATGCACCGTTTGCAAGCATAGGCCTCCTTGTACATGGGTTTAATACAGTCACGACTCACAGTGAGGTGTGCAGACAGTTTAAAGGGACTATGTCCCTTTTGCAGCCAACATCAAATTCTGTAGAACTTTGCAGGAATTATGAATATGTCATGTAGTCTATGTCCTATCTGTGAAATTTAAACGTTAGCAGTGTCCTAATATTCAAATTATGCAAGGAAACCCGTTTACTTGCTAGACTTCACTGTCAGACACTATTGAGTGACTGACTGGCTTTTTCATCTTTGGTAATAACATACATAAAATGAGCTGTAAAGGGTACATGAGCATTTGTCTACATCAATAACCCACTTCTTGTAATGGCCAAAATTAAACTGATTGAATCTTTGCGCAGCATAAAACGTACGACCATTCGGTACAATGGTCTGAAAAATCAGACTATTACTTACTGGCTCTATAGCTCCTAAGTCGATTCGACAACTAATAGTCGTTATTTTCCCACTTAAAGACATTTTCAAGCCCCCCTTTTTTTAGGGAAGTTCTAAATTAGTATTGTCTTTCAAATGCCGTTGGAATTAAACCTTTTCATTTTTTTGGCCTGCAAATGGGACATAGTACCTTTAAACTGTTTCTTCTTTTACGATGTTTTCAAGTGGTGCGGCCTCCACATTGCCGCTTTATTTAATTCATGGCTTCTTCATAATACCTTTCATCATTCATGTTAGCATTCATTTTTTTTTTTTTTGGGGGGTAAAATGTGTTATCTACAAATTTTAAGTTTAGAAACTATTTGTTGGTAAAATATTCATTGATGCATGGATCAGTTGTATTAGTTGTAAGTTGTAACTAAATCTATTTATGACAGAGACTGATAATTCCTACAAAAAAATCAAACGTGTGATTACCTGTATCTAAGTGCAGGTATTCTAGGGCAAATTTGAATGGAGATGTGTTATAGAATCATGAAAAATTAAGGAAATTCAAATCAGTTTGTCCCTCAATTTTGACAGATCTTACTTTCACTCATGCAGTTGTCTAAAACAAGGGGTCATTCTTTTCCATGATGCAATATCTCTTTCATTTTGTGGCACAACTATTGCAATGTCATATTCATTATGGATCTTATACAGTAGTAGGCTCATTTGACCTTGAATCTCTATTATGGACAACCATTACCTACTGTTATTATTGGGCTCTAACTGTTTGGTACAGATTAGCAACATGAAACATTTATAGCTACTTTGTTTCAACAGGGAGGTGGACGGTTGATGTAGAGGACCTCCCAAGACGATTGATATTGGTTTCAAAATAAATGAATGGGCATTTTTCCTATCCTGTTTGTTCTATATAATGGAAGCATGATTCAATCTATTTGCCTGTAATTTTATAAGGACTGGCATATACTGGATATCAATGGGTTTCAGGCCTACTTTTACACTGTACATCAGGCGTACATGTTTGCCTGCAATACATGTACATGCCAGTGCTTTTACCAAATGCTGGTGATTCTTGTGTATTGTGAAACCTACACAAGTGTAGACCTACATCATGCGAACATGTAGTAGCTAGGCTATGTAAATTGGAAAGGATGAAGTTCTGTGGGTTATTGTATGGCTTTGCTACTTTTTTGTCTGTATAAAAAGTCCCTCCAGTCCTCCATCCTTCTCTCGCTCTCTCTCTCTCTCTCACGCTCTCTTTCGCTCTCTCACTCACTCTCTCGCTCTCTCTCTCTCACTCTCTCTCTTTCTGTTTCTTTCCCCTTTGCTCATCCCTTCCACTTCTCTTCTCCTTATTGCCATCTCATCCAAAAACGAATTCAAATGTAATTGTGACTTTTCCATGCCTTTTCATGCAAAAGATCAAAGAGGCTCGGCAACGGGGTAGATGAGTTAGAATGGGACTTCAAAAGGTCCTTCAATTGTTTGTCAAGTGATTGCTACCATACCTTGCTAAATAGTGGAATTAAACCCAAGTATTGAGCATCCAGAATTGCCATTGTTTGGTTTGGGGAGGGGAAGATTGGGGGATAAAAAGCTCGGAGGCAGAGAAGGGTGTGTGATTTATGCATTGTACTTAGAGGGTTCAATTTGGATAGGAACCATGGTGTTGGGGGTGCGTAAACAAAGCAAATTGACACTTAAAGGGAAAACTGAGATCTGCATCATTCCATCGGCTTCTTCATGGTATCTTCTATGCTGAAGTCCCTTTAGGCATGATCATGTACATGTAGCTAACTCACAGTGCTTGCTAACTCCAGGGAGCTCCGACCGACGCCTTTAGATCCGGAATGGGAACACGAAAAACAGCAGAGTTGGGTCTTATTTTATAGAAAAGTTAAACGGTAGTGATTATAATTTTGACTTACAAGTGTGTTCGACTCCTCTGGGCATCCGCGAAACCACTTGAAATTATAATTTGAAGAAGTCTTCGATGGGAAAAAGGGTAATTCCTCGTCCTAAACCGAGCCATCCATGTTGTACCGTCGATTCAACATGGCGGAGAGAAAGTAAATATATGAATATTCATGCTATAGAGCGCCGTTCGCTAGAAAATGCTGAATATGCACGACTCGAAACAACAGAGCGGTGAATGTAAACAAGTCGTGCATATTCAGCATTTTCGAGCGAACGGTAGTCAGCCACTTAATATCTACAAGGTCAGTGCACGCTAGCGTTTGCAAAACAGACCGAAGTTCTCCTCATGCTTCGGTTTCACGTATGTTGCACGCACGTGAATGCTGCGGTTGCGTCGTCCGTAGTCGTATTATATCTGATTGGCCCGAGTAGGGCCATGGGAAAGACACATAGTCTCGTCATGCTACACTCCCTTTGAGTTCTGAATATTGTATGTAGGCCAAGGCCTACATGAAGAAAAAAATGCTTGTTTTTAAAATAAAGAATTAACCTTGGCATGCTGCCCGACAGGATAGATGTAAAATAAATGGCTTGATTCTACAAGTTCTTTTTCATACCAGTCAAGCAGAGTTTCCTGTTTTTCCTGCCGATAGATCATAGAAACCTAACCTACCTGTAGTGAAATCAAATTTTAGATTTATCATATCAAGGCCTCATCCTTGGTCTTCCATTTGTAGACTGCAGCCTCTACATGAAAGAAATCAACAATCAAAGCTCGGGAATCCCACATTTCTTCAACTTGACTCAAGAAATGTCTGGGGTGTACCGAAATTCCATCCCTGGAACTAATTTGAGTCGCTGATAGATGCCCCGTAAAGGGTCTCCTTAACGTAATAGGGATCAGCCACCAGGCTCGCCGATGAAACATGGCGGCAGGTAGGGGCGCAGGGATGACCTGGCAAATTGGAAGATTGGATGATGGGCTCCTTCGATCCATTAGGGGGAATTGGAAGAATTATCTCTAGGGTAGAATGAAATGAAATCGAATTGGGGAGAGCAAACACGGTTATGTTACATGTGGGACTACATGATGTAACTAGGAGATGTGAAACACAGATCATGAGACTGTAACCCACACCTGTGTAGGTAAAGCATGTTGTAGAAAATGTTGCGGTATGTGTCTGCCGGCACTAAAATGGGAGATCCTATTAACTCAAAACTTTTAAAAATTGTATTCTAATATTTCTATGCCAATACTGTAAAATACGAGGAGCAAAATTTATTTTCTGGGAATGGCAGTACCCACATATTTACATCTGACATGATTTATTTTAATTTTGATTAATTTAATGAATGATTGATCAATTC
Source organism: Mesocentrotus franciscanus (assembly GCA_037976565.1). NCBI lineage: Eukaryota > Metazoa > Echinodermata > Echinoidea > Camarodonta > Strongylocentrotidae > Mesocentrotus > Mesocentrotus franciscanus. The sequence continues at coordinate 12,503,900 of CP137677.1, forward strand.
ACTATTTGAATTTGTAGGATTCTAGTGTATTCCAGCAGCATTGCAATTTTTACAATATTGCAATTGTATTATCAAACATTTAGTTTGGAATTAAAGTAGCTGAAATTATGTACAGTAATGTGATGATACTGAAACTAAACTGGCCCATAAACAAAGTTTACAATGTACAGATGTATAAAGTTTCTATCTCCCGAATTTGGGGCTGATTTTAAGTATTTGTGGGGGCAATTATGTTGTAGCCCTTCCCACCAAATTGGATTATTTGTGATTCCGTGATTTGTTTGTGGTGTGATTTAATCTGAACATCATAAACTGAACACTCTTTATAACCTTCTATTCAGAAGTACTGACAGAGGTCATCTGGACTGCCCACTCTTTCTCTTTTCTTTTACAAAAAAGACCTCATTTTAGCTTTCCTCTGCAGCCAAATTGCAGCCAAATTACCAGGCAGCCATTACAGATAAATAATCACTCAAAGTTACAGAATGCATATGTCATAACATAAATAAAACAACCTGGCCAACAATAACATGGATTGTAAGTGGCTCTCAGAGACCTTGGAATGAAGATGAACACAAAAAACGCTCTACATCTACTGGTCCCCACCTGCCGCCAAAACCCACAAAATGTCATGAGCTGGTCATGCAAGCCTGATTCTTTTATCCAAGCCGATTCACAGGGGCGAAGGACAAAGCGCATCATCGCTAACTGATTTCCGCTACTGAGCGATTTCTGCTGTGCCATATCATCGTTATAAAGACCAGACTAATGGCTATGGTATGCCATTGAAGGGGCAAGAAGAAAGTGAAGAAATTTGCAGTAACTTGATTGAATTATCAATCATTTCTGACCTCTAGTTTCTTGTCTTATTTAATGTCAAAGTAAAGATTGCTTGCAGTTTTCACCACCACACTACAGGTGAATTGTGCCTGTAAACAATTTGAAATTGATCATAGACTTTATAGAAAATCATAAATTGAAGTACTTCATCAATGTTGTAATTATCGCTGACACCCCCTCCCCCCTCCCGCTTTGCCACTTTTCTATACAAGTAGGCCGACATTATAGCTGCATTTGCATTGCAAGCAAAAACCATCGCTTTTTCTCACATACTGATGTTTCAACTTCCCATAAACACAACGAAAAACACCCACCTCTGGAGTGTGCTTTTTTTCTTCAATGCAGACTGAAACTTCACTGGTTTTTGCAGCGTAAATGCATGCTCTCGAAACACCAATTATTCTGGTATTTGGTCATGTAACTCTCCTCGCTGCCATGCTAACGCATGCAGGAAAGCAACAAGTGACATATGCGCACAACTCACCCCCAAACAGAATTATCAAATACAGATGGTTTCTTATGGTTTCTCCAGTCAGTAGTGTAAAATGGCAGTCCCAAAAAACTGATGATATTTCAAAATAGTTTTTGGGCTGTGTAAGTGGGCCTAATAAGTTCTACAAAGATGTGGTTTGGTAAAAAGTGAGGATGACATGTATTGGATTCACTCTTAATAATAATAATAATAATATTTCTGCTTATATATATATATATATATATATAGCGCTTAAATACATCATCAATGTCCGAGTTTCTAAGCGCTTTACAGATATGTTATTATCCTGGTCATCGGATTCTGGCTTGCCCGCGCACAATGTATGCACTTTCTCCACTCCCTGGGGAGCATTCCAGCAAGAGCTACCAGGCTCAAATTGCTACGCATACTACATTGGCTTTCGCATCCTACCGGGTACCCATTTATCACCTGGGTGGAGAGTGGCAAATGTAGATCAATGTCTTGCCAAAGGACATTAGTGCCGCGGAACTCTTGTGGAACATCATCAAATTATCGGCTGTCCGCAAGAAGGCCATAAGAGCTATCTATTGTCAATGGCAGTAACAGTCTTCTTGCGGACACCCGACAAAATGTACTTATATTGTCCTATTTTATTTCAAACACTTTTATCACGTATTTGGTGTTGTAATGTTAAAATAAACAGTATGTGAAATACTGTCATTGGCATGCTCTGTTTGCACCCAGTTGGAGAGTTTTTGGAACAAGGTTCTATTGACATAAATCATGACTAACGCGTATGTTTAGCTCTTAGCAGAATACATAATGTTTGATTGTCACCTTTTTTGAGTGGGTGGTTACGCGTACCTGGGCCTAAAAAATGGCGGTAATTTCTAAACAGACTTCATTCACAATTCTCCGCCTTCCTTTTATTCAAGCTTTTGTTCAGTAATTTTGTCAGACTGAGGCTTGATTTTGATGGCAGACCTGTGCAATAAAGTCCTAGAGTGAAGTTTGATATTTTTATTTTATGATGAAGATATGAAAGCCAGCTTTTTGCTGTTATGGTTGTTGTTTGCTGCATTAAGTAACTGGAACCCCATTATAAAACACAAACAAACAAATACAAAAAGCAAAAAAACAATATCTAAAGCAAAGTCAAATTTTACCTTTAACATAAGATCCATAGATATGCAAGGGGGGAATAGATACTTCGTCGCCTGGCTGGCAGAAGGGCGTTAGCGCGCGAGCAACTCGAAAACTACTTTTCGAATTATTCGCATTTAAAGATTTGTTTTATATTTAAACTGCTTTCCGTCCCGAAAATTGGTTTAAAACTTAAAAGACTAATAGAAATGTTTTAGTAGAACACGGCAACAAATTTTTTTTCAGCAATAATTCAGTTTTATAAAAGTTTGAGGCGATTTAGTGCTAACGCCCTTCTGCTTAGCGCTTCATTTTTTACCTGAAATTCGAGCTAACGCCCTTCTGCCAGCCTGGCGACGACTTTCCCACTAGGGAATCAAACAACTGAAGTTTATTCAATAGGCAGTCCTTACAACAGTAAATGATTTAAGAAATTTGTTTTTGTTCCTGGAAAGGAAATGAGGAGGATAGCTTATACCGGTACTACATGTAACCTCACATCTCCCTGCTTATACTATTTGGACTACCTGCCCTGCAGTTTGATGTGTGGTTTCAAGCAAGGAATTGACAAACTGAACAAGGGAAACCAATTAGCAGATGGGATGGGTCCACGTTAAGACCAGGTTATGGGGTGGAAAGGCTGGGTCCAAGAAAACCTAATCGAAAACAGGGTCTACTTTAATAGAATTGGTGATGAATAGCAGGATGATTGTGTTCTATGAAGAGATTTATTTTCTTTCTTGATATAAATCCAAAGTTCTATACCCCAATTTCTCCTCGTACATGTACATGTACATTCCAACTCTGTTTTCATCCCTATGCTATGACATACCTACATGTAGATTTTAAATTTTAAGTCTCAAATTGTATGCATATCTATTAAACTAAAGGTTACTTTAAATGACCCAATAGCTTTCCTTGGGCATGCATGGACATGCCCATCATAGCAACAACTACAGTACATGTACAGGGTGTATACCAAAAGAAAAAGTAAATGTATGGATGATGGACCTGTCTTTATGAATATACAGTGTAGGCCTAATCTTACAAGCAAGATGAATATTGCATTTTACCAAGTTTTCTTGTAAGAAACATCCATAAATTGGAATAATTTTTTTTTTTTGTTTCAGTGGATTATATTAAAATTTATATTGTATATTCTTGATATTCATTCAGTAGGTAATTTCTGTTTATACCGGTATTGTCTTGAGCTTTTCAAAATGTCCTCCTTTAGTGCCTACATGTACTTTCTCCTATCTCCCTTCTCTCTACCTCTCTTTTTCTCTCTCTCTCTCGCTCTCTCTCACTCTCTACCTCCCTCCTTCCCTGTCTCCCCCTCTCTCCCTGCCTCCCCTTTCTCCCTGCCTCCCCCTTTCTCTGCCTCCTCCTTTCTCTGCCTCCTCCTTTCTCTGCCTCCCCCTTTTTCTGCCTCGCCCTTTCTCTGCCTCGCCCTTTCTCTGCCTCCCTTTTCTCCATACACAAAGTCACAAGTATCATTCTTTATGCTGCCTACCCTTTAATCTCTTTCCTTTTGTAATTTGACATGATCACATTGACAATTGAGTTTCAGAGATTTTGAATTATAACACCTTTCCCACCCTGTAATAAAGGAAATAATCTTAATGTACATGTAGTAGGGATGAAATAAGTGGTGTCCAGTGTACTTATGTATTTTTGTTTAAAAGTCGTATTCAGTTTTTCTCTTATCTTTGGACACATCTCACTCAATCTTGAAAAGTACATCATAATCTACATTTCCCATAAAAAGGATATTGAACTGCAAATAAACTGGGTTCATGAATACAGAAGACCATTGATAGATAAAAGAGATACATGTATATAGGCAATAAAAGTAATAAAACTGCTTCTAAATGGCTTCCTCTATACAAGGGCAGTTTCAATTTTATGAAAGAAAGCAATTCAAGGCCAAACATGCAATTCTATAACAATTATTATGATTTATGAATTTTGATAGAAAGAAAACTGAGGCAGCAGCTACTTCTCATATTTTCTGTCGTTCTATTTTATTTTTTTACAATCTCTCTTTTAAAGGGGACCTTTATTAAATGGTTAACAATTAAAGAGAATAAAGGGATAAAAAGTCTTTTATATCAAACAATCAAGGCCCAAATGGAGGTTAGACTCCAAGTTAACTTTTGTGCATGGAATTGCGGGTGCATCTACCAGTGTCATGATCGCACTACATGTAGGCATTGCATTGGCGCTGTAGAAATTCCCGGGTTGGAGTAAATCAGATTGGTCATTGCATTACAAAAATGGTTTAATTGTGAAGTACATGTACATGTACATGTACCTGCCTACTTTCATGAGTTTCATGTAGAATACCCAATCCCTTTTCCTCTCAATTTGCATATAGCTCTTGATATCAATTATCATTATTTTCTCTCTCACCTTTCTTCGCCCTTCTTCACTCCAGTCTTGAGGCACAGACTTTAATTTGACGCCGAAACACAATTGCGTAAGGTCTTGAGCAGAGCCTAGCTCTGTCAGTCTCTGGCTGTGTTAGGAGACTGTGCAGACGGTATAGTCTCCTGGTTCAGACACAGTGTTACGCACTATAACTGACAAGGTTTGTGCCAGCAAACTACCGTCACCCTCTTCCCACTTCAAAGTAGGACCCACCCTTTCCCCAGTGGTTCTTGAAAGGTACTTTTTATCACTTGAACTTTGAGGTGAAAGACAGGGGTCATGCGAGGTCACCAAGCCCATACTCTTGACACTGTGTAATGACAAACACATGTACCGACTCAGGTTTCGGTTTAAACCGTTCATGAATATAAGGACCTGGGGGCGGAATACTGCCGGGCAGACTGTGTATAAATAAATCTTTATATAATTGGGGAGTAATAATGTGTGTGTATCAAGGCTTGGCGACAGGGAGGGTGTCTGCATGCCTCTCTCTTGTATACATAATACAGTATATTTCGATAACTGAGTGTGTTATGATTTTATACCTCATTTCAAATAATGGTTGATGTAGCATGCGTTCTTATTGACTTGAAAAAAAACTTCATCGTCATTAAAGGTTTAATTCTGAATTTATTTCGAAATTGGAGGTACACCTGTACATGTACAGATGTATATGGTAGAAAGAATAAGGGGTGTGAATGTGTTGCATTATTAAGTGATTAACTACCATCTACAAATAATCCCATTGATTCAGTCCAATCAGTGAATCTTTGTTTTTATGAAGTTGGTGAACTCATCTGTATCTGCACTATTATCCAATTTGCATGACTATCCGCCCCGTTTGTAGGCTGGTGATGATGCCCTTACACCTTTTGATAATGATCCATGTTGTAATTATTAATAATAATAATAATAATGGTGGCTTCTTATATAGCGCACATGTCTGTCACGTTGTGCCGCTCCTGGCGCTGCCCCTTCCTTCATTTTTCAACACCCTTAGTATAACCTACCACAACCCAATTACACCCCTGTGAATACCCAATGTACCCTTTGAAGACCCCCATCACACCCCCTGAATACCCTATGTTCCCATGAATGAAGGGCCTGTCACACCCCCTGAATACTCTCATGTTCCCCTCTTCCACCTGCCTTTTAAATACACCTCTTCAATCATCCACCCACGGCACCCACCTCCTCATGAAACCTTACCCATCCAAGCCCCCCTCATGACCCCCTCCTCACAACTCTACCCTTTTACACTCCACCAGTGTCAGACCACTGCCAGTTACCAGCCTGACTGTATCAATGTCTGCTGCCAACTCCTTGCTTCAGCGCAACACAACATGACACTGTACTGCTGCCTGCACCTTTAGTATTAAAGCAAAAAATGCTTGGCCTAACCGTTCCCCAGAGTGACACCTACACGCTGGAGCTTGAACTACAGGGCATTGTCTCCAAAACAGAGCAGTCCTTGTTGTTGGAAGGTGCTTCCAGCGCTCCGTTGGACTCGGAAAAGTTTACTTTGGAATTTAACCCTCCTTCCCATTTCTGTGTCAATTCAATCCAGACTGACCACTTGAAAGGGTTTGATTTTTGCCCTAGCTGGACCAGCCAGCTCTGTGGTTTCCTCCACTTAGTACAACCTTCACTGTTCATTTCATTCCAAGCCTGTGTTGATTGCAAAAACTCAGCTCTGCATTGTATAAAAAGTGATTCTGTTTGTATTGCCTAGGTGAGCAAAAGAGATTTGACTTTGGCATTCACTGGACTGCATTATTGTGCTTTTGTAGACCTCTGGATTCTGGAACTGTACCAAATTCTATTTTGGAAATAATTAAAGAAAAACTCCTGTGTAGTCGCCTCGGGCTCAGGTTTTGCTCAAGAGGTACATTAGTCATTAGTGCTAAATTAAGAAATTGCAAGTATTAGCTGTTGGCACTGTACATGCACACGAATGTGCTATCTAAAGACAATGAATGAAAGATTCCATTACAGGAAGATAAGGCTACAACTATTAAGCAGATGTCTTGGATGAAGTGCAGGATACCTTGGCTTTTTGGATGTATGACATGGAATGACCATCCATCTTTCAACTCCCATATTCTTCATCTATTTTAATCCATACTACAGAAACAGACCTGGCCTTTTGGATACTCTATCATCCTGCTCTGGCTTCACATCTGGAAACTTGAACCTCCTCCACCTACCACCAATAATTTTGATCAGACGGTGAACCAAACGGATTAATTTGCCGACGGTGTCGACCAATAAGTGGTAAGAACACGTAGCCATGTAGTCACACTGCTGTGCTACAAATTAAAAACAGTATGATTTAGTTTTGTTTCTACTCGTAACACATTTTGTTTTGTTTTTTGGTACGACTGTGGTCCTCTAGTCTCCATGGTTTTCTCATTTGCTGCTGTAAATGGAATGTTCCATCAAGTAAAAATGATTGCGAAGACATTCGGAAAATCAACCAAGGTAAAAGTTCAGGGTCCAGCCTTTTGAAATGTGCAAACATTACAAATGATGTATTAATGCAAACAAGGGATGTACGCCATTGAAATTGTAATTGAGGAGCTGTTTCGAAAGTTTTTGCGATCGTGTTAGTACTTGATTCATTTGTCGCACCTATTAATACTCTTGACTACTTGAAGTCCAGACCACTTGAAGTCCAGACCACTTGTCAATATAATCGTCCTAGGCCTACATTCGCTTAATTGTTTCATAATATTTGGCATACACCCCTGTAGAATATCTTAAAATAGCCTTAATAGGCTTAAGAAATTGAACATATGGTATGACTGTGCTAAAAATGAGAAATAAACACTCTCATGACCCGACATGTATCATGACAGGTCTGTTTTATAAGGCCATGATAACCTGTCACATTTTGTTGAATCATGGTTTGTTACGTTTGTAGCCCAGTGGTAAAATATAATTGGTGTTGAATAACGCTTCGATAGATAACAGGTGCAATTCTGGTTTCAATTATCACATGTCTATTGACTAACATCTCATAATTAGCAGTGTAAACATAATTGCACATTTAATTGATGGGTAATGTGTGTTAAATGTTTGTATTGTCTGCAGCTCTGTCTCTTGAGTTTCCACTCTTTCTTCCTTCCTTCCTCTCTCACTCTCTCTCTCTCTCTCTCTCTCTTTCTCTTTTTCTCTTTCTCTCTCTCTCTCCCCCTCTCTCCCCTTCTCTCCCCTTTGCTTCTTGCTTCTTGCTTATTGCTTATGTAATGTAATACATATGCTGTTGTTCATATTATTTATGATTTTAATGGTATATTTTTAATGGAATATATGGAAAATAAAACTTGAAATTGAACATGAACTATCTCTCTCTCTGTGAACTCTGTTATAGCGCCATAAGCGTCCCTGGACGGTGTGTGCGCTCTATAAGTTTACACTATTATTATATCATGCTTCTTTCCCTTTGAGTTTATCTCTCCCTTTTGTTCTGATGTTTTTTTGGACTCTCATTAGTCATTAGACTCTCTCTCCCCTCTTTTTTTTTCTCTCTTCAAAACAAATTTCTCTTGGCAATGCCTCTAGAATCAACAGTTCATTGAATTCTACTTCTATTCAGGCATAGTTTATAATTATATATATATATAATTAACCTGTTCATATTGCCCTTCTACCTGTAATGCTATAATTGCAGGAACGAGGGCTCACTTTGACCTCATTCACTCCTTAAGGTCCAATTTCATTTTCAAGGGATACTTCCCCTCCCAGCCGCCCTCCCATCCCCCTCCCCTCCCCCTCCCCTCCCAAACCTCAAACCCTCTTCAACCCCTGTGTACTTTGAAACAGCAAGATATCTCTTTGTCCCTTCACGGGACATTCAGTGTTACCGCTTGCTTGCCACGCGCAGGAGAACCTACATTTATAGAACTAATTTTTCACCATAAATCTGTTCAGATGAACTGAAAAGGTACTCTATTGCAAACAGGATAAAAATTCAACTTGATTTCCCATAATGAAATTCAATGCTACAGTTTGCCATGTGCAGGAGAACCTACATTTATAGCACCAACTTTACACCATAAATCTGTTCAGGTGAACTACAAATTAGCTTGAGAAGTATGAGTTGAAAGTTAATCTTGTGCTATGATAATATCAAAAATAATTCTTGCAGATTCAAACAAACCTACATTGAATGTTCGATGCTATGAGTAAATTCAAAATGATATCTGCTTTAATAATTTGTTAGGCAATTCAATAACTGATGTCAGATGTACAGCCTGATTCTCTGTAAATACAAAACAAAATTTAACACTGTTCATGTTTCCCAAGTCCCAACCCACCCTACCATCTGAACCCATGGGATACTCTTAGCAGCCTATTAGACGCTTCATGTCCTGAGGCGGTTCTTCCATTTGGAGGAGGAGATGATTTGATTTGGCAGGTGCTCCCTAATCTAGTGTGGCGCGAAAAGAATTGATTATCATGATGATCATTTTCTTCTGGCTCGCATGAGGTAGTAATATCTAGCATCTATTATATAGCTGCATTTACACTGCAAGAAAAAATCACTGTTTTTCCTCACATTATGGTGTTTCATCAGTAGTTGCAACTTCTGGCAAACAACGAAAAACCGAAGAAAACAAAATCCACCTCTGTAGTGTATTTTTTTGAAACGCCTGCCAAAATTTCACAGATTTTTGCGGTGTAAATGCCTGCTCTCAAAACTTTGATACGATTCTAGTGTTTGATCATGTGACTCTTGTGGCTTCTGTGCGATCGCGTGCAGAGCAGCAACCAGTCTCGCATGCCCACTACTCGGAATGAGTAAACACCAATGGTGTTCATGGGTTTTTACAGTAGTGTAAATGGCAGTCCAAAAATCAATGATTTATAAAAATGGTATTTGGGCTGTGTAAATGGGCTTTATGTAGCTTTTGTGGAAGAGGGTGTATACAGCCTGGAAGGTTGCATCGGGGAAGGTTGCATAGTCTGGAAGATGTGTTAGGGTCTGTACAGAGAATGTAGCATGCTTTGTATCCCCAGAGCAATTGTCATCATTGGAGCAAATGTCATGGAATGATGTGGAAAGGGGCCCATGTAGGGCAAAAGTAGTCACTTATGAACAGGTCAGGTAGCATTATTTATTATCATTTATTATCATTAATACCCTGTGTAATATAGGTTTTAGAAGGTTTATGATTGTGATCTGTCTTTGTGTACACCTCAGTCTTGTCGGTATTGCAATTCACTGGCTAAGCCGATACCGAGCAATTTGATGAAGGTTACTTTCAAACAATTTTTTGTTGTAAATCCAGAAGCCTTACAAAAACCAACCAGGAATGTGGATCTATCCAGTCACAATGCCTTCATTCCATTCAGTCTAATCACATTCCATTCACACTTCTAAAAGAGTGATGTATGACTGTACTCCCAGAGTAATATGCCAACAAAAACTTGCCATGTTTTCATAAGAAACCATGGTCAAATGACTAGTTACCTGAGTAATTATGAAATAGAAAATATCCTGTGTTTATGCGCCAGCAGGGGTCATATAAACTCTGGGGTATGAAAGAGACTAGTATTGAGCCGAAGGCGAGTCTTTTTAGATTTTGATGCTTTGAAGCTGGTCGGAGGTCAAGAGGTCACAGGCTTGTTGAAGGGAGTCAGGTAGACGGTGTTTATCCTAGGAAATGGACTGACTTGTCCCCTCAAAGACCCTAAGATCAAATTCAGGAAGGACAATATCTAGAGGATAACTTGACACTCTGTTTGGCCAAAGGGGGAACAATATCAAAATGCTGACGATTTTACTTTCAGGAGAAATAATAATGCCCTGTCTTAGATTGTAAGTCTAAGATTCATGAATAGCACACTTTATTGATCTAAAAAATCACTGTATTAGTGTATTCTATAAATTACAATTACTAGTTTTTGGAAACATTTCTAGAATGAAATCTTTGAGACGTTGGTGTGATTAGACTGATATTAGCCCTCTTGTTTTCCATCTCAGTAGATCTGAGAAAAACCTAGGACAAACAGACAATGACTGGGACAACCGTCCTGTGGACCCCCGCACAGAAAATATAAATGTGTAGAAAAATTTGATTCAGGATTATTACCACCCGTATATTTTAATAGGGTAGAGTATTCTTACTAAAACATCTACATTGTACATGTAGGTAATAGTGATATTAAAAGATTTTATTGTGTGAAAACTTCACCAAATACATGTTTACTGTAGTCTGAAATTATTTAATGAATTATTATGAAACGCTCATGGACTTAATATGCATAAGTCACACTTCCATTAACTGATTAAGGTGTTGTTTCTTCTTCTTGTTACTCTTTTCTTTCTGAATTATCAAAAAATTGATCCAAATTATCTAAAAGGGGTAATCGTCCTGATGGTAGTTGTCCTGAGGGGGTAACTCGCCGGATGTAAGGAGTTACCAGGATGCCATCGGACATGCATCGGCAGCCATGCTGTCAGGGATGAACGAAGACACTTGTTTCTTTGTTTTTCCACCTGTCTTTTCCTTCCACCTGTCTGTCCCTTCCACCTTCTCTCTCCTTCCCATTCTTCGTCATTCAAGCATGGAGCTTCAAACTTCTGACAAAAAAACAAACATTGATAGGATATAATTGCTTTTTATCTGTCAACACAGAGGAACAGATCTTTCTCTGTTTCCTTTGATTGGGTAATGGACTATTCTTCTCTTCCAACTTCTTAGAAAGGTGGACAGTTTGGCTTATTGAAATACTGGGTCGTTCACCTTGATGAGCAAATAAAAAGAACTTCAGCACAACATATCAATTTGAGGTAATTTGTGGTGATTTGAGGTAAATTGCTTTTAAGCAATGACTCAGTCAAAGATGACAAATTTTCAGACTAACTTCGGCCTTCATACAGATACGTGTACATATTATAGATTTTGATAAAAAAACAGTGTTATTTTGAAAATGATGAAAAAAATGGAGCATAGCCAAATGGGCTTATGTTCTTAGTTACATGTACATATCTGTAGCTATTTACATGTACATGTACATATCTGTAGCTATTTACATGTACATGTAAGTGTTCAATAATATACAATGGACATATCACATTTTGTTTTTGATATATGTATCTGAAGACATTTTTTTCAACATTGTTCATTGTAAGCTGAGAGATCAAGACCCAGCACTCCTTCTGCAATCTTTTGACCCTCTTTGTTCCTACATCAAAGAAAAACTCTATAAAATACACAGATTACTGATTTTTTTCTTCATCTCACATTAATGAGAGTAAATGGTAAATAAACATACCGGTAAGTTCTATTATTTATAAACATAGAGACACATTGGTTTTATCAACTTTTCTTTTGAGCTGAACCTTTTCAGCAATAAAATTCTTGATATTGACTATTGGAACCATATCTTGCTATAAGCAGGAAGTCCCCGCTTGGAGAATGCAAGGCATTGGCTGATTGCATTGTTTGATAACACTGATAATTGACCCTTTACTGTAAATAGAATAACACAGTGCTCCTATCAAAAAGAAGGCCTGGCCTGGGTAAATATGCCAGTTCAGCAGGACCCTCACATTTCTATAAGGGCATGTGTCACCTTGGTATGAAAGCCATCACTTTTTGAAGGGAGGCCAATTGAATTTCAATGTCACTCTTGACTCTTGAATCTTATTACACTGTCCTTGCCTTTCTAATGTCAAATGCCTTGTTTTGTTAAAAATTATGGATATAATACATGCATCATATGCTTGACTTCTTAGATAACTTGTACACAGTAGTGACAGTACATTCCATTTACATGTACGTGCAGAAGTATAAAAGATACCCATTTCAGGTTGGTAGACTAGTTTTATTAGTGTTCCCTACCCCATGATATGTTTTACATGTTATAAATCCATAATTCTGACACAGGCCTAAATATTGGATTCAAGCAATGCTTTGCCTTCAATTTCTGAATTTTATCATTTTGTATGATCTGATAAAACATAATTTGTGATTGATTTATGAAGAAAAGACTCAGATTTGAATATCAGGTGAAGAGTTAGGGTTAGGGTTGATGTTAGGTTTGATGTTAGGTTTTTGTTAGGGTTAGGTTTAGGCTTAGGTTTAAGGTTGCTATTGGCTTTTAGTGTATGTTAGTGTTCGGATTAGGGTTAGAGTTGGGTATAGATAGTGACGAGTCCAGGTATGAAGTCTAGAAATTGGTTGATGTTAGAATATTGACCATGGCGCAAATGTCGACAGCACGTGTGTCGTAGCATCAAGACCATCCTGCTAATAATAAATTCATATGCTACAGTGAACCTGTGAAGGTCTAAATCTTGCAGTGTCTGATTATTAACTATGAGAGATCTGTAGAAATGTCCTTATCTGCATGAATTAATCAAAGGGACTTTTCATGCATATTAGTCTTTAATAAAAGAAAAAGGAAGCTCTTTTTATCATACTAGTCTCAGATGCAGTGAGGCATATCTCGTTATTCACACAATGGATATTTGAAAAAAAAATGCAAATGGAAAGCACCTAGGCCTAGGCTACAGCTTTTTGGTAGGCAACATTTAAAGCCCCACTGCACTACTTGTAGCTACTTGCTCTATATAGAAAAAAATGCCTAAGCGGTGCCCATTGGTCCCCCACGATCCTCTTTTCCTTATGTTAATTGAGAGCTGAGTTGATGAGATAACCACCTGTCAGTGACCGTGCTGGGAGGTCTAATCCCTCCTGGCCAAACTAGTGCAGACAGGCTTTAAATTAAATCCAAACCGTCTCAGAGTGTCCAAAACTTTTCTTGAGTCATGTCAAAAGATAATCCAAGACAGGTTTGATCAAAATCAATCTGGTACTCTCCCTGCATTTAATTACACCTTAGTATAAAAGGTTATCTTCATTGGGGTGCTCTGAGATAGACTTTGGGGGAGAATACGTGACCTTTGTGGAAGATACATGTACAATGTAAGTCTAGACTTGAGACTTGAACCAGAGACCTTTGTTACTGGAGTACTGAGGCCTGTCATCCAATAAGTCGGCTACACATGTATATAGGGCCTACATGTACATGAATCCTTGAATAGAAACAGGTCTTGTGATAACTGTAGTTGTGACTTGAGACTTGAACCAGAGACCTTCGTTACTGGAGTTCTGAGGCTCTGCTTCACCTGTTGAATTGGCCTGTCATCCAATAAGTTGGCTATATAGGACCTACATGTACATGAATCTTTGAATAGAAACAGGTCTTGTGATAACTGTAGTTGTGATTTAATATAATTGTCATTGTTACTTTAGTCTAGGAATAGGATAGGACGGTTAGGACCGCAGCTCAGTTGCTCCATCTGCTCCACCCTTGATTGGCAGTGCGTTGAAGTGGTAGAACCCAGTGAGGTCGAAACTAAAGCCAGTATAGTCACCTTGATGTTTACATTTCGCATGACTGTATCCTCATGGCTTTCTAGCGAATGCACATAGCTTTGTCATCTACTAATTCATTGGGAAATATCTTTTCTCCTATTTTTTTCTTCCAGATGATTATTTTGGACTTGGGCCATTAAGCTGCTTATAAACAAAATCATTAAGTGGATCAATTGACAGACTATTACATTGGCTTCGTTGCAATAGACGGACCTGTTCACTAATCTATTCAAATTCAAGGTTTTTTCATATAATACAAAATAAGTATCTGTGGTGATGAGCACTTCAATTTACCTGTTTTGTATGACAGCATTTGTGTGGATGGAAAGAGGGGCCAAATAAAGCTGATTTTCATAACTGAAATTATACATGTACTGTAAGTGGATATCACATTGACTTTGTTTCACGAGACACATTGCCTAATGTATTCCTTTTCAAGCTGCTGACTTTTCTTTCAGATCTTTGGTGGTGAATATTAAGATGTTGCTATGTTGGGCAAGCCATTAACAAGTCTTAATTGTCAAGAGTTACTTTTGTTTATAAATGAGGTCCTACTGTATGCATGAAACTTGACATTTTGATTAAAAATGTCTATTTAGGAGTAAGATATCAATTAATTTCAGCCAAGTTTCAAACTCTTCGTAACCTATACCCCAGTTACACCACCAAACTGGCTGAAAACCAACCAAAAACTGACAAAATGTTGATCATTCAGTGTATTGTAAGTGCAAATTTAGTCTCTTGCAGTTGCGTACCGGTAGTTATATTCAGTTGCCACATCATACATGGTATGTATCCCATACTTCAAGCAGGGGTCAGTAAGACGAACTTGAGCTATAACTTGGGGTGCGTTTATCGTGCTATTTTGTGCCTAGAATCAGCGTTTTCAAACGTCTTTCAGGCAAATTTTCAAGGTGATAAATGCAAAGCCTTTTTCAAACGTCTTTAGATATGGGTATATTGAAACGCCAAAGAAAAGTGCGTTTTGAATGTGACATAGAGCCAGAATCACGTTTCTGAAAGATGATAAACGCAAAGCTGGTTTGAACCACACATACAAATCGGACCTTCTCAGGCTAATCTGCTGCCCGGGTCAAACAGCGCAAAGCAGCTGCGTAGAGACAAGGCCTTTATTTCGAATCGTGAGTCGATAAACGCAACATCCCGCAAAACACATTCATATAGTGGGGTTCGATATGTACATATAGAAACGCCGATTCTGAGTGGCAAGACACGATAAACGCACCCTTGGTTTAGTCACCTCAAGGATTGTTTACTTTGCACCTGATAACTTTATTGACAAGGTCATTGTTACTCAAGTCTGTCTTTCTTTCAGCTTGCTCTGCAATTGAAAGGCAGGCTAGCTTTCAAGACAGATTTTGTTTATTGAGAGAGATAAAGTGCCAGGTAACAACTAACAAGTTAACGTCTCTGTTTTCATAAGTTGATGTAATTTTCACTCCAAATGGATCTAGCGCTGACTCACAGGATTTAGGAAGGGTAGTGGTGGGGGGTAGTTTTTATTTCAAGTTATGTGATGAGAATACTGTGAAGATAGTGCACACATTGTGAACAGGGGCTTTATATCAAACCTCAAAATCAGAAAATAAGATTTTGTGAAGCATTTATTTTTTAAAATAGCATTGAACCAATTAAAACTAAACAAACATACTGAAATATTTTAACCACGCATTCAAGAAGGGTTTCTAGAACAAGACGTGCAGTGTCCAAAATTGCAAGTACAAGTATCATTAAAATTAATAGAGTTTGAAAGCGAGGTAATTGGGAAATTGGATCGTGGAATTTTCTTCAGTGTTCTTGGTTTTGCGGTAGACGTTTTTTCCCCCCACAAATTAGTGTAATGTTTGTGCTCGTGATATAGAAATGCAATCCTCTTTACGAAAGGTTAAATTCTGCCACTTTACAAATTGCAAAAATCACCACCACCTTTTATTTTTAGCCGTGACTTTTTTTTCTCCTCTCTATAACTGTTATAAAGAATTCTTTTGAGCTCTGGTTTAAGATGCTTTGCCGACAGGGATTCTTTTACAACCACCTTCCACTCTGAATTTGAAAGCTCCGATAGTTAATCTTGCATGAAATCCTTTCTTTGAAGCCAAATGAATGAGTTCCTTGCAGTCAGTCCGCAGCGCCCGCGAATTCGCACGTATTTACACAAGTCGTATGCAAGCTTTGTACGGCAATAACGTACAATAAGCAGAATACATTGGTACATGAAAATTGCGATTGCATCAATATTTCTTTATGGTTTTTTTTTATTTATGTACCAATATGAAGAAGATAGACCAAATAATCTATCTTTAAAAAACATCAAGATATTTTTTTTACGTTAACATGCTTTAAAAAGAGCATTTAAAACAGTCAAAAAAACATAGCAACTTTACGATATTCAGCATTAAAAAAATATGAAAACGCCACTGCATCAAACAGTAATTTGGTTCATTGTGATGATAAATATACAAACTTTCAAACCATCACTGTTTCCTTTGTTGTATTTCTTTATATCGGTCAGGAACACGGTAAATTCAACACCATGTTCATTCCAACATATTCAATAGCGGTGACACAAACGATATGCGTGGGTCATCCGAGTATGACGTCATGTGTCAACCGGGGGATACTACGTTATATCTAGCCTTGCGTCGATTATCGATGTACTGTGCGGTCCAACCAGTCCGTGCGCTATACATGACCACGCACGGAGGATAGACGGTGATTAGATATATTCTCGTATTACTCTCGGGTGTGTAACCCCCGGACGTAGAGGCTTTGTATTGCCCCACATACTTATTATTGTGTATGATTCTCATGCGCTTCATAATAATAGAAGTGTAAAGAAAGTACAAGTTGGATGCGGATACGTACTCAAGTACAATCAAGTACAATATAGAATACCAGCTCTAGAATGAATAGGGGACAATGGGGAGGATTTAAGTGTCTATATAAGATGTTTTTGGCCAGGCTTTGGTATCATTTTAACAAAGAAGACACATTTTCTTTCTCAAATGTATATTTGTGAAAATACAAACTTTCGGGAGATGCGATTGGTATTGGTATTGTGATTGAAAAATGAAAATATGATTGTTCCCATCCCTGCTTAAAAATTTCATGGTTGTATCGCAAGCGGTTAGTTGTAAAAGTTCTGAAATGTTTTTATTTTTTTATTTGTAAACCATGGACTATAATGAGAAGAGCCTTAAACATTAATTTATGTTGGTAATTCATCCCCAGGCATTCTTTGATGGTAATATTTTATTTGATGGTTCTTTTATCAATTATGTAACTCCGGTTGATGTGTATTTTTGGAAATAAAATAATTAAAAATTCTTCCCCTATTCTCTTTTCCGTTTGATTTTGTTTTATAGTGACCCGCGGAATATATATCTGATAATTTATTTTCTGTTTTTGTTTATATGTGTTAATGCAGACCATCGGATAGAAATTTAATGTGCGGTGGGTTGAAAAGGCACAAATAAAACTAATAAGATTCTAATTTTCACCTTCAACATCATTATCACCATTTATCACAATCATCAAAGTCATCATCGCCATCACGATCATTATCATCACCATAGCCAATTAGCCATCATCGTCATCACCACCGACATCACCATCATGATCACCACCAAAGCGCCATCATGATTATCGCCATCATCATAATCACCGTCGGCATTATCACCATAGCCATCATGATCATCGCCATCACCATTGCCATCATGATCACCGTCATCGTTATCACCATAGCCATCATGATTATCGCCATCACCATCATCATAATCATCGTCATCATTATCACCATAGCCATCATGATCACCGTCAGCATTATCACCATAGCCATCGTCACCATTGCCATCATCATAATCATCATCATAATCACTGTCATCGTTATCACCAAAGCCATCATAATCACCACCATCACCATCGTCATCATAATCATCATCATCATCGTGATTGTAATTGAAATTTATAAGCTTTACACTTCATTACAGTTTACAATTTTTATTATTATTGATACTTTGAGAATGTTACATACCAGTAGATCTGCTTCCATTCCATTATTTCTACATTTTCTTACAATTTGTCAACCTATCAAAATATGTCAATGCTTGACTATTTACATTAATATGTTCACCTTGTGTAGGTACTATATTTGGATGAAATACAAATCTCAAAAATATCTTTAACATGTCTGTGTAATTTACATTTCTTAATCAACATTCATGCTAACTAACCCAGAAGAAACTAGCTCTGGTTTCTTCTGAATAGCTAAGTAAACAGACAACGGTTAAACAAAAATACATTATTAAAACTACTACTAATGATAAATAATTATAAATGAAATAGGACTAGGAATAACATTTAACATTTCCATTTTATAATATTCATATTTTATTTATAAAATGACTTTGACATGATGTACTGTATATTTAGACCATTACGTGCATAAAATGTATCGCTGAGAATAAAAGTATTATCAGAGTAAAACATCTTTAAATTGTATAACGGTGACAGTTCAATCAGTTTTTATTATAATAAATGCTTCATTCATGTAAAGCTCGGATCCCACCTTGGAAGTATCAGAGATACAAAAATGTAATCACTTGAAAAGGATTTTTCTTTTACTGAAAGGATAAGCTGAACAAAATCCTTCTCGTCCTTCTCAGCTCCCAAACTCCCCCTCCGAACTTTGTTAGTTCCTATGTGAAGTAAAACTTCTGTCGAGTCTTCAACGAAAAAGGCATGGAGTCCAGCAAATGTTGATCCAGGAATGCAATGGAGACTGATGTGTGAAGTCTGTGTCTTTCGAAAAACTTGTTGTCAATGTTCCGCAAGTTTCGATGGTTGAGTGCATCTGTCAGAAAAACAACAACAAATGATAAGGAATATAAAATGGCTTAGTTCAATGTATGGGGATTTTAAAAGATCTGATCAAAGTAGCTAGCCATTTATGGTAGACAAAACTGGCTTGCATTCAAATTTATCTTTTAAATGAAAACAAATTACAAGTGTCAGATTCATGAGGTTTTCACTTCATTTTTCCTCATGTGCACAAGTTGTAAAATGTAGCCTAAGTGTTTAACTTTGGCTTTTTGTTTTAATTCTGATTTGTTCATAATCATAATACAACTCGCACAAGGGAAATGCTGCTTATTTCTATGGCTGGTTGTATTAAGTTTGAGTTGGCCAGAGCCAGAAGGCAGAACCAAAGTTTGAGAATCCCTAAATTTAAATATAATTTATATTATAATTATCAGAGTCTGACCAGACTCCAGAGTCAGTGTTTAACTCTCACAGTTGACTGTTAAATTCGTGTCAAAATAAAATGGATTAAGCATAACTAATTGAAAAATACCCTAGCCTTAATAATATTATCAAGAAAGCTTGCTAATAATGGGATTATACATGTATTTAGTGTAAGTCGAGGGCCCCAGATCAGATATGGCTTTTATGCCGGATGGGTACAGAAAAGGCAACGTATGGGACCGGTCACGGTGAGTCGGTGATGACTACGAAAGTGCGGCCATGTTGGCCAAACATACACTTTTCGCGCCATATCGGCAAAAATTCGTGATTTTAACGTGGCCGTCACACAACTTCCGGTTTAAAACCGAAAAATGTGCAACTTTCATGGCCATAAAAGCTAATAAAATACATCGTGCATCGATCGAACTCTGCGATTTCTCACATCTGCCAACATTGATGTTGTGAAAAATCAAACAATTGGGGAAAAACATCGCTTATATCGGTCAGGAAAACGCTAAATGCAAGGTAATGTCAGAATACCTCCTACGAAAGAAGGAAAATATGGACACATTTCAATGAATATTTACAATCACTCAGATGCGGTAAAATTAGGAAAATTTCATATCAAAATCCGTGGAAAAGTCTGGAGATACACTTACCCTGACATGCTAAGCAGCACAGTGAAAGCCAAAGCAGCTGTGATAAAGTTTGTTGACCTGTGCAAAAGTCTCGCGAAATCTCGCAATTCGCGGGACACGAAATTTGAGGATTTATCCCATTTCCGGGTGCTGTGTAAATTCGGTCAGTGTGCCTAATTATCGCGGGCGTTGCGGTCTGACTGCTTGTGGCACTCGCACAAGGGAGCCGTGATTGGAAACATGCCACACACAAGGTTAAAGTTTTTACCATTCCTCCAGATAATTCCAGCTTTGAAAGTTTGGAGTATGGTCTCCCGTTTTTTATTGAAAAGTATACAATTTAAGTATACGATTGAAAAGAATGAATCATGAAGTCAGAAATACATGTATTGTAGTATGCCTTTTAGAGGCAAACTAACAAAAAAAACATCTGAATGAAAATGCTTTAAGAAATGGGGAAAAAATGAAATATAATGTTAGATGGAAGGATGGCTAGATGGTAATTGCTGCATAGATGTTGAGGGCGCCGTGAGTGCTCATAATAACTGAAAGTGAAGCAGGGACAGATACATGTAAACGTCCATCAATCCTGAAGATTTATTAACACTTATTGACTTTTAAATATTGAGTTACATTAGCAAATACTATTTATTAGTATTACTATTGAATTGATCATAAGTAACAATAACAAAGCATACCGGTATCATGTTCTTAAGTATGCATGTATTGAATCAATTTATATCCATTTGAAACATGTATTTATCTGGCAAATTCATTGGAAAGGACTTTTTTTTATAGGTGGTATCTTTGATGCAAATGTCGCAAACTGAGAAATAGTTTGCAATACCGGTTGACTCTACCTTTAATATGTAATGGCATTCTTTTCCCCAGTGTTTTATTTGATTTCTCACAGAAGGACTGAAATCCCCACATGTGACTTGGATAATTGTATCAAGGTTAAGCACATTAATGATCAGACTTCAGAGTTGACAAAATTTCCTTGAAGATGATTGATTTAGGGGGATTCTTTATTTCATCTAAGTAAAATTAAGTAATGCACTTACTCCATAATCAATTCTTATGTTCATGTGAAGACAGAGTCAGGAAAGAGGGATTTGACAAAATAGCGCAATTTTCTTTTCTTACATCTTGAATTTTATTAACGTATTAATATTGGGAGGGTGAAAATGTTTCTCTGTGAAAATTGACCTTAAATGTCTCAACTGAAATTGAAAAAAAGAAGATGTTTGATTGCTAATCATCTTGGAACAATAAATGTATAACTAATACAGTATATATTAGTTTTAGAAAATTAAACTAATACCAATAATAACAACAGCGAATCAGTTGAATGTTAAAGTAGTCTGCTGTCTGAAGCCCTATTGATAGACTGCCAGGGTTCATGCTTGCAGACTACTTAAGTCTAGAACAGTCTAATGATATGATGATGAAAGCAAGAGGATCGAGTAAATCCTCAAGAACATACCATAAGTACTATCCCAGTACTTCTTTTCTTTTCTTGAGGAACAGTTAGTTGACACCTATTCTTCACTGAGCTCAAGGCACAAAGTGCACTTCATCAAGCCTGAAAAGAACAGCACACATCCTACAGGTAGCTTTAAAAATAAGTTAAGCCATTCCTTTTGTCCATGCAGAGCAGGACTTATCACAACCCCCTCTTGTTCGTCTTCAGAACAAAAGTGTGAGTCACCGAGTCATTATAGGTGTCCATCATCCATAACCCTCCACCCTCTCCTGCACCTCTCCTTACCCGCCCATTCAGGGATCACAGTTGGGGTATTATGAAGGGGTCAAAATCGCTCCTGACTAGATGGTAAATAAATCTGTGCAGGGTGAAAGGGACTCGCAATTGGCTGCCGATAGCTTTGAATGGTGGAGTGTTTGCTTGGCAGGCGAGTGGAGCTGAAACATTTCGGTAGTGGACTGGATTCCTCCAGTTGTTATTGTGCATGCATATTGGTTGTTTCTTTGCGTAGAAGGAGACTGTTAATCGTTGGAATAATCACACTGGTATTGATGATAAGAAGGAATAGAGCCTTCATGCAGGAACAAATACATGCCTGATACTTCTCTGTAAAGATAGTTTGTGGCGTTAGTGTTTGGAACAAAGAGGAAACATTTTTGTCAAGTAAACTTTTGCTTTAATAGTGGCCTCCCAATCTTAGATCATTGGATCATACAAGGGCAACGTTGTGCATGCAACTTGGACTACGAAGTCTGTAAGTAACTACAGCTGGAAATACATGTAGATAAAATTTGAATTGAATTGAGTTGAATCAAGGAGTAACCCCTTGGATATACCTAGTATTACCTTAGACACATTATTGTAACAGTTATCATTATGATAATTCCATTTTAATATTCATTAAAAAAAAAAATTCTTGTAGCCCTTTGTTATATTTGATAAATTTACCAAAGCATTGATTAAAAGAAAATATATTGACTTTATTGAATGATTATTTCACCTGACTGCCAAGAAATTAAGTTTATTCTTGATATTAAAGCTACTAGTCTATTGAGGATTAATAATGTATTTACAAAGGGTGCTATTGCAATTTTGCATGTTTGCCCTACTTGGCTTTGAACCTAGGATCTCTGCTTACAAGACCACCGTTCAACCACTGAGCCATTGCTTAGAAATGTTTATAACTTTATAACTGTTTGAATGGGAGAGCATGTAGGGCATACACTTGCAATATTGTTACCCTTTTTAGTTTTGCCAAATATTGAAAGGGAACAAAAATGTTATTAGGACAGTTGCATTTTTGTGTGGGTGGACAGGGGTTATAAATCTAGATACGTAGGCCTAATGCCAGGGGCCAAGATCCCACATCATAGAAACTAAAATATAAAATATCTGTGGAATGACTCAATATCACTTGAGATTTTCCTCTGGCAAGAAGCAACAATCCATCAATTTCTCACCCAATATCAACGTCAAACAGAGTCTGCAGTTTGATATGAATTCCTTGACCCTACAGCTTATGCCCAAACTTACAGATTTCTGTAAATTCTTCATAAGCTGCATTTACACTGCAATAAAAAACTGTTGGTTTTTCTCACATTCCGGATTTGTTGTCGGAAGTTGCTAGGCAACTACCCATAAACACGACAAAAAACCCAAAAAAGACCCCTCAAGTGTGGAGTGTGGTTTTTTTTAAACGCCGGCCGAAACTCCACCGTTTTTTTTTTTTCCAGTGTAAATGCTCGCTCTCAAAGCACCGGCAAACTACCGATATTCTGTTTTTTTGTCACGTGACTCTCCGTGCTAACGCGTGCAGAGCAGCGACAAGTGGCGCATGCGCAAAACTCCCCCAGTAACAGAATAATCAAACACCAATAGTTTTTATGGGTTTTTACAGTAGTGTAAATGGGAGTTCAAAAACCCTGATGGTTTTTCATATGGTTTTTTTCTTCAATGTAAATGGGCCTCCTGTAACCTTTCCCAAGCTTAAAAATTGGGTCAGAAAGAAGGACAGCCATAAAACATGTTAATACTTGCTTTCAGAAACCGAAATGGGAGAAAACAAGTGTTGACATTCCAGCCCTAAAATATAAACGAAAAGAGTAATATTTCCCAGGAGAATGATTATCATATTATGGAGCAATGGAGGAGATATTGAAGTATGGATTGACTGTGTCTAATGGATTGGGAGCAGAGATGTATTATGTCTCAGCTTCCTCTTCGTTTATAATATATCTTACAATGCAGGCCCAGGTGTTACAGTAGAGTGTATGCCTCCCGTCAACTCCTGATCAGGGAATTTGAGAATTTTTACTTTTATTTTAATGCTACGTTTAGGATCATCATATAATTTTGTGGCAGCAGTTAGCTATACGTAGCCTAATATGCGCTAATGCCCTTTGACTTTTAGCAAACAGAATGTAGATGATTTACACAGAGAATTGCATTGGAATTTTAAAGTAATTAATGCTGTTGAGGTTGTGTATCGAGATCAAGGTGCTCTTCAAAAAAAGCCAAGTGTTTTTCTGCACAAACCATTCCTTGTCCAAATCTGTAAGGAATAATACTTTCATTTTAGTTGTGCCAAAAGTAGAATTTTCACTATCACAAAATCAGGCCTCATCGCAATCCCTTTCTTATCCCAAAGGCTCTTCTAGTCACGCCACTGAGTCCTGCATATTAAAGGAGTCACTGTAGCATATCCTGCATGCATACATGTGGGACATGCTACAGCATTCGAAGAGCCTCACAGCGCGCGAACTTCTATTTGTGAGCAACGCCTTGGTGTGTACTATAGCCATTGCATGATTGTTGCGTCATTGGGTTTGAGAAGGCCTGTCAAGGCCGAAACCTTGATGCATGTGAAATTGCCATAACAGATGTAAACAAGCTGTAATGATTACCCCACTGGAAGAGATATCACAACAGTGCTCAATTTCATGTTTGTTCCGTTTAAATATTTTCCATCCAAAACAATGAGTGGAATGCTGTTTTCAAACAAATCTGACGATGAGCATTCATATTAAAGTTTTTGTTTATTTAGATTTTCAAGGTTGTAAAGTCACATTAGTATATTGTGAAAATTGTCATGGTGTATTGGAAGCTATATCATACTTAAAGGGGGAGACGACCCTGATATTAAGTTGGTTTTAATAGAAGCAGAAAAATAAGAGGAACAGGTTAGTGAAAGTTTGAGCAAATTAGGATTAAAGATAAGGAAGTTATGAAAATTGGAAGTTGGGATCAATCAAACACAAATTGGCAACTCTGTGACGTATCTTGCGAGCTCCTCTCCCATTTGCTCTGTACTACAAAAAAAAAAAATCTGAAATTTTTATTTTCTCTCAAGAAAATTTTCAATTATGCATGCACCCTAAAATTATTGCAAATATGTATCTATACAACCCCTGTATGGAAAAAAAAGCCTATTCCGTCATCAATAAAAAAGAGAATGAAAGTTCATGAAATTGCATAAATATGTACATTATATGGAGGTATGTATTTAACTATTTACATGAATATAATGATAAGGTATCATCTACACGTATTAATGGGAGAGGGCCCTGCATGAACAGTGCATAGTTATTTATTATTATTAATTTTTTTTAGGAGGGTATGACAGATAAGCGTATCCATGTTGTTATCTGAGTCTAGGACCTATGACATACATGTATGTGCATACCAAAGTGCATGCATCATACACTGATAATGCATGAGCAGCCACTCATAATCATCAGCATGCAAGTTAGACTGTAGGGCAAGTCACTGTATTGTGTTGTTTCGTAGTCCCATCAGTGGCAGTAGACCAAACCAGTATGAAAATGTACAGAAAATTATTACAAACATATTTACAGTTTGTTCTCCTCGTTTCATTTGCGCGGCTTGTGAGAAAATTAATTAAAATTAATAATTATGTTGCCTCCTAATATTCGTGGGTAATGTGCCGGGAAATCGAAGGAGTGTCTAATTCAACCAATCACGAGGCGGAATTTTCGCTACGTCATTGTCCTCGTTCGCTACATAGAAACATCTGACAACCACAATGGCGGCTGACGCCGATCCCGTTTCGTCACCGATACCAGAGATAAAGAAGTGTTCTATTCACTTTTCGACTGTGAATGATGTTGTTTTGAAAGAATTTACAGACACAACATGGTCCAAAGCTTTGGCTTCTGCTGAGATTTTGAAAAATGCGGACGGAGAAAAGTGCAAAATTGCGACGGATTTACTTGCCAATGTCGCCCGTATTGAACCGTATACAGCGACAACCAGTGCAAATGTATTGATAGCAACGCCGCCGTCTCATGCACGTTTTCACCGACAATGTTATCAGAAATTTACGGACAAAAGGAAGCTCGAACAAGCACAGAGAAAACGTAAAATACCTCGAGATTCTGACAAGACTGAATTTGAAGGTGAGTTTCAATCTCTTTGTCTGCAATAACCATGATAACCCAGCAGAAATTAATAAGGCCCTGTCATGTCTTCAGGCTTCACAAACGTCATTATCATTTATTATTATTAATATTAGACTATTTATGAAAAAAATTGAAATTATGGTTATGACTCATGGCCAAATCAGCATTATTTTAAACTGGTTTATATTTTCTGCTGGGGTGTGACGTGTGATGTGTTGTTTACATTTTTAAAATCGGTGTGTATATTATATTTTATAATTATATAGATCTCTAGACTAGTCTTCTAGATCTAGGCCTACACCAGTGCCCGGCCCAGCCTAGCCCAGGCCTCAAAATACAAGGCATTATTTAGACAAGGGGCACTTTTTACATAAAAATAGAACTGGCACAAAAGTGGCAGCCTGCATAGTCAAGCTATCACCAATTTTAATATGGACTTTGTTTTAGAAAAGCCTGCAAAGCTATCGCCAATTTTTTAAATGACAGCGAAGCTATCACCAATTTTTTTAATTACGGCGGACACGGCGAAGCTATAGGCCTAGCCAATTTTTGAAATGACGGCAAAGTTATCGCCAACTTTTTAAGTTGACATTTTTTCCAAACAATTAAGTGGTTGGTTCTGTGGCTGCCGTAGGTCGACTTTGTTATTGAAATTTTTCCGAGAAATTAACAAATACAGCAGAGCTAGTTCTCGCCAATTTTTAAAATGATGGTGAAGCTATCGCCAACTTTTATGTTGACATTTTGTCCAAAACAATTGAGAATTGGTGGTTGGTTGTGGGGCTGCCGTAAGTCGACTTCATTTGTGACATTTTTCATAGAAATTAACAAATACAGCGAAGCTCACGCCAATTTTTAAAATGACCGTGAAGCTAGCTATCTTCAATTTTTGGAATGACGGCAAAGCTATCGCCAACTTTTTACGTTGACATTTTTTCCAAAACAATTAAGTGGTTGGTTCTGTGGCTGCCGTAGGTCTACTTTGTTATTGAAATTTTTCTGAGAAATTAACAAATATACCGAAGCTCTCGCCAATTTTTAAAATGATGGTGAAGCTATCGCAAACTTTAATGTTGACATTTTGTCCAAAACAATTAAGAATTGGTGGTTGGTTGTGGGGCTGCCGTAAGTCGATTTCATTTTTGAAATTTTTCAGAGAAATTAACAAATACAGCGAAGCTCACGCCAATTTTTAGTATGGACTTAGTTTCTGAAACTTTTTAGAGAAATTTGAAAAGATGGCAAAGCTATCGCCAATTTTTGAAATGACGGCGAAGCTATCGCCAACTTTTAATATGAATTTTTTTTTGGAAACATTTTAGAGAAATTTGAAAAGACGCCAAAGCTATCTTCAATTTTCGAATGACGGCTATCGCCAACTTTTAGTATGGACTTAGTTTCTGAAACATTTTAGAGAAATTTGAAAAGATGGCAAAGCTATCGCCAATTTTTGAAATGACGGCGAAGCTATCGCCAACTTTTAATATGAATTTTTTTTTGGAAACATTTTAGAGAAATTTGAAAAGACGCCAAAGCTATCTGAAAATTTTGAAATGACGGCGAAGCTATCGCCAATTTTTGATATGAACTTTGTTTTTGACCTAGTGTTTTATCTTCTTTTTTTCCAGAACCATCTGATATCCCTCAGCAACCTAAGAAGCCGTGTAGGAGTCTACGATCTCGGCGCTCATCTACCAGCTTTAGACGATCAGAACATGTGCTTCCATCTGAGTGTATCATATGCCAAAAAGTCATTAAAGATGTGTACAAGCACGGAAAGAGGACCAAAGAAACTCTGACTTCATGCCAGTATGTTGACGGTGGCAAATTACTACAACAAGCAATCAATGAACAGAACACTAGGATTCTCAGACTGATCCAAAAGCAAGACTGTGTAGCCATAGAGGTGAAGTACCATGCAACATGCTTCAGAAATTTTACGAGACCACTCACCAGGAAAGAAAACCAGCAACCTCAGCCAGACAGATTGTACAGTTTGTCTTTCAACAAGTTTTGCAAAGATGTAATAGAAGACAAACTAATAGCTGACAAGAAGGTTTTGGAGCTCATCGCATTGAAAAGAAAATTTGTCAAAACTGTAAAAGAAGTTGAGGGTAAGGATATTGCCTCATACAAAACCTACAATCTAAAGCAGCGTCTTCAAAATCTGTACCCTTCACTTCGCTTTGTGCAGCCCAAAAACAGGAATGAAAGTGAAATTGTCTTTATTAATGACCTTTCAACAGAGTCACTTTTCACAGATGACAGAGCATGCATTGATGAGCCATCAGATAGGTTTGACACAGACACCGACTCTGAAGAGGACAGCTATTTCCTGCCAAGAGCCAGGGACTCGGAGCCAAATCTAAGTGATCGCTACACATCTGCCATTGTGCTCAAGAAAGAGATAGATGACATTCGAAGGAGACCATGCCATGGCCACCAAATTCATTTCATCTTAATCAAGACAAAGCTGAGAGTATTGTACCCATGAAACTCTATAATTTTCTTGCGTGGATGACAGGTCTTTCAGAAGAACCCACAGATGAGAAATTTGTACATGTGTCTGAAGACAAACATCGTCGCATCCTTTCGATATCTCAAGACGTGATATACTTGGCTTCAAAGGGAAGAAAACCAATGCCAAAACACACCTCCCTTGCCATGGCTGTTCGACATCTCACCGGCTCGGCCCAACTGATTGGTCTTCTTAATGGTTTTGGTCATGCAACATCTCATACTTCGGCACTTGAACATGACACTGCATTGGCCAAGCAGGAAATCCGTACTGGTGGATCCAAGTTGCCGTCATGCCTCCAAGAAAGTGTTTTTACAACACTTGTGTGGGATAACAATGACTTTGGTGAGGAGACACTCTCAGGAAGGGGCACTACACACAATACCAACGGCATTGCAATTCAGCACAGACCAGCTGCAAGTTCATGTCCCATGGACTCAACAAACGACAGGCAAAAGACAGTAAAAAAGACCAGAGAGCGCACTCTACAGGCTCCTGAGGAAAGGCTTGTACCATTTTTTGGGAAGAAGAAGGCCAGTCCAAGCAGTTTGGGTTCCAACACAAAGCTAGAGAAGACCCAGCATGCCGCACCAGTCATTCGAGCAAGAAAATCAGATGATGGTTACTTTATAACCAAGTCTTCAGCTTCAGATGATGGTCGTCTGCTGCCGGGATGGACTGGTTATAACCAGATGCTGATCACGCTTGTTCCCCCGAAGGCTACAATTGCATATCTGCCCGTAATAGATGCATCGCCAACTGAAATGAATGCAGTTAACACCATCTTGCACAGAAGCATAGAGATTGCAGATTCGCTGAAGTTAGGCTCCGTCGTGGTAGTTGTGGACCAAGCCATATATGCCAAAGCTCAGTCAGTCAGATGGCAAACACCTCTCTTCATGGAACGAATTGTGCTAAGGTTGGGTGCATTTCACACAGCTATGACTTTCCTCGCTTGCATTGGTACAAGGTTTAGAGATGCAGGTCTTGAGGATATCCTGATAGAGTCGGAAGTGCTTGCTGCTGGTTCAGTAAACGGAGTAATGAATGGGAGACATTACAACAGAAGTATCAGATGTCACAAACTGATGTCTGAAGCGCTTCACCTACTACGTTGGCAATCGTTCATAGATTCAGTAACAGAGGATGAGGCTAAAGTCTACAGAGACTTCATCGGAGACTGCAAGATTCATTCCCAAGCCAAATCTATGCAGATAAACTGGACAGTGATGAATTTGATGAGCTGATGAAAGCGTATGCCGAATACGTTGAAGAGAAGAAGAAGACGAGTGGAACATTTGCTTGTTGGTGTTCATATTTAGATATGGTCGACACACTGTTGCAATTTACAAGAGCAACTAGAGAAGGAAATTGGGATTTACATCTAGCAGCCATCAGAGCAATGTTGCCGTGGATGTTCAGCTACAATCGGACCAATTACTCCCGATACTTACCCATCTACTGGATGGAGATGCATGAGCTGGCTCGTACTCATCCGGACATTCACAAGGAATTCCAAGACGGAAACTTTGCAGTGCAACGGCAGGAGGCCTATGGTTTTGCGGGAGTTCCATGTGACCAAACCATAGAGCAAACCGTGAACAGAGATTCAAAGACAAGAGGGGGATTGAAAGGTTTCACAGTGAATAAAGGAGCAGTCGGCAGGTGGACAGTGGGACATCATGAAAGAGCAGCAATCATGAGACAGTGCGAGGAGATGGCAGGAAAAGGGCAGCGAGCTGCATTACGTAAAGATCTGACAGAAGGTCGCATGAAAAGAGATAAGGAAGATGTGCGGCGCATCATGGAAACCGTTACCAGCCTCGCCAATCCATTTGAAGATGTTACATGTACATGTAGTGAGATCGTTCATCTAGCTTCAGGTGTTGTGGCATCATCAGATGTTTCCACAGATCTGATGGTAGCAGAAGTTAAAGGAGATGCAGCTTTTACAAGCTACTGTCAAGAGCGACTGCAAGGCAATGATAAATCCATTCAAGACACGCTGCCCAAGTCAAAACTGAAAACCTTCAGCAATTTGGCGAAGAGATCTGTATCAAGAGTCAATGGAAAAGAAGTGGTACTGAAGAGCGACAGAGATCTATTTGCCCGCCTTGTTATAATTGGGAAAACAAGGCAAATTGATTTGCGAAACATGATGACCTATTCTCTCGGCCCACTGCCACTAGCATTAGCCAAAAACGATGGATGCTTGATGAAAACAAATAAAGCAAGGCTTCTTCACATCCTAGAAGATTTGTCTCCTCCATTAGATGAAACTGCGTCTGACATAGAACCATGTCAGCCACCTAAAGGCGGCATTTGGATCGTTGATGGCATGGCACTCCTTCAGCAGATGAATACCAAGAATATGCCAAAGACCGTAGGTCAAGTTGCTGCAAAAATCATGAATCGGCTAATCAATATGTGTTACCAAAACCAGTCATCGTGCATTCATTTTGTCACCGACACATATCCAGAGCATAGTATCAAGAACGCTGAGAGGAAAAGGAGAGCTGCAAGCGGATCACAAAGGGTTAAAATAACAAGACCAGACCAGAACACACCGAAACAGTGGAAAAAGTTTTTGGCAAATAGTCAAAATAAACAGCAGTGGGTCAACTTCCTGATTACAGAGTGGCAGAAATACAATGCAGAACAACTCAAAGGCATTCAGTTAGTTGTTGCACACGACGATAGATGCCACATGATTGCTGCAGATACCAATGGAACTGTGATGTGTACGCAAGTTGATGCATTGTGTTGTGACCATGAAGAGGCTGATACACGCATGTTATTGCACGCAAAATACATCGCTGACACAACTAGCAGTACTCCTGCCATTATCCGGTCTCCAGACACAGATGTCTTTGTTTTGGCTGTAGCTCTGTCACGACAGATTAGTTCTCCACTCTACTTCTATACAGGCAAGGAAGATAAGGCAAGAACCATAGATGTAAGAGCAGTGCAACAGCAACTTGGGGATGAGCTGACTGATGCGCTTATTAGTTTCCATGCTTTTACAGGATGTGATTCTGTAAGCTCGTTTTATGGCAAAGGGAAGCAGATGGCATTTAATTTGCTGCAGAAGAACACAGGTTATGCTCAAGCATTTAAGGAGCTTGGCAATGAGCTTGATGTCCCCGCAGATGTGTCCAGTGGTTTGGAGCGTTTCCTGTGTGTACTTTATGGGCACAAGGATGTGACATCAGTCAACGAGGTGCGGTACCTTATGCTAAAGACAGCTACCAGAACGGAGAGCATTATGCCACCGAACCAGGACTCACTGAAGAAACACATACAGCGTGCAAATTTCCAAACCAGTATATTCAAGAAGAGCCTTGAACCACTCCAAGATATGCCATCTCCTGTAACCAACGGATGGAAAATGGATGGTAATGATCTCGTAATTGATTGGATGGACCTTGCACCGGCACCTGATAGTGTGCTGGAACTGGCATTTTGTAAGTGCAAGAAATCTAAGTGCATCTTGGGCAAAGCTGATGAAGAGTGCTGCGTTAATCAGGGTCTTGTGTGCACAGATCTGTGCCAATGTAACAAATGTGACAATATGGAACGGCATCCCAATGAAAATGTGGAGGATGAAGAAGCTGGTGATGAAGCTGAGGAAAACGAAAATGAGGAAGATTAATTGAAAGTATTGGTACAGGAGTGTAGACCCCTAATGTTGTAGTTTACATGTCATTCCCAGTTCATGAGCATCTTGTCTGTGCTGTTTTGGGGCACAATGTATCTTCAAACTTGTATGTTTGGAGTTGGAGCAAGAGTGTATTACCAATTTAATACAACAAATATCTTGAAGAAAGTTAGTAAGTAATAAGCTAGGGCTTTTGATTTGATTTCTATTAAGTTTCTTGCATGTACCAGTACATGTATGTAAACAGTAATTTTAAGGTGTTACAAGTTTCAGGCCACACATTATTTGGTGCAGACACATGGTACGGTACTTGGATTAAAAGCTCTTACTTTAGGGAGTTTAGGTTATGCTAATCCTTGCATTGAGTTTCGACGTAATGTAAATGCATATTTGTAATGAGCGAACAAGTAAAAGCCAGGTGCTGATTGACTTTATGTCCAAACTACTAGCAAGAAGCATGTAGCAGTTTAAACCAAGTGTTTATATTTGTGGAACCTAATTCAATTTAATTCACAATTGTGGAGGCAACCCAGGAAGGCAATTGGCAGATCATGAATACAATATTTTCAATTGTACAATGTTAATAATCTAATTTATAACACATTATTGTCCTGACTATATGCGGTCAGGTAACTCAGTTGATTCACAAGAAGCAAACACGAAAAAGATCTTTTGATGTCAGGGATATCTTTATTATTTTATTATCAATGCTATAGGTACTGAACTATCCACAATTTCATGTAATTGAAATAGTTAGTATTCTTATTTTCATATAATGATTTGTTGGACCTATTTGAGACCATCAGTATAACATTTCCGCCGTTCATATTGAGCATTAAATGTATGCAATATTTTTCAACATTAACAGGCTCTATAGATAACAACAAATATATATAACAAAGTTAAAATGAACAAAAGCCCGATCATTGTGAAACTTTTTTTGGTCAACTTCTCTAATATTTCTTATTCAATTTGGGAATTTAAAAAAAAAAATTATGAGCATGATTTTTATATCCCTATGCTTCCTTTGCAAATTATGTTCAAAATAACCAACCTTTCATGAATAGACATATACAAATGTATGGGTTTGACTGGGGTGTTTTACATTTACATTATGTGTACCTGTAAT
This sequence comes from Mesocentrotus franciscanus, assembly GCA_037976565.1. Lineage (NCBI taxonomy): Eukaryota > Metazoa > Echinodermata > Echinoidea > Camarodonta > Strongylocentrotidae > Mesocentrotus > Mesocentrotus franciscanus. The sequence goes on from CP137677.1 coordinate 12,537,271, forward strand.
ATAAAAATATACTAAATATATGTAAAGATATAATTTGAGTGCTGGAAAAGTGTTTTTATTTCCTAGGAATACAATAAAAATTTCTCTCCAGGATGCCAAAATTTAATCTCCCAAGGTTTGAATGTCAATAAATTTTCCACTTTTTATTTTATCAAGAGGCAAACATTTCCCTTCAAATGTCAAGGAACGATGTCCCACAGTTCCCAATTTATTCCAGACCTGATAATTATATTGATTAATTGAGAAGAATTGTATCAAGGAAAGCAAAATGAATAATTTCGCTAACAGTAATATTACCAGTAACGTACTATTGTACTTGCATTGGATTCTCATTTGTTTCATGCATATTTTGCAATTTTGAAGCATTGCCAAGATTTCTAGTCAAAATAAAACTTTATTAAGTTCAAATGTATGGGTCATTCCAAACTTTCCATCACACTCTTTGGACACTTGGTCTAATCCAAATATTTAAAATCTATGAATTCCTCAACAAACTTTATCATAGCTTTTTTGGCCATTTTCCTATCAACATATTTTAGAACATTTTCTCTGAACCAAAAGATTTTTTTAAACATAAGATAACAAATGACTTGACAAATCTTATCAATGTTTCATAATCATTTTAATTCCATCAATATTTATGTAAAAACTTTGTTTACAATCTTTGCAATTCAAGTTCATTGCATTTGTAAATTACAACATAGGCCTACCATAGTTCTGACTTCACTGGCAAGTATTAGAAAAAGTACCCGGTCATAAGTTATTTGTAGATAAATGTCATTGACAAAATGGTAGTAATACATTTTACATAATGAATGAAATTAAAGTAAACAAAGAAGAATATAATTTATTTGTGATTTTGGTATAAATTTGTTGTTAGGTTTCTCCTTGAAATTTCCTCATTCCACCAAAATTGTTTGTATTGTTCTAAACTGGTGCTATGCAGACCATGAGCAGTGTTGCTGTCTAGTAGCCTATTAACAAAGTTTTGAACAGCAATATATTTTTGTGGGAAGTGGAGAATAAACTAATAGCAACAATAATGATGATTTAATTGGAAGGAGTTAATTTGCACAGTTGAGGAAACTCAATAAGACATGTTGAATTAAATAAGGTAAAATATGACGAAAGAGGGAAAAGGAAATATCCAACAATGATGAAGGAGAGAGGGAAAGGAAGGAGAAAACAAATGGGGGAAAAAAAGATTTTTAAAAGGAGACATGAAGAGAGAAGAAAAAACGTGTGTGTGATGAGAGAGATGGAGATAGATAAGAGAGAGAGAGAAAAGGATAGAGAGAGAAGGAGATAGATGAGAGAGAGAGAGAAAAAGATAGAGAGAGAAGGAGATAGAGAGGAGAGAAAAGGGAAGAGTTAAAGGAGTGACATAAATATACAAACGGATGGTAACTCAACAAGATGCAAGAAATAACATAATTGGGGCTTTACAAGACTCGTCTTGATGACATGCTGAAATAGAAAAACATGGGAAATTGCAATTAGTGTTTTCAAGTTCATCAACAGCATAACAAATAATTAATTGCACAAGAAAAATCACACCTGACCAGTCTCATAGAGGTCTGAAATAAATATTTTGCAAAAATAATCAAGAAATAGCAACTTTGAATCCCTTTTGAATCAGCAATAGCTCATTTTACCATAGTTGGTGCTAGTCTTTTCAAGGAATTCTTGTTAAAATGCTAAAAAACTAATTAGCGGATTATCTCATTAACGGGTGTACGAAATTTGGAGAACAAAGCTTTTTTCTCATCAGCAACTTCATCACAATCAATTAGTATAGTTAGTTTTCTCTGCCAATGATGGGACTACGAAACTTCTTTTTTGAATGGTTAACTTGCCCTTGCCCCACAGTCTAAGTGTGTGTGTAGCTCCGTCATCTCCTATATGGCTCCAATACATCACCCAGTGGTCATTGTCATTGTACTGTGTCAATAGAAGCCCTTTCTTTCTCTCTCCTGTCTTCCTTCTCGCTGAATATAATGATGTTTACCAAGTTCTGACCGACCAAGTAACAAAGTCAATTTGACCCATTGCTTTGTTGTAGGCTCCATGCTAGAACAGAGTGGTTCCTGTGTTTTGTCTATAGGGCGATTCCCTGCAGTGTGTCCTGCATGCAGGGCTCGACACTAACAGGTGCCCGGGACACATGGACACCCAACCCCAAATATAGGGCCGGACCTCCAGAATTTCAGAATTTCTACATAGGGCGCGATGCAAAGAGGCCCCCCATTTTTCAGTCAGGACCCCCATTGAAAAAAGTTAGAGTGGAGCCCTGCTGTATGACATGTGTCTTTGGGTGCGTTCAATCGACATTTTTTCACCCTAGAATCACGGTTTTCAAAGACGTTTAGTTTAAAACAAGGTTGCGTTCAAGCGATTTTTCGTTGGTCGTATAAATAAACGTGTTTAAAAACACAAACATGAAACGCTGAAAAAGATGCGTTTTGTATCATGATTCTGCAGAATCACGGTCTCTAAAATTCGCTTGAACGAACGGAGATCTCAATCATGATTCTATGACGTCATTATCTATTATATATATTATCGCTACCTATTTCTATTCTTTCTGGGTGGGCTTAAAAAGAGCGACAATCAGCGATGATGGAAAATCGCTGAAAATCGCTTGAACGATCTCCCGCAGTAACCGTGTTTTGTATCGGCGTTTTGAATTGTGATTCATGTTTGTGATTCTAGCTTCGAAAAATCGCTTGAACGCACCCTTTGAGCCACTGAAAAGTGGTGATGATGCCAAAGAAACACCAGTCAATGGTCATATGAAGAGGTTTTTCATTTTAAAGTGAAAGAAATGGATAAAGGTCATATGCCATACGGGACATCGTTCTTGGAATTGCCCTATACTATAGTGAATAAGAAAATTCAGTAGTCAAGAGGCTAAAGGGACTATTGAATATTTTGAAAATCTTCTGTAGATTGGTTGATATGAATCTCTTGTGAACATTGGGAAAAAATATATTTGGAAGTGGCAAGAAAAACTATTATTTTGAAGTGATATGAAAATGTTAAAGATAAATTTATGTAGTCGAGTTTGCCAAGCACTTGCAAAACTGAAATAAAATACATGTATTGTACATACTGTAGCAATAACCTTCCTACATTTTAAAATATTGAGAAAAGTAAATGAAAAGCATGTTTCTGCCATCAAAATTGGATATAGTGCCTTTAAATTCATCTTGCTGTTCTGTTAAAGGGATCCGGTAACTTTGTCTCAGATTCTGAAACAAAATTCTGGATTTAGCTCATGATGCAATGATAATCATAAACCTTTAGGTCAGTCAGGAACCCCATGACTTTTACAAGCTGATCGCCTGTCTGATTATCAAGATATTTATGATTGGAATTACAAATTTTGAAAACCGTTCGCCTGATGGTTTTCATAACACTATAGTCTATTAGGGAAAACGAGTATGGTAAAACCGGTCAATCAAAGATTTTTACTTTTTGAGGCACTTCTTGATCATTTTGAAGCGCAATTTTTTTAGGGCTTCATTATTACACCATATCACAGACACTAATAACATGTAGGGCCGTGTATCTCAGATTTAACATTGTTAAACGATCCCTTTAATATAGTGATTATAAACCTGATGAAGCTAGGTCATGATTACCCAAGTGCTTGGAAGGTCAATTATTTTTTGCTAATTTGATTGGTTTAAAAACGGTGAATAGATATTAGAATGATTTATATGTTTGGAGCCACAATAGCGTTACCTAATTTACTTTAACACAGACTTTATGCTCTAAATTGCTCTTGTGGCTCAAAACAGATGATTTAATTGATCATCCTCAAGCTTTGGCATTTAGAACTCCAGGCCCGTGTAATCTGTAACAAATTGTCTTCAACTCTGTGTGATTATTGTTCAAGATGCCTGATTATAATAGCCTCTAATACATCTTTAATATTCACTGTTTCCCTGAGGCTAGTCCAATGTTATACCTTATTATTCTGTTTCGATTTATATGGTACTTCATCTTTCGCCTACAGCAGTCTGAAAAAGCCATTCTGTATGATTTGTTCTGTTGTAGATGAAAATCAGCATGCAAAATGAGGTTAAGTCTGGCATATCGATTTCAGCATTAAAAATAGGCTCAATTTATTTACATGTACATTTACAATGCATTGAGAAAGATATGGTCCCTCATGTAGTCTGCACGTATGGGGCAGAGTCATATGATATTTTACAATACCGGTAATTTTGAAGGGCCCAACGACCCGACCCTTCTTCTGTGTTTTTTAATTTAAAAAAAAAGATAACCTTTAGGCTTTAACCAGGCCTATTGAAGTATTCTAATCTGATATATTATTCACACAACATCTGGTTCTTGCAGGCTATCTTCCCAGGCCCTACACAAGTACACATGTACATGTATACTTGCACAAGACAGTACATAGCTGTGCTGTGATATAAGTATTTTGGTCTTTGTGTGGGTAAAGTGATCTATATAGAGAGAGAGATATAGGACTCAAATAGGAGATAAAGAATATAAAGAATAAGATGTACACTTCTAGCATTACATGGCACTGTTTTGATTTTTGATAGGAAATTATAGGCAATCAGGTGTGCCAGAACTGAAAAACCACTTCCATATTTTTGCAAAGTTTAGGGATCATGACATAACACTTCCCCTCATCTGAAAATATGTATATTTTTCTTGCCTGTTTTGACATCATTGGAACATAATAGTGACATCCCATGTTCGCTCTCTTTATTTCTTTCTTTCTGTATTGTCATTTCTCATTCTCCCTCTGTCTCTCTTCATTTCTCTTGCACTCGCTCTCTCTTCCTATCTTTCTCTTGATTGCTCTTTCAATCTTTCTCTATCTTTTTCCTCTTTTCCTCTATATATTTTTCTTTCCTTTCTCTTTGCTTTTTTCCTCTTCCTCCCTTTCCCCTCTCCCCCTCCCGTCTTTTTTCCCTCTCTCTTTTCACTATCTCTTTCTCTCTCTTTCTCTTTCTCTCTTTCTCTCTCCCTCACTCTTTCTTTTTCTCTTTCTCTTCATATAATCTCCCCCTTTCTACATGAATCTCTTCCTCTCTATCTCTCCCTCATTCTCTCTCTCTCCCTCTTCCTCTCTCCCTCTTCCTCTCTCCCTCTTCCTCTCTCCCTCTTCCTCTCTCTCTCTCTCTCTTCCTCTCTCTTCCTCTCTCTCCCTGAAATTAAAACCCTTGCATTTAACCATGCTCTTATACTCGCTACACTAATTCCACACTTGCCTGCTAAAGATAAAAGCTCATTAGCATTTAACGAACCTTCTCGGAAGCCTAGGCTAGGGAGTGATTAATTAGCCCTAGGGTATTTAATGCCTTCATGATTGCTACCATATTACCCAGGGATTTTTTTTGATTGGCTTCATCGCATTATAAAAAATGCTCTTATTTTAGTTCTCTTTCCTTTTTCTTTGTGCTTTTTATTTGTAGAAATATGTTTGACCTGCAGTATATTAAATGATTTAAGGTATTTTTCATCATCTAAAATTAATCCAAATCCACAAGATATATATGATCATTAAGAACATGAACACTTGTATTGATTGGCTTCATCCTATCCTTTAAAAAAATGCATTTTAGCTCTTGATCCTTTTCCCCTTTCCCTTGTGTTATTTATAAGAAATTATTTGCCCTGCAATGTATTAAATAATTAGAGGTAGTATTATTCACCATATACATGTAAGATAACAACATAATATTATTCCAAATACATTAAAGGTACTATGTCCCATTTGCAGGCCCCAAAAAATGAAAAGGTTAAATTCCAACGGCATTTGAAAGACAATACTAATTTAGAACTTTCCTAAAAAAGGGGGGCTTGAAAATGTCTTTAAGTGGGAAAATAACGACTATTAGTTGTCGAATCGACTTAGGAGCTATAGAGCCAGTAAGTAATAGTCTGATTTTTCAGACCATTGTACCGAATGGTCGTACGTTTTATGCTGTGCTAAGATTCAATCAGTTTAATTTTGGCCATTACAAGAAGTGGGTTATTGATGTAGACAAATGCTCATGTACCCTTTACAGCTCATTTTATGTATGTTATTACCAAAGATGAAAAAGCCAGTCAGTCACTCAATAGTGTCTGACAGTGAAGTCTAGCAAGTAAACGAGTTTCCTTGCATAATTTGAATATTAGGACACTGCTAACGTTTAAATTTCACAGGTAGGACATACATGACATAAATAATTCATGGAAAGTTCTACAGAATTTGATGTTGGCTGCAAAAGGGAGATAGTATCTTTAAGGATGCAAACACAGAATATGTATTTGTTTTAAAAATGAAACCTGTTTGTAGTGGTGAAATGTTTTCCAACAATGTTTATTAATGTTGTATCACGTTGGGGTGCTGCAACAAAAAAGTAATTTCACTTGACAATATGGCTTCACCTCCATATGACCATATAATTATGCTTGAAATTTCTCAAAATATTTCCCCAACATTTCAAATAGATCTATTTTTTTCTTCTAAATGCTGTACAAAGTTTAACATGCTAACAACTTCAGGAAAAAAAAAGATTCACTTGAAAGGCTACATATTGCTCTTGTGCCACTCCCAATTTTCTACATGTTAAAACATGATTATAGTGCTATTTTTTCTTCTATTATGTGATTTGTTCAGATTTCAAAAAGACAAATTTTGATTGTGATTGAATGATAGTTTATTATCCTTTTTAATTCTTTGTTAGATTGAGAAAAATCTGTAATGGTGCGAAAGAAAATGTTCTTTGTACTGAAAAATAGTTTCGGCTGAAAGGTGTTTTAGTCGGATTTGGTCGGATCATGGTTTTGTATTCTGTTTGTTTGTTTTTAATTTAGGTTCTTTATAAATTTAGGACAACAAAACCAACTCAGTTATTTCCATTTAAAGAAACTTCTTTTATTTGGTATTTGACAAATCATTTTGATAAATCATTTTGATGTATCAATTTTCTCCCAACTCATCCAATTCTATTTGATCTGCATTCATTTTACAACTTGGAGTCTATCCAATTCTATTCAATAATGGTGATAATATTATATATGGATTTCACGATTTTCACCACTTATGTGTTTCTCTTTAGGTTGTTATTACGGAATCACCGCGACCCAGTTTCTCCCAAACATGGGTATTATTTTAAAGCCGAGGCATTCTCGTATTAATGACATTGGCATACATGGTGCAATTACTTTGTAATGACTTTCTAATGAAGACACATAGAGGCAAGGCCTAGTTGCAAGGGTAGTGCCGTTATAACCGCGAGCTCTCTGTTCGATGTTGGTTAGCCGATAATGAGCGTGACCTTTTCGCTCTCAGTGCCTGGATGATTGTTTTATTAAATCGCAAAAAACATGCTAATATCGCGAGGATCCGGCATTGACTTGTGGTATCTGGTGGCTATTGCTAGACTGCATTCATAAACTCTATTTCAATTTGAGGTACATGTAGCTGGGTCATTCCATGTCAAATCACCCAAAAAATCTGAAAATCTTAACCCGACCATTTTTGATTTTGATGAAACTTAGTGTACTTGTTGAGTGTGATCTCACAGCACCAAATCTCAAATTTTAGGTCAATCGGGTGAGGGGTTTGGGAGATACGACCCACCAAATTTTGAGATTTTTGCAAAAATGGGGGTGGCGGGCCTACCTTTGAACCCTTGTATCTCGGGAACTAATGGGTCAATCTTCACAAAATTGGTATTGTTGGAAAGGGTATTCAATAAAGATTCCAAATCTGCCATCATTTTGAAGATTGATACATGTTGGGGTACTTTGACCTCTTGACCTAAGATTTGACCTTGAAATTGACCTTGTGGATCACGTGACCTTGACAACATTTTTCATGAAATGTAATCTCTGACATGTTCACTAAAACATATAAAAGTTTCAGAGATATAATATTTTTTGTTTAGGAGCAATAAGGATTGAAAGTATCCATACTCACAGATATTCACAATAAACCCTATTATAATGTATACAATACATGCAATATGCACTGTACAACATACTGTACATGTACATCTTCCACATGCTTTTTTGTTCTAGTCATATCCATCCTAAATGTCAGCAGTACTTAAATAGAAATATAATGTATGGCTTCAGGCCTCTGAGTCGGTTCTAGGACAATTACCCCCTGGAAAATTACCCCGGAAAACTACCCTCTAAGGACAATTACCCCCTATTCGTTAAGGGAAGTCCAGTCTGATAAGTTGGTTTTAATCAAAGCAGATTTTTTTCGGGGTAATTATTCTTGAGGGTAATTTTCCAGGGGGTAATTGTCCTAGGGGTAATTTTCCGGGGTAATTGGCCTCGGGGGACAGCTTGTCCTAGGAGGTAATTTTCTGGGGTAATTGTCCTCTGGGTGTGATAGTCCTTGGGGGTAATTTTTTTGGGGGGGTAATTGTCCTCGGGGGGGACATTTCCTGGGGTTAATTTTTCAGGGGTGATTGCACAGGGGGTAATTGTCCTAGAACCGACTCAGAGGCCTGAAGCCATACATCCTGTTAACCCTTTAGGCCTATATGAACTTCTCATTATATTTCTATTTAAGTACTGCTTACATTTAGGATGGATATGACTAGAACAAAAAAGCATGTGGAAGATGTACAGTATGTTGTACAGTGCATATTGCATGTATTGTATACATTATAATAGGGTTTATTGTGAATATTTGTGAGTATGGATACTTTCAATCCTTATTGCTCCTAAACAAAAAATATTATATCTCTGAAACTTTTATATGTTTTAGTGAACATGTCAGAGATTACATTTCATGAAAAATGTTGTCAAGGTCACGTGATCCACAAGGTCGATTTCAAGGTCAAATCTTAGGTCAAAAGGTCAAGGTACCCCAACATGTATCAATCTTCAAAATGATGGCAGATTTGGAATCCTTATTGAATACCCTTTCCAACAATACCAATTTTGTGAAGATTGACCCATTAGTTCCTGAGATACAAGGGTTCAAAGGTAGGCCCGCCACCCCATTTTTGCAAAAATCTCAAAATTTGGTGGGCCGATCTCCCAAACCCCTCACCCGATTGACCTAAAATTTGAGATTTGGTGCTGTGAGATCACACTCAACAAGTACACTAAATTTCATCAAAATAAAAAATGGTCGGGTTAAAACCATTGGGTGATTTGACATGGAATGACCCAGCTGAGATATTCACCTATTCACCTCTTCACCTCTGGACTGCAGATAAAATGAATTAACATTTTCATGTTAAATATAAATATTTAAATGTGTTATTTTTCTTCATGATTCGTGAAAAACCTGAGAGTTTCACAAAGCTGTATTATTACTCACAATTTCACATGTATGGATAAAATGTCTTTTTTGTTTAATACAGTGAGCACAAACTATTTAAGCAATCTCATAGCAAAGTCAAAGTTTATGGCTTCAACATTGTCCCATGCTCTCTATCCATGTAATACCAACAACAACAACAAAATCACCCATGATATTTATATACCGGTAGCTTTTTAAAATTTCAGAATAGGCCTGTCTTCATCAGCTCGAGATTGCCAAATAGCCCACTATTTCTGATCCTGGATATTAGCCCGATCATGAAATAGTGGGCTATTTGGCAGGTGAAGACGCAAATAGCGGGCTATTTGCTCGGGAAATCATCCCAAGATATCTTCGGCTAGTTTGCAAAATATCCCGCTATTTGTCCGGTGCGACTTCACCAGCCCGAAGACTCGCACTATGCGCGAACGCTGAGCAAAATATCTCGAGCTAATTTCTAGAGTTCGAGTTTCGAGCTGATGAAGACGCGATTTGTAACTTTGGGCTTATTTCCCAAATCAGAATAGCAGGCTATTTGGCAATCTCGAGCTGATGAAGACATACCTAATCATTTTCTTTCCCCAACCAAAATCGTGTGTAAAGTCTTCTCTCACAGACTATTGCATGACTACATAATGAGTGGCTTGGGAGAGTAAATGACTTTGTTTTTTAGTTGTAGGTCACTGCACTTTGATTGAACCCTGTGTAAATGATATGTTATTCCTACTGTGATGTGATAAATTTCCAAATATATATTTTCAAGGTGAGAAATATAATTTAATCAAAATAAATAATCATTGTTTATATATTTTGAGCTGCATAGTTATGATATTAGGCCTTCTGCCTCAGTTTTTGTGCCTCAGGGCTATTCATAAACTACTACAAAAAGGACAAGAAAAAAGGGACACTGTTTTATCATTATCTGATTTCATCAAGGAACTCATCTGTGAAATTGAATAATGGAATTGCTTTTTACAAGAGATACATGTACCTGCAATAAGTGCAAATCTAAAACAATTACAAAAGTGTGCAGTTTTTGTCTCGCCTGCGTAGCAAAAAGCGAGACATAGGCGCCGCTTTTCCGGTGGTGGCGACGGCGGCGGCGTCAACATCAAAACTTAACCTAAGGTTAAGTTTTGAATTGTTAATATAATTTTGAAAGTATAAGGTCCTATTAAATGAAACTTGGACTAAAGGGTTATCAAGTATTCCCAATCATGTGAGGAAAATTTCAGGTCACAAAGTCAAGGTCAAAGGTCATTTCAGGTCAACAAACTTAGACTATGTTGTGGCATAATCATCAAAAACTTAACCTGAGGTTAAGTTTTTGAATTTGTAATATAATTTTGAAAGTATAAGTTCTTATTCAATGAAACTTAGACTAAAGGGTTATCAAGTATCCCCAATCATGTGAGTAGAATTTCAGCCCACTAGGTCAAGGTCAAAGGTCATTTCAGGTCAACAAACTTAACTATGTTGTGGCATCAGGCTAAGATTTTTTAATTGTTATCATAATTTTGAAAGTATACATTCCTATTCCATGAAACTTGAACATAAGGGTTATCAAGTATCACCAATCATGTTATTAGTCTTTTAGGTGACAAAGTAAAGGTCAAATGTCATTTCAGGTCTGGAAACTTAGACTTTGTTGTGGCATCAACATCAAGATTTTGAAATTTTAGCATAATTTCAAAAGTGTTTGTTCAAATTCCATGAAACTTGTACCCAAGGGCTATCAAGTATCACAAATCATGTGACACAAATTCCAGGTCACAAAGTCAAGGTCAAAGGTCATTTTAGGTCAGTAGACTTGGATTATGTTCTCAAAATTTAATATGAGAATTAATAAATAAATTGTTGTTATTTGTTCATATTTCATGAAAGTAAATATTCGAATCATTCAGTACTTTCCCATGAATATTCTAATAGTAATTTTAGTATTCGATCCCAGGCCTAGTATGTACATGATCAGTTACAGCTAGGTGACAATATTGATGTTTGGATAATATATATTGGAGTATATCTCATAATAATGTTCTCATTATGCTAATGAGACGTGATGTGATGTAGATGGGCTCTACCTTCCAATTGTTTTTACACAAAGTGCTGAAAAATCCTCTTTTCTTAAAAAGTTTATTAGATAACTTTATTTGTAAATTACTGACAAGCATTGAAACATTTATAGTCTTACCCATACACTAAATCTCATTATATTGTATTCTTATGATACAGTAAATAATTATTCTGATGATTCATAATCAATATTCACTTCAAAATGCTTATTATATTCAGAGGATTTCATTTTCGGGGGTCTGCAAATGGGCCACCCTGCCTATAAAAATAATGTCCCAACCTCAATTTAACATCATATCGAATTGCGTAATGCCGAATTGCGTAATGCAGGCGAGACCGCCGAGAGCGTTTTTAATTAAAAGCAGGCGGTAATAATGGGAAAGGGAAGTAGCCCCTCTCACCCCAACCCCCCCCCCCCACAAAAACACAAAGAACTTTTTTAATACAACATGTGAACATTTAACCATGGTAAGTTAACATTATGAGTGTTACACTGTCACTAAAATCCATTTAAAAAATGACCTGAATATGCCAAATGGGGCAACGTTGGTTCACACATTACTTAGAAAAGCAAGTCACCAATTTTATATCTCAATTCTTTTGAAATAAGAAGAAAGGGATTCTTATGTTTTGCTAGTGACTCTGAACAAGTGCTTGCCTCTTCAACACATTTTGTTCCTGATTTTGACATCTACTTGTGTGATTCAAATACAAGGTCAAGATTCAAGAATGCTTTAGAGATGACCCCTAGACTTGAAAATAAATTTAGACCATAGACTGATTGAGTCACAAACCAAACATGCTCAAGCCCCCTCATTAGGCTCATTTTCAATTAACCTCCTTTGTCATTATTTGACACGTTTTTGATCAGGCATGAATTTTGAATGAGAAGACTGTGAGGATCTAGACAATAAAAGTAACCCCCAAAAAAAAAAAAAAAAAAAAAAATTGTACACTGCAATTTCACATTTTAATGGGTCTGTGTAATGCATGGAAAATTCATCATGAAAATATTTCATAAATCAACACCAAATAATTTTTTGTGCAGGAAATAATCAAATATCTAGTTAAACCCCTCTCCATTCTTCATTAAAAAAAAAAAATCTGCTTACCAGGTAAGTAGAATTCAATTTTCCTTGGCCTTTGTGCTTGCCCTTCAACACAATTTGTTGCCCCTGCTTTTGTACTTGTTGAATACAAACAAGGTCAAGAATGGTTTGGAGATGACCCCCTAGACCTGGTAATGACTGTAGACCCTAGACTGATTGAGTCACAAACCAAACATGCTTGAGCCCCTGGCTGCAGTCTTATTCTTCAAACTTTGTTTCCTCAGTTTGAAACTTTATTCCCATCCCCCCCCCCCCAAGAAACCAACCTGCATTTATTTTATACTTAAGTCTCCTTTTCTGTAAAATCACAATATGAATTGAAAATGAATCATTTTTACATATGAGTATTAATATTTTAAAAAGGCTTTTTGTTTCTTTTCATTCTTTGAGGAGTGCAAAATGATCTGAAAAAGTGTGTATGTGTAATGATATAATATAGGCCTACTTCCGACTAGACTATCACTATTTTCATTACCATTATCTTATTCAAAGTGCAGCATTGAAGTTCTTGCGTTTTTTCCACAAACAAAGCATTGAAAAGAAAGAGGAAAAGACACAAACACTTTGAGTGGTTCAGCTATGAAAAGCTCTAAAAGGGCTCTTGACAATTCTTTGTAAAGAAAGAAATTAGAATTTAATCATGAAAATCTCACTTTTTCAATCATCTAATGTATGAAGGGCTCCAGTGAACAATAAAAGCACATTTTTTTACACTAACACAAACTTGATCCTAAAATCAATCTGTCTGAACCGAGGAGACCACACCAATAACATGCAGTGATTATTTGTTCAACAAACACTCAAAAAGAAATTATATTTGCTCAAGATATAGAATCAGATTTGGAGGGAAAAATCATGGAATTTCATTTTGCTCTTTATAAGTGTCAAGTTGGCAACAACTTGATAGTTGAAGTGGTTCTAAAGTTCTTGAGCAAATAGTTATTCGAGATTCAGTCCTATATCTTACCGAATAACATGATTAATTCTAATTTTTTCCCACATACCATAGTTAGAGATATGATGCAGGAACTTTGTCGATATTATTATGAAATTGAAAATAATAAAATTTACATTTTTTTGTTGCTGTTGAGAGCCTGGTGAATTACTAGTTCTAGTTTCTTAAGATTGAAATACCTCATTTTTTATTTGTGAAAGAACAGGTCTGTATATAATCTGTAATGTGTGCTAATTGGTACATATAAAAAAAAAAATGGGAGGAATAATCATGAATACAAAGACTCTATATAATATACAGTTTGACCAGTGTTAACAGCAATCTTGGCATTCATATTTAAAAAAACAGACCTCACAAAATGTTCTTTTCTTCAAATGAAATTGGAATATCATTATGTTAGCCTCTGAAGCTAATCACGTGCCATGAATATGATATACATAATATAATAGCAGCAATCATAGTCATTCAAATATATTGTGTGATTGAACAATATTCAAGGAAATCCCCTTGACGTGTCCAGAAATACAGGTACAGGTAAATAATCTCACCTCAGCTCTGGCAAATAAATGACTGAATCGGATCAAAAGCTTTTGTCAAGGCTTGTCCAAGGTACTGTACCTATGAGCCACAAAGGGGGAAAAAATCCCATCCATTATTGGTTGCGGTATAAATAGAAATATTTTGGGATTACATTTAAGCGGTTTTACCAGGTCTATTGACACGTACTGTGTACATTATGACAGTATTACTAACTAACAGACCATGATAACACCAAAATGAAAGAATTGTGGTTTTGCAGTCATCCGTCGATCTTGGGGAATAGAAATCTATTTTTGACAGAATACATAAGATTTGAGGTCATATTTTTTTCAGAGCATTCAGATTTTGAAAATTGGCTTTTAGATAATACTTTGGGTTTAGAGATAGATAATAAAACTAACCACTAGGCCTAAAAAATACAATAATGCTTTTATTCAATTAAAAAAAGGGGAAAAAGAAATAAACATGAGAGTTACTGCAAGAAAATGTAACTTTCAATGTTAGCAAATCTAATAGAATGCCCATAAAAAGGAATTTGTGCTATTGGTTTTTGCTTACATCACTATGTAATTCCCATTACCCTTTCATACTGACTTTTGTTGCGTTGTATGTAACAGGCCCCCCCCCCCAAAAAAAAAAAAAAATTCTTACAATATGAAAATATACAAACCATATTGGCAAGTATACATACCTTTAAATCATTGAGCCTACTACTAGCTTCATGTATTTAAGTGGTTATATTAATCATCACACACATACACTGCTAGGGACATTCAGATCATCAGATGTACTTTTATGTATTCCACGATGGATAGTAAATCTTATTCTCAAACAGGTGTACCTACAATCTTTTTTATTACATGCCCATTCATAGTGACATGACAAAGAATCGGTAGGTGCCCCCCTAAGGGTTTAAGACAGGTTTTGATACCTTTTAAATCCTCCCTGTGGCACCCTAATCCATTTCGCCTGCTTGCACAGAGACATTTTTAGCATCTTCTTTCCTACTGTTCCTTTTCAGTCAGGTCTTCCATAAATTAGATGGCTTTTACTACAGGGAATATCATTTTGCATGAGAGATTGGGTAACCCTGGATAGATGATGGGTATAATGTATAAGCCATTATTATGTTTAAATTCAGATACAATGTATTCATTTTATGACATGCTCTGTTCCTTGGTTGTTTAAAAAAAAAATCAGTCCGTAACCTTAACCCAGGCCATGGTCTTTCTCACTCTCGGTTTTAGAATTTGTATTTTATTATTACTGTCAAATCTGTCCCTATGGAAACAGCGAAACAATTAAAGCAGTACCGGTGTATATATATACTGGTAGACAGGCAGCCTATTTAATAGTAGTTGTTGCTAAAGACTGGTTTCACTATATGCCTACCGATACTAACTAATAATCCCAGCAACTTCAGTGGCATATAAATGTATGATATAAATACAGTTTGAATTTTGGGCTTTTCATCTTTTGATACAGTTAATGATATCCTTGATTCGAATCAAATTTCTGATGTTTCAACAATTCTAACATTAGAACTGTTGTATTGTATCATTTTAAAATTATTTTCTCATTATTTTCAGTTCTCCATTTCTTTCTCTGTCCATTTCTTTAGGGATTCTTTAGGGATGGGTTGGGAGGTGATTGTGTAGCCAGTTACATAAACAAGCCCTAATTATCTATTGTACTGATTGCTTGCTTTTGAAGTGAAGAATCCACTCAGGCATCTTCCAGTCATCTTTCAAACATGTGATGTTTCTGTACCATATTGCTCAAAAATACCACTGTGTATTTGTGATCAATGTTCTTGATCTTCAATTTAAAAAAATTCCAATAAGCTTTTAAAGGGCAAACATGCCTGTTGATGTGTGATGGGATGATCTTTAGGTGGGAAGGACCAATAAATATACCTGACTTTGTCGACTTTCATTGTTTACCAGACATGACTTCATGATCCGCCGTGCTTGGCAATGGTTGCCCACCTTGCTGTGTACACAGTGTTCAGCCAACAAAGCATGCTTTTAAAAACTTGTATGGGAAAATACTAAAGAACTGTCACTTTTTGAGGAATTCACACAAAAATATTTTTCCCGCTTGTCAATAAATTTGGTGTGAGAAAGTATTTGATGATCAGGAAACGTCCATCTTGGTCAAACTTATTTTTCAGACTCTTTCTGATTATCAATGGCTGGAAGAGATGGGTTACTCTTGTCCGTCAGTGTCTTATCTTTACCCCATCATGCCATAAAAATTCAAAGGAAATTATATTCCATAGCTAGTGACATTCATTAATATAATAATTAGAACCATTCCTTATTAATTTTTGTCATCCCTTATTATTTGGCACAATGAACGTGATGGGAGAGAGTCCCTGATTTTCTCAGGTTATCGTATGATATGAATATCATCATAACAACAAGTATTCTAGTTTCTTGTCAGGTTGAACTTTTTGAAACTTTTGCTATTCCTCTTGATAAATGAAAGAATTGCATAAACCTACAGATATTCAATGTTACATATTTCTTTTCATACATCATTTGTAACCCCTATCAGTCCTATGAATTTCCTAAAATGAATAACAAGCTATTCTCCATTTTCTTTTATCTCTTCAGAGACACCATTGATCGATGGCTGAGGTGAGCGTTGAGTATGGCAGCGTGTGAGATGGTCACATCCTCCTCCTCCTCATCGTACGGTCTCCACCAAGCCTCTCTCATCCACATCCCCCCATCATCAGCTGACCAATCACCTACCACCTACCTCAGCAATGGCACCATGGGTAGCACCAGCAGTCTTCTGGCAGACAGCGGTTACCGTGGGTACAGCGACACCACCACCAACAGCAACAGTTCCGTCTTCGAGGAGCCCTCTGCCCCCAACGACGACACTGAGTCGATAGGTCCCCCGAAGCTCACCCCGATAAGTGGAAAGCTGGAAAAGGTGAAAGACCTGTAATTGACAGACAGCTGTGCAGTTGTGTTCTCACTTACTGATATTGTTTGGAGATTTATCCGGTTCTTCTGTTGAGGGCTAGAAGGGCGTTAACTCATATACTCTAATACAGAGTTAACGCCATTATGGCTCTCAATGTATGAATTGCAGTAAACACATTTTTTTTGTAGAGACAATAATGTGAAATACCCTCATTATTTCAATCAATATCAAAGCATCAATAACGCTTCTTTGTAAAAGAGAATCTTTAAGTGTTTGAGTTATCAACTAAAAGACAAAAATAGTAATAATAATAATTACATGTGTATATATTTTCCCTTAGCAATTCATACAAAGTAGATCAAACCATGTTTTTCTTAGTCCACTTAGATCCTTAAATGCCTTGACATTGCACTTGCCAAAATGCAATGGATTTAACTATATATATCAGGAGATGTTAAGTCAGTAAAGAACAGTATGTCCTATCTAGGGTTATCATGCACAGCTGCATTCTTTGAATGAGGTCAAGTCACAAGGACATTGTATCATGCTTGCAACTCTGTGCCTCTCCTTTCACAGTACATGAGAATTCACACTTGGTAAATCTTTGTAAGTCTTTTACCTTTATACACTACTGTATCCCACTTCATGCAGGAAATGCAAAGACACATAGCTTTTGGTATTGAAATGACGTGCACTATATCTGTCAAAAATGTATAATAGTGAAGTCTGTAAGATAATAAAACAAGTTAACTAACAAACACATGTAAGATTTCTTCCCAAACTTTTATAGCACTTCCATATTTTATTTCCAATTATTTTCCAATTCCAATGTTTCATTTCTATCTTTATTTCTCCCCATTAGACAAAAGAAAAGAAGCTGATCAGACCCATTGCTGTCAGGTTTGCATCTCCAAACACGTCCCCCACGGAGACATACAAGCAGAGCTCCTCCCAGTCTCCCTCGTTATCGGATACCATGGCAACGTACTCCCACCCCCCTGATATCCTTATGACCAACAATAACCATGGCTTCTCCGCTGGGAAACACTTCGGGAAACCGCCCACCAAGACCATGTCTCTTCAGGACATCACGCCGATGCAGCAGCCATACAGGATGAATGGGCACCACCACGGCAACCACCACGGCAACCATGGTACCAACGGCCACCACCAGTCTACGCTCCCACACAAGGGAGACGCCTCCCAGCGCTCCGCCCTGCAACAGAAACTCCAGCAGGCGCAGTCTCTGAACTTCCTCAACCGCGGCGGCTGGGCGAACATCCACCACAGTGGGACAGTCCCCGGGAAGATCGGCAATGGAGGGCGCCACCGCAGTCATAGCCAGTCCATGTACCGGGTGATGGACACCGCCCTCTACAGGCCTCGCATGGGCAGGACACCAAGCAATACAGTCATCCTAACCTGATATCTCCGAGAAACAACGGGGAGGAACATGTCTACGCCCCAGTCTCAGTGTCATCGGTACCTGAGGAGTCTGATCTAGCAGAAGAGAACAGGATCCTGAGAAATAAAGTCCAGGTAAAGTTTTAACCTAGTAGACAACAGCCACAGTATTGTTACAAAGACTTATCATTTTGTAGAAGACCTTTGGGCCTTGTATCATAAACTCTTAATGCAGTCACACATTCATCATCACTTCAAGACATAATTACTTGTTTCTTCATCAACCCCCAATCTACTGTGTGAAGTCTCAAACAGATTATAATTGAATGCACAAACCATAACTTCACACTAACCTTTTCATGGGGGTCTGGATTGATATTTTTTTAGTTCTGCCTAAAAAGTTAGGTAACTTTATGAACTGCCATTCCTTTTCCCTTTCTAAGAAATTTGCAGGATAAAATTAACCCTTTAAGTAGTAAGAATAAAAAAGGGCAATTAAATCCACAGTTTTCTTACAAATATCCTTTAATTTACTTTTGTTAACAGTCATACTATCCATCAATCATCACCTATCACTTCACCAAACCGATGTGAGAACATGTGTTCACAGCAGATAACCCTTCAATAATAATACCTCTCAGTGAAACCTTATATCCCACTCAATACAAATCACCATTATACATCAGGGGGGTGTTTCACAAAGATCCTAAGTTGAACTTAACTCTAAGTTGGACTTAAAAATTATGGAGAGCCATTTTTAAATAACTTTTAGATATTTTCATAGATGCTAACGGCTTTCCATTATTGTTAAGTCCAACTTAGAGATAAGTTCAACTTAGGATCTTTGTGAAACACCCCCCAGACCTTCAACCCCCATTATGCAATCCTCGAACAATCAAATGATCCGCGCTCATCTGATTCAAGAGTCAGTCAGTCGAATATTTATAATGGCATGACTAATAGTCTCACAGAGGACACACTGAATGTCTCCGATGGCCTTTTGTGGAAGATCTAAGACAGGCAGGAAACAGAGGCCCACGACACTTGCAACCAAAAACAATTAAAGATTCATTTTTTGTTGACACTTGAGGAAAGCAAGTTTACAGCCAGTGAGCATTAGTAGCCTCCAGCCTCACTCCCTTTGGAAACTATATTCTATTCATTGCATTATCTACAAGATTTCCACCATGTTGCCAGTCGAGGAAGAAAAGGTGAATTTGAAATGTATTTTTGTGACTCAAAGCATATCACTCTCTTAAGGTAGTATAATCTGTTTGGATTTCAATTTTCAGCAAGGAAAAAAATGACAGATAGCCTGAAAGAAACATGGCCAGTGTGACGATCAGTTCCTCTTTTTAAGTATTACATCTGTAGTCAAAGAATTTTTGATTATCCAATCATGAATCATGTACTTCATTACTTCAGCCCTCTGCCAATTAAAAAAAGGAGCTCTTTACAACTGATTTGGCATGAACACAATTAGTTCTGTGGATGATAATTTTTCATAGGTAGGATTAAAAACTCATTATGGTAACTGTATGTTTCTATAGAAACAACTTCACAGGCACCACTCGACAGAAAAGCATTCATTATCCTAATTAAACTGCACCCAGGAAGTACACAACAAGTTAAAGCCATTACCTTATTTTATAATTGGAAAAGTGCATTTTATTTCGGCTTGTGTACTAGCCGGTACTTCATATTTTCAATACTTATATCTCATCTTTGCTTCAAAGGATAGAATCATCATTCAACTAATAGAATTTTGTGTCTTGTGTTGTTGATTTTCTTATAGAGCAAGCATGATCAGGTTAGTTGTGTGATTTTTATTTCGATTTTTGTTGTGCTCTTGTCGTAATATTACACCGCTTCACCGATCACATTTATTTGTATTTTTTTCATCATTTGGATTCTTACCACTGCTTTTCAGCACATCATGCACATCACATACATGTACACAGGGGTGCTATGCTTCACCTGGGGGATGTTTCACAAAGACTAAGATCGACTTTAAGTTGGACTTAACTATGGCAGACCGTTCATGCCACTGTTTGCTCTCACCATTTACTGGCATTAGTCTCTCAAGTGACGTACAAATCGTGGTCACAAATCTACAGAATTTACATTTTTTGATAGTTCATTATTGAAGGAAAAAATATTATCTACCGGTGCAGATAACGGCCAAGAATTGGTCGGTTTGGAGTCGGTGTGGAGTCGGTGTGGAGTCGGTTTGACGGTGTGACTATGGTATTTATATGAAACACCTCTCATCACTCTGTGAATGATCCTTCTCAAATGTTAAAATGCATGAAGTAGGTCCTCTCTGTGTGTAAAAGATTTGCGCATGCTTGTGGCACATTGTACCAGGTTCTTTGGTCTATTTACCTTATTTAAACAGTGTTTGATCACTCATCAAGGTACTGGTAAAATTGGACTGTTTATTTGAAACTTTTATTTTATTGGAAATTAGAAGTCTTTTTAACAAGAGAAAATATTTTCCCGCAGAATCAAATTACAAAATTCACCAAATGATTGTGATTGCAAAAAAATGAACATTGCAAAACAGTTTGGGGAAAATATTTACAAGAGCATAGCAATAAAGCAAAAGAAGATACAGGAAGGAATCCAGCCAGTCACCCCAAGCATCTGTATATAACCTGGGATCTCATTTGCGCATATATGTCAGTGATTTTCAATCTATGTGATTTCTAGTCGTCTTTAGACCCCCATATTACATGGGGTGGTTATCTACAGAGTACAAGTTTCCACAGGTTTTTTTCTGTGTTTTTTTGTTGTTGGTTCCATACAAAGAAGGAAAGAAAAAAAAAATACATGCTGTTTCAATTTTTAAAAAATAAATTCTTCCTAATAGACCTGTTCGTATTTAGCACATGGTACAAATGACCCCGAATCTACGGACTGGTCTATTAGGTGAACTATAAAATCTTTGCAGCAGTTGTCGGAATTGAAACTTAAAACACTTGCTTGTTTAAAAAAGACATGTTGATTTGAGTTGTTTTGCTTGTATTTCCGCACAATTTTTGTTTGCAAAATTTTGGTTAATCACTTTTTTTTCATTCTCTCTCGCACATGGGGTATGGCAATTTATTGGAGCTTTGCACATTTGTCTTGGAATAGTTTCTGCTGTTTGGTACATTTTGAATATTTATGATTTTAGGAATTGGGAGCACCTTTTTTCTGTGGTATTTGAATGATTTTGCTGTGCTGTGTATTGCTTTAAAAATTTGCAATGTCTTTGCACCAATTTTTCTGTCATTTTATTTTTGAAATTCTTTTGCAATGTTGCGAGGCCATAAAAGAATATACAATAGAAAAAAAGAAAAATTGTGCAACAAATTTTAGTTTAAAATGTGAATTTTCACTGTTAGCATTTACTCTAAATGTGTTGTGCTGAAGCAAAGTTTGCAAATAAGCAGAAAATGCTGTGAAAGAAAAATAAGTGCCATAAATGTAAAATAAAAAAAGAATATACTGTTCATCCCAAATCAGATTTTAGTTTTAGGATGCCCAAAATTTTCAGCAAACATTAAAAATTAATTTTGAAGATCAATAACGTATACATGTCTATTCACTGGCATCTAACAAAAAACAAAACTCTCATAAAGTACATAACCACATGGGCCTCCAAATTTTAATTGAGGACCCCCAAAACTAGAATTTGAATAGGTGGCAATGTATACTGAGACCTTAGAATCTGAAATCTGGATTCCTTGTAACAAAATACTAAAATAGTTTGTGTTATGCCCTGATTAAAATTATACTTTTGGATGGTAGTGATAAAGACTACAAGTGATAAAACTTTAATGTCAGAAAAGTGGGGTCACTAATCTATCTGGAGGTTAATGATCATAGCATTTTTCATTTATCATCGGTCCACAGTGACATGTTGTATCATCATGATCACAATTAATGCTTGCCACGTTGCTGCTGACAGCTGTCGGCATTATCACCTCAAGTAACCCTGCTGTTCCTCCCTACAAGACCCCACTGAGCTCGGCTCTCTGTCTTTATGACTCGAGAAGCACTGCAGGCCTATATCCTCTCCAAAGTTTTGCCAATTTGCAGCTTGGGTGGAAGTGCAGTTGTGGTTGCAGTTGTTTCATGCCTAAAAGAGGGGAGTTTTATAGCACTTTTGGTCCCTGTATGCTACGACTTGGGTTTGTGATCAACAAAGAGGTATTTTAATTTTATTTGTGATTAATGTATTTATGTTTTTGTTTTGTTTCTATTCCACTTCTTTCCCCTCTTTCATTTCTTTGTGCCCTGATATTTGTATGCCTTATCTCTATCATACAACCTCCCTTTACCCAATATTCTTTTCTTCTTTTCTGCATTCTCTTTCACACATTCTGCCCTTCCTCTACATGTATATTCCTTTCTTTTCTGTATCCTCTGCCCCTCACCCTCTCTCTTACTCTTCTTCTTTCCTGTATGTATACTTCTTTTTCTTCCGTTGTTTCTTCTCCCTACTCCCCTCCCTCCCCATCTGCTCATCTCTCTCCCCATCTGCTCATCTCTCTCCCCTCTCTCTCTCTCTCTTCCCCTCTCTCTCTCCTTCAATCTCCCCCTCTCTTCCCCTCTCTCTCCTTCAATCTCCCCATCTCCATCCCATCATATCATCCTATCAGGACATGAAGCACCAGCTGGTAACCATGAGGGACACGATGGAGGTCAACGAGCAGACCATCTTTCAGGTCCAGGATGAGAAACGGAGGGACTACGAGGGCCGCATCAATCGGCTCCAGAACCAGCTCCAGCAGGACAAGGAGTCTTCGCTCTCCCAGCAGAGGTCTCAACAACAAGAGGTAAGAGAAGGATTCTAGAACACATGCTCCAGCGACGTTTGCTCGCCGGTCAATTCCCTACTCTAGTTGAATTGAATTGACAAGAATAGTCATATCGTCTGCAAAAAGTGTGAATTTACAGAAAGTGGAACAGTTTACAATATCATTGATGTAAATCAAAAATAGCAGAGGCCCCAAAATAGAGCCCTGAGGGATGCCATATGATATTGGATTAAAAAAAGAATAATGAGAATTTACAGATGTAAATTGCTTCCTTTCGGCAAGAAAGTAATGATGGTTGTTTTTTGTAAAGTGCCTTACAGTAACTGACCACAGTATGCTCACAGTATTAAAACAAAACTTGATCACTGGATTCAGTTACAAATAAGAAATACAGTGCGCACTATCCCCTCCACTGGGTCTGGGGAGCATACCATCTAGTCGACATTTTACGGGCATGCACATACATCCACTCACAAATGACGTATGCATCCTATCAGGTACCCATTTTACACCCGGGCGGAGAAGAGCAGTGTAGATAAAATGCCTTTCTCGAAGACATACAGTAAGTACTATGCTGGGGCTTGAACCCTCAACCTTTACATTACCAGTTAAGTGATTAAATGACTCAACTGCGACAGCACTGACTGAATCCCCAACTTTAACCCTTGACCCAGAGCTATACTAAACTCTAAACCTTACATCAAACCCAATCATGACCTTAGGCCTAACCCTAAACATGTATCTTTGACTGCGTAAAGCCTGGAGAAACTCGCCAGAGCATTTATTATATCACTAACAAACTATGAAACCACCGTCACAGAGACTTAACAGTTAATATTGATGCATAATTGATAAGCTCGTGTAATTTTCTCATTAGGAACCTGTTGGGAACTCTATGACCCCCTTCCTTATTGGTTATTAAACCCAATTTCCATCAAAATTGAATTATGCAATATTTGCCCTAAGTTGTCACCAGATGTGTAGCCTGTAGCCTGTCAGGGCTAATATAGTTAGTAGGAATATTCTAGTCATCTTTTGCACAAAGATAACCTCTTTTATGGTGCTTCTGTCTGGGTATAGGTAATTTAAATAGCCCCAAATTTTCATGTCCTGGTGGTATCTAATATCTTTTTTTTTTAAAGAAAGGATTGTCTTGCTTCTTGAAGTTCAAAAATGGTTCATGAACAGGAAATAAGTCATGGATATGGTCTATTAAAGCACTGGTATTGGAAACTTTTCTCGTGAAATTCTAACTTTTGAAAAAATTAGAACTTGTGTAGCCCTGTATTACCTTTTTTCATCACAAGCCTAGAAGGTTCTACATGTATCTGACCCAGTGAAAGGCATTTTCTAAGGAATAAAGAAAAGGGATTGTTGACTTTCCTTGAAAAAATTCCTTCAAGATCATGATAAAGTTTTCTGTACAAAATGATAATGATTACTCCTTTTTAACAATTAGGCTGAATAGAGTAAACAAATATTCATAAATTATGTTTGAAAGATTTGTTGTATCTGCCCACTTCACTCCCTTCCTATCAAACCCAACTGTATTAAAGTTTCCTATGCAGTGAACTCCCAGATGGTGCTCACATATCACTTAACTTGTTGACTACCACATTCATGTATTCCTGTATGCTTAATACAGTAACCACCAACCTCCCATAGGCAATGGGTTAACCAGTCCGCTTTTCACGATGACAATTCATTAATCACCTCATATCTTGCATGCTTTCTCAGAGCTTGCAAGGTCCCACGTGTGCTCATAATTAGTTGTAATAGCTTCCTGCTACTTTTAGGAAGCAGGGATAGTGAATTGCATATTAAAGGTGGGACATGGGCAGGAAACAGCATTAATGCTCTAATTACGGTCACCGAGGTTAGAGACCTGTAGTGTCAAATTGATTTTGACCTGAATGCTTGAGGACTTAATTGAAAATGTCAGAGACTTTTTAAATGATATAGTTTTTTGAATGATGGTTTCAGGTAATTATACATGTATTTTATTGACTTTAAGGGTACAATTCTTTTTATTCACAGATCAAATATATATATACATACATTATTACATTGTATATTTACGAAGCAAAGACAAAATTATTTTAAGCCACTAAATGATTTTTTTTTTCTTTTTCTTTTTTTCGCTTTAAAATTTCCAATATGTTTTAGTAGTTTCAGTAAACTCTTATGAATACTCAGGCTAATGCCCTTCTGCTAGGCATGTAATGACTTATATGAATTTTCAATGAATATTCCCTCTTATTATTGTTGGACTGCAATGGGTTCTGATCTAATGACACATTCTAGATTCATTTCGAGTGATGAAAAGTAAACTCCACTTATTTTCATGTACTGTTTGATATCATCTACAGATTTACCGACTAGAGCAGGACAGGAAACAAGTGAAGCAGAGACTTGAAGGCCTGCAGAAGGAGCTATCAAGACTCAAAGACAATGGGAAGAAAGTGGAGGAACAACAATCAGTATTAGCTGAAAGCCAGCAAGAAATCACCAACAAACGATATGAGATCAAGCGTCTCGAGGAAAGCGTGAAGCGCTCCAAAGAAGAACTCCAATACGAGAAGGAGAATGTGAAGCGATTGCAAATCGAGTTGGATAAGACAAGGTTGCAAGTGACAAAGAGGACCAATGGTGGCCAACAGCAGTTGCTGAGTAAGAAGGAATCAGAGTTGTCACAGGTGAAGGCTGATGTAAAAAAGACAATGGACCAAAGAGACGGCTTGATGCTGAGGGTGAAGAATCAGGGAGATGAGATTGATAGGTTGGGGGCACTTGTCAAAACCAGAGAGCAGGAACTGGCCCAGGAGAGATGCGAGGTGGCGTATTTGAAAGAGGTCAATGAGAGGTTGACCTCCGCGCTGAAAGAGAAGGAAGAAAAAGTTGAAAAAACTAAAGGAAGCAAGGAGGGGAGCTCTCTCAATTCTAAAAAAGTGGATGTGATTGAGCTAGAGCTTGGTAGGACAGTGGAAAAATTGCAGCAGCTGCAGACCGAGAAAGACATGGAGTCTACTCGGCTGCAGAAGAGAATCTCAGAGAAAGATGCAGACATTAAGAGACTTCAGGGGAGGTTACGAGAGCGCGGGAAGGGGAGTGAGCGTAACGGTGTTGATCAAAAGACAAACCCTGCCCAGAGACGTCTCGAGCAGGATAGATTAGAACTGCAAGCAAAGTTAGCAAAGCGAGAGCACGAGCTCAAACAAGCGAGGCAACAAGTATTGATGCTGCAGACGCACGAGCGTAACACTGGTCCAGCACTCTCAAACTCTATCCTTCAAAAGAAGGAAGCGGAGCTGAAAGCCTGCCAGGAGAAACTCCACCAACGGCATGCAGAGATCACCTACATCAGGGAAAAACTTGGTGAACGTGATGCAGAAACGACTGCCTTGAAAGTGAAACTTGACAGGGTGCATAGACAAATCCCAGAGAATGGTAGAAGGTCAGGTTCCTTGGACAGGGAACTGTCTGGGACACGAGCAGCCAAACAGCAGCTTGAATCACATGTAAAGTCCCTGCAGGAAGAGAACGCCCGTCTCAAGGACAAACTAAGTCGGGTGGCTGTCGGGGTGAGGACACTCTCCGAGAGCCATCTGAACCTCGCAAAGCTATCCATGGTGCCCTCAGTACCAGACAAACCAAAGTTTGAGCGTACCGACCCAAAGGTCATAGGTCAACTCCAGAAAGAGGTCACTAACCTTAAGCAGGAGATATCGTGTTTAAATGAGGACAAGGAGAAGCAAACGGCAGAGTTTCGCCAGGAGCATGGCATCTGGCAGGAGGAGAAGCATCGGGTCATCGCCTACCAGAAGCAGCTGCAGCTCAACTATGTGCAGATGTGTCAGAAAAATAAGAAGCTGGAACAAGAAGTCCAGCAACTGACCAAAGAACTAGACAATGAGGAAGTCATACAATGTTGATGATGAACTCTTTCCTCTTGTCGGGGGTCAGTCTGTAGACAGTCAGTGACATACCCAATACATGCCTCCAACTAGATGATTTGATGACTGTTGAAAGGTCACGTGTTTATGAACTGAATCTCCTATGGCTATAAACAGGGATCATTTCATAGAGAGTCAATGAGGTTACCAAGACCTGTAGACAAATATTTTGGTGGTTGTTAAAAGGTCCAATGTCATAGTGACACCAATAAGTTGTATGAAATCTGAAAAATAAGATAAACAAAATAGCGAAAGGTTGAAATAAGAAAGCTTGAAATAAGAAAGTTATGAATGTTTGAAATATGGGATCACTAAGTCTATGCGAATCTCAAATTGGCAGTTTGGTCAGTGGATTGTGACATAGGATGTGGATAACTTGTCTGTTTGCTGCTTAAAAAATTATCATTAATTTTTTTCTTTTTCTCGTAAGTGCCCTCTCCCTTAGGGCACTACTCAAAATATATTTAGGTTAGCATATAAGTATAGTCCTCTAAAGAGAAAAGACTCTCCTGAGCCATACATTTTTTGAAAAATTGAAATTTTAGTAATTTTGTGTGTTTGAACAAATGGGAAGGTAGTGCAGCACTTTGTCACAGTGACTTTACAGCCAATTTAAAGTGCCCATATGTATAGTGATTACAATTTAAAAAATTCATAACTTTCTTATTTCAAGTCAGATTTAATTCGAATTTTCATCAGTCTGCTTTTCTGATTTTTCTGCTTTCTTTTAGAGTAGTTATGTATTAAGGTTGGATTTCCCTTTAAAATCTGGTTCCTTTAGTGGGAAAAAGGTGGTGTTTGGAGGCAGGTAGTTGCTGAAGCGGTTTGACTGTGGATCTACCCATGGCAAGTCGACTGACCTGCTTGGATAGCACAGGTTTCATGGTTTGGATATTTTATTCTGAAAATAAAATCCTGATTTTTTTTAATACACTGCCAAGAATGAGGTTATGATTCTGGGACCACATTACAGTTGATTTGGCCTTCAAGAAAGTCACTGCCACGTACATGTATAATGTACAGCCTAATATCACATGCAGATTTTCAGACGGTTTTGTGCTCAAGCTGTGCATAATGACATGGCAGCTACTGAAATAAGTACGTTAAAAATACACTTTTAAAACAAATAATGGAAGGGAGAAGTGAAGATTACCTCTGCAACTGACCCCTTCTGTTTCATGAATGGCAAAACCAGTCGCTCAAGAATAGAAGAATTAAACAATGTGTTTGGACTAAACAGTGATTACATTTTTATTCCAGAAACAGAAGTGGGTACTTTCTTTATCAATGTTATTCCCATGTAAGGTATTATATGCCTAATACATCAATGAAATGTGCCATTGTAAGTCAAAAATTAAATTGTGAAACTGCTTTATCGGCAATTGTTAAAAAAACTAGCGCAGGAGGGGTTTAAAGATGGAGCCGCTCTTCATGAGGAATATCCTGTGCGATGACCACAACATACTTTTTTACAATTTTTACATTGGATGTTTTTTCCGCAATGGCAATGATTTAGTTTATACATAAATATCAATCACTGTTGGTGACAAATTTATACATCATCTGGTTTGTAACATAATGACTAACTCGGGAAGAAAAACTAGCCTAGTGATGCAGGCATGGATATTATTTGGAAAAATCTCACCTATGTGTACTCATTATTACTAGCCATATCTGAAATGTTGGAATCTCAATCAACCGGTTTCAAAACTTTGAAATGAAATAGATTTATGCAAGTTTCGGGTAACAAGTCTTCATGAAGCTCATAGTAAAGATTTGCAAATGCAACTCATTAAACTAAACAAAGAACTGCAAGAATTTATGTAGAAAGTACATGTATCATATTTATGCAAACTCTAGTAGTTCAATATAACTAAAAATATTTTTTTTGAAACACAGATTTTTTATAAAGTTAGAGTTTATGTTGCACTGACATATTTTTCCATAGTAGTTTATTGGTGATGCAAATCATGCTATGTGTATCTAATATTTAGTCTTCCACGACAACTCAAGTTTTTTTTTAAGGCTGATAAACATCATGAAATTAAATTATGTGCACCCTGTAATCATAATGCCATACATTTATGATGACGCTAGTTTCAGCAGTAATGGAAGAAAAGTGATGGTTACTGCTGGATGGTGTTTACATGATGATTAGTGAGCTTCAATTTGAAATCAAGATGGTAAAATTTGATGGACAATTCTAAACAGGCAGGGTATTCTACTGACACCACTTCAGATTTACGTCCCGATTTGTTGACAGCCATGTCCCACAATGCATCAACAACTGCCTGACGTGCCCGTGCTGACGCTTTGGTACAGGAACCGAAATCGCTCTATGTCCGCCTTCATCGAAAGATGGCGCAATTGAAACTAAATTACAACAGTGGTAGCAATGTCTGTAAAATACCCTGCCTGTAATATTAAACAACCATTTGAAAATTATATATTTAACAATTTGTACCAATGATATGATGAGTTTTTATTTTTTTCAATAAGTAGTTAAATGTATCATTGTTTCATACCTCATCACAGTTTAGATGATCAAGTATTTGGTAGCATGTGGCATTCAGAAATGGAACTCAAAAAATAGTATCTACCATATATACATGTATGTTTTGCATTTTAGCCATGTCACTTCAAATATGTGGACTGGTAAAAAAAAGACCATAATTTGCAGAGACTCAGAAAGGGCTATGTAAATTACTATATATGTAGTGTCAATTTATTTTATTGATGAGCGTGATGAGATGGATTGATGAATAGAAAAGGGTATTATTTTTTTTAAAGATATGTAATGATGGTGCTCATGTAGGTGAACAAGATGTTCATGTTTAATATTTTCATCAGCAATGAATTAATGGCCAATTTGCTGTTGAATGATCGGATTTGTGATTGGTATATTTTGAAAATGAACACACTTGGCGATAAGATGTGCTGGAATGCAGGATAAAGTGTACAGCTTCCTTTTAGTTGGTATTCATATTGATACTGTATTTATCTTTTCTTACCCTTTTTAAAATAGATATTTACATTCTGTCCTTTATTCTCTTTTCCTTATTCAATGTAAAGCCATTTATGTTATATTTCTTTGTTCCTCTTTCTCCATCTCCTTGTACACATATACCATACTCTATTTCCCTTTTCTTTCTTTTTATTTCTCTCTCTCACTGCTTTTCCTCCTCCTCTCTCTTTCTCCCTCTTTCTCTCATTAGATCTCTCCCCTCTTGCTTCTACCTCCCTTGCTTTCTCCTTATTGGTATTATTTCATAAAATATTTACAAGACATACTTGTTCATGTATCCTCTTATGTTATATATTCTTGTATGTATGTATGTATGTAATCAAATTTTATTTCATGTGCAAGGCACATGGGCCTGTATTCTGCTCATTCAGTTAAACCTGGTTTTACGACTAAGACATGTTGGAGTTGGACACATACATGTATAAAGCAAATACATGTACCCCAGTCTAACTTCCTTTCTTCTACTCAACTTGGGGTTATAGATATTTAGTAGAATACAAACCATTCTATTTTCTTCCATTTCCACCCATTTCCCTCAAACACACAATGAGTATTCAGTCTTGTTTCATCATAGAATTTGTTGCTCTATTTCAGAAGTGAATTGTTATTATTCCAGAATGTACATAACAAGAAATGGCAGGCTTTTACGACTACAAGAGAATAATTCTTTTTTATCATTCTATTTTGTTGTATGATATGTATGAAAGAGATGTACTATATTTAATTTGCTAGCAACATGTAGCAATAATAAGGGACTTCGCAACCTTAGCATTTGAAGTGAGGTCGGAAATGTAGTTCATGATATCATGAAGGAGTAGATTGATTGCTGACATATCTTTCTCATCCTCAATTTGAAAAAAGAAGGGAAATGGTCAAATGTTTTGCCCTCTTTGTTTTGTGTGTATATGAGTATCCCCTCCATTTGTAATTACCATGGATTTGTCTCCATTTTTATGACCTATTAAAATTCCTTTTTTAATTAAATGGAATCATCTAACCAAGATACCTGGTGTATTGTTAATGGCATAATTTATGGAAATAGGAAAAATAAATCAAATCATATTAAAAAATAAAATCAATGCCCTTTATTTAAAAACAAATGGAGTACATTATAACACTCTGAATTTTCAAATGGTAAATTGTTTCCTTTGCTTTTTCAATAACCGCTGTAGCATAGCTTGAAAATCCTATGTTATTTTCATATATGAATGATAGGGGCTGTCCCCAAATACATGTACATGTATATTCCATGTAGTCAAATTCAGATATGCAATGACTGCAGTCTCTCATTGTTTTTGTTGTCGTTTCTTCATTGAAAGTAAACAGTTACAGCTGTTTAGTATTTATCGACACATTTTGAGCCATATATGTGGTATTATGTTCATTCCTTACCGCCCCTAGTCTTATCACATATCTTGATACAATTTTAGTTTTGATCCGCACTACGTTTTGTATTATTTTTCTGTATATGATCTAAAATTTTGTTCAAAATGTTCATAAAACAACTATTTTTCCCTCCCAAAGTACAGTCTCTTATTTATCACTGTATTATGTCAAGTAGTTTCTGTCACATTTGAAAACAAATTGTTGACCTTGACCGGTTTATGTTTTCTAAACTCTCATCTCTGCCATCCATGTTTCAATTAAATCTTTGAAACAATTATACTTCGAAGAGCCTCGTCTGTTTTGACTTTTCTTTCTGTGATTTGATTTGCTGTAGATTGTCATTTATATTTGAAAGAGGTGATTGTGTATGTACTTGCTCACAAAAGCATCAGAGACATTTAAGCATTACCAACCAAGATTTGAGTGCGTGAGGAAAATGTGAGAGAAAACTTTTGAAAGACTAGTTTCTAAGCAAGGTGGTATCACGTAGAACAAGCCAGTGGCACATTTGGGAGGGAGGGGGGCAGGGGGCACATGTACATGAAAGTCGAAAGAAAATTATTCTTTTTACATTTACTTCAGAGGACGGCATCCAATCTTGTACTGGCAAGACATATCCAGAAAAATAATTTAAATCCTTCATTTTTAATGAATACAAAACATTGGTAAACATGATTTTAGAATAACAACATCTTTCTTATACATGTATACATGGAAGATATGACTATTTTAACAGTGCGAAAATATATTTCTTATCAAGAAAACGAAGTATAAAATCGAGAATTCAAATCACACACATGTCCACATTACTGAAGGTATAGGTATTAGAATAGCCTACATGTATTTACTCTGAAACAGTCGTTTTCACCAACACAAATTATCTCAGTCATGATTATAAGCACTAGTACTCGAACACGGCCTTTCAAGATTCATATAATCATGATGATAGATCATGATACCTCATATGAAAAATTAATTGCAGAGTTATACAAGAACGGTGTAGCCGTAGAATAAATAATCATTTCTTCCGGTCTGAACGTTGTATGATGAACTGTCAAAGCAAAACAGATGTTCGAGCATTGTTTCAAACTAGAACTCTACAGAGAATCGAGGTTCCTTTTAATGTCTTTTGAATGGAGATTGTAATATTTTAGCTAAGCAATCATTTGATCACTTCATTATTTTAGTTTGTTGCATAAAATTTGTATTCTGCTTTGAATCATTCTTGACAGATTTCTTAATCACGATTTTACATTTGCTTCTACCAAACACAGATTCATGATGAACTTTCTCTGTTGGAATATTGAAAAATTCAACAAAAACAAAAAAAAATTGATAGTGTTTTCCTTATGTGACATTGGATAAACATGATTTACTAACTGCTCCAAATACTGATACAGCACAATTATAGCACCTTTTGCTTGCTCACTTTTGTGTGCATTATCATTACTGTACCTGGTAAAGTGAAACTATATAAAGACTGCTCACTGCTCAAGAGAAACAATAAAGGTGGTCTTAATAGACGAGTGAAATTTATGTAAGGTTCCAGTGACAAACACTGTTCAAGGGTGACAAAAATTTGAACTTGATAGACTGGTGGTCTTTTAATACTTCTCATTACAGAGCTCAAGCCTTTTTAAGGAATTAATTCCTGCAGGTACCCATTTTACCTGGGTGGAGTGTGGCAAATGTAGAATAATGTCTTGCCAAAAAGACATTAGTGCTGCGACAAGGATTCGAACCCCATACCTTGTGCTTCACAGTCCAGAGACTTATCCACTGAACCACAACACCTCTACATGTATACCATATGATAAACACCATATAAATGAAAAATACATAATCTGTCATCAACTCGTTGACTGAATGTCATACTCGTAACATCACATCTCGTCTCCAAAAATGTGCGAGTGAATGGCTCACACAAGCCTTTCAACACGTTCATTTCCACACTCTGCAGATGTCCAAGTCATGATTTTCAAGTGCAGTTATGCTCTAGGTTGACGCTTTGCATGCATGTGAGATTATACACACATTCAATGGAAATTCTATCACGTCCAGTGCAACTAACCCTGCTTTCAGACTACCGTTAGTTAATTTTTGTAGTCTGAACGTCATATAGCAGAACGATGTATGGCAAAACACGTTTGAGAAACGTTTCTAACCAATGATTGCCCAGCTATCGTATCAATTGGCCTCTTCAAAACTAGTTTCTTCATGCAATGTTACTTTACATGATGTTGCTGCATGTAGTCTGTATGCTCCTTTCGCTATACAATGATTCTGTATATATTTCTTCATATCACTTTTGTATAAACTTCAATTAATCTGAACAGGCTATAAATTGTGGAGCACCAGGAGTGTCAAGACTGACAGACATGAGCGCTATACAAGAACCCATTATTATTATTATTATTATTATGTGGTTCATTGCCCATAGAAAATTGCACGAGGATATCTTGAACTCTTTCCCTACTTTGGTCTACAAATGAAAAAAACGCTGGATTGGCAAAGTCAGCTTTTGTCACATGTGCAGTGTAAATACAATGTGGCAGTCTCTGGTTTCGAGCCTTGTCATACATAGAGTAAAAGGAAAAAAAACATGGCCTGCTTCGTCATCCATCAGAAGGGGATCTCCTTGCCAGCAAAGTCCAAGAACTTCCCTGAATCCTCAACGTTCAGATTCTCTATCACCTCCATCATCCTCTCAACCGAATACTCGGGTGTGAAGAGCTTGTTCTCTGCGACATTCTTGTGGTACGGCCGCGAGAGGTCGGTGTTCACCGTGCCCGGATGAAGGCTGATGCATATCACCTTCCGTCTCCCCCTGGAGAACTCGATGCTCAGGTTCTTGGTTGCCATGTTGAGGGCGCTCTTTGACATGCGGTAGCTGTACCATCCACCATACCCTATGGAAATGAGGTAATGAAAATAGTCTGAAATTTACTTTTGCTTTTACTGTAGTTCTAACATACCAAAAGTCTTCATCTGTTTTAAAATTTCTTTTTATTTATCAAAATACAATTATTATGTTTATCAGATACAGCATATGTTCATAATTGTATTTATTTGTTTATCTATTTATATATTCACTTGTTTATTTATTTAGTCATTTATTCATTATTTTATTCTTTTATCTATTCATTTATTTATTCATTTAATTATTTGATTACTTATCTATTTAGTAAGACATTAATTTGTTTATTGTTTGATTATTTGTTTGTTAATCAATCCGCAAAATAGCTCAACATTAAAAATGATTGGCAGATATAAGAACAATGTAGATTCCATTAGATTCTGGGTTTATTTTCCTTCCTTCCCTTCTTCAACAACAACAATTGAAGGTATGAGGATTCTCTCACCATTGTCTGAAATGGAGCCAACTCTGGCGGACATGTTGACTAGAACGCCTGAGTGACCATCGGTGGGCGACCGTCCAAACTCTCCGCTCCCCTTGGTCAGATGCTCCCCTAAGTACTTGGCCATCAGCAGAGGACCCAAGGCATTGGTGGCAAATGTTGTCATCAGACCCTGTACACAAAGGTGAATTTGACACTTGTGTTTGTATGGTATTGTATTTATTTATTCATGGTATAAAATCATAATCAGTCAAAACAGACTGCTTTTCAGCGAGTCTGTGAGCATTGTAGAAAAAAAGCAAAAAGTAAATAAATACAAACAAATATTAGAAAAAATGAAAATCACATAAAGAGGATCACATTATACTCATCAAATTGTCAAGACTGAATAATTGTCATTGATAACAAGTTTTATGGAACAGGGCCCAGATATGACGTTTTCCATTTTTACGTATACTATAGCTTATATTGATGAAGTTGTATGATACCTCTTCTGATACAGCTTTAAGACTGGTCTCTCCTCTCCCTGATGGATGTAACATTCCTGCACAATTGATAAGTAGGTCCAGTCCTTTGCTAGAATTCCCGTTGCCATGGAGATGCTGTTTAACTTCCTGGGCGGTTGATGCAATCTGCTCCTCGTTTGATACATCTAACTGCATGATCTGTTTTAATATAATAGTAGTTGAACAAAAAATGATTGAGTTAATTGTCTTTTTCTACAATTTTATTTGTTTTCCAGGTAGGTCTCACAATGAATCTGTTGCGGAAGACAACTAGACATTTTTTTTCTTCAATGTAAAGAAAATTTGAAGAGCATTTTACTCGCAATTAATATAAATGTCCTACTTTTCGACATTTTGACATGATTGGGAATTTGTGAAGCTCACATGTAATGTAACTGTGAATTGAAGTAAGCTTAGTTAAAATTCCATAATAAAAGATCTTTTAAGATATCCATGAAAGTTACAGAAACATTTTAAGTATGGTTAGCATCAATAATGTAGTAGATCTGAGATTGGCCATCCTGTAGATTCTGATGTGAACTGGAAAGAGAGCCCTAACACTCCTCATCTGATCCAATGAACAAACTTATAATCATGGTCATGGTGAAAACAGATAATTTGCTGCCCTCTACTGCTCTAATATCGCATACAATAAATAAGTTTGTCTCTTTCTCCATAAGAGGGTAGCACATATCAAACAAATAGTAACCTTATGAATAAGCATTAAAAAAAAAAACAATCGCTAATTAATGAAAAATTTGATCATTTTAATGGAAAATTCTCTGATTTTTAAACTGGTCACAATAATACCCGCTTACGCAGACAATGTGCTGGTAAGTGAGCTTCTAGTCCTTTAGATCCAGTATTTCTGATATCCTAGACTGCTCTAGATTATTATGTAACAGTGTAGGCCCGTACATCATCTTCCATTGGTCCTAAACAACCTACAGGGGCCCATTTCTCGAAACCAACGACAAGACAGTCAATGAGTCATAACTTTATCCGCCAACTACGGAGATGTCTCTGATGTCTTCCAAAAACCGTTTCACAAAGAGCGTTTCACAAAGAGCGTACCAGCTAGACATCTCATGATATCGATACTATTGGCGAGAAGTGGAGCCAAGACATATAGCCTTAGTCGTAATTCTACCGGATTATTAAAAAAAAAAAATCATTTTAGGAAAACTGCAGTTATTTAAATGAATTAGGAATAAAAGAGATTGAAAATAGTACCAGGGAATAAGAGATGCAAAATACTTTCAAAATGTATGTAGATTATAACATAGAATTACCGTACTTATAAAATACAATACACCCTTTCACGGTTAAGGACGCCATTTTAATTGGCAAGTAAACATTGCGTCATCAATGTTTTCAGATGCGCATGTATTGTTGCGTCACTGCCTGCGCTGTGCGCTCACATCATATTGACATGGGCGCCATCTTAAATTACGAGTAAACAACTTTGTTTACTCGTAATTTTACGTCAGCGCATGCGCACTCTTGTAACCGTGAAAGGGTGTATTGTGAGTATTTCATTTCATGACAGGTTTTTTGTTATAGATGAGTACCCCCGGATATTTTCATTTCATAGTTTATACAAAAAAATACACCCTTATATTATTAGTAGTAAAAATATGATGCTATGAAAGTTTTGTCCAATATTTT
Source organism: Mesocentrotus franciscanus (assembly GCA_037976565.1). Lineage (NCBI taxonomy): Eukaryota > Metazoa > Echinodermata > Echinoidea > Camarodonta > Strongylocentrotidae > Mesocentrotus > Mesocentrotus franciscanus. The sequence continues at coordinate 12,574,298 of CP137677.1, forward strand.
AGGCTTTCAAAAAATAGTAAAATGACAAAAATTCAACGTTCCAAAAGTTAAAACACATGTTTTAAACTATTCAGTTTACAAATTTGGAGATAGAATTTATCTCGATATTAATATGGGTCTGGAAACTAGAGAATATACTTCTGACTATGGCTTGCCTGCTGTGGCAGATTACCCATCCCTTCGAGGATTTTACAATGTGGAAATAAACATGTATAATCAGTTTAGTAAAGTGGAAAAACCTTAGATATAAACATGGCATATTTTCATAAAATGTTCAAATATCAAAAAGGATAATTCCTTGTTTAAGTGAATGTGTAGAAAAATCATAGATTGAGGATTTCTTGTCCTTTTTTTGCCAGCCATAGTCTACCCAATAAATGACATGTGATGGCGGTGCCCATAGACTAAAAAGTTATGACAGAGATATGACAGGCTGCAGGGTCGGAAGCGTCCTAACTACTTAGTCAGGATGTTGTCTTTGATCTTGGCAAAGAGGGCTTCTTGAAACAAGTAGTGGACAAGTAGCTTACTAACGCTGATTTAGTCAAGAAGTTAGACTTCGAGAAACGGGCCCCAGGTGCCCTAACATCACCCATAACCCACTCACACGTGTACAGGATTATCTATCTATGACCACGCACACACCGGCGCACACGTTACATCTGTACGGCTGGGTCACTGCCTAGTAAATTAGGAGTGTGTGCGTTCTAGAACACATGCACGCATTTCAAAGCAGTGAGGTCGCAGCCAAAATTCCCATCAAAAGATCGATGATGGAAATCCAACTGAAGGAATTGTATCAAAATTAAGAAATATTATTATCTTTTAATGTTTTAAAAGGCAAGTGTTTTCATAGACAAAAACATCTGTCTGCTTTGAGGGGCTTTTTCAACACCTTTTGTCTTTTGATGCTCTCCTAGATCGATGCTTCAAGGAGAGGTATTTGGTGAAGCTAGACGTGGTCTTGGTGGAAAATATAAATGTTGCACTTATTGTGTCTGAGAGATAAATAGTACCCAAAATGATGTAGATCTACCTGTTTCAACTTTTATTTTATCTTTCACATAAATTAGATGGGCGTTAGCGTTAAAACCGCACATATAAACTATCATGCTTATAATTGTAATAGGCACTAGAGAAGTAAAAGATTGAGATAAAATGAAAAATAAAATATAAGATAAAATATTTTAGAGATAAATTCGTGCTCAGAATACTGCCAGTGCAGTGCCACAGGGTATCGTCATAAATCTGGCTAAAGACAGTACAAAGATGCCTATTTCGAGAGAGGGAGAGGGAGGAGAGAGAGAGAAGGAAAAAGGAAAAGAAAGAGAGCTTACGTCTAGTTATGGATCTAATTAAATCTAATTTTGTACTAGCTGTGCTACAAAAAAAATCCAAAATCAGCCAACTCGAGCTCGAGGTAACTAAGGGCACGGGACCTCGAGCTCGATCCGATGCGAGGCCAGCGGGCCGCGGCCGGGGCGGGAGAGATGCGTAGTATGTACGATACGGTACCTGGAGACTGTTCGGATGCTCTTTCTGAAGCGCTTGCAACTCCGCTGCACCATCCGGCTGTCGGCAAGTTGCAATCACAAGTGTCGCAGGCCGTTTATTCAGCAAATGTCGACAAAACTGCAATCCTATCCCTCTGCTTGCTCCTTGCACCAATGCATAACCCATCGTTATATATCTTAAATGTGCCTTTTGTCTAAAAATTAAACTGCTTTGTTTTGAGAATTGCAAACGGTAGCAGTAGACAAATCTTGCGTAATAGCTGAAATTTACGCAATATTTTGTATCATGACGTCAAAGAAAGGTTTCGCAAAACCAATTTGAAGTAATTTAGCGATCTGCAGCCAATAATGATCAGCTGTCATGATGTCGGAACATCCGGAAAACTTTCAAAGAAGATAAATTTGATGTTTGGAGCAAGGTTTCCTTTGATAAAAGGCCACTTTTGTAATGTAGTCAAGTTTGTACTTCAATAGTCAGAATGCAAATTACTTACATTAAACTATTGGTAGGTGATCAAGCCATAAATTCATAATGTTTTGTTGTCAACCCTATATCGACAACTAATGTATGAGTACATTCTGACAAAATAATGTGATAAAATGATGTAATATCTCGTCCCTGGGTAAATGTTTATGAATTTGGATGCATTTTGAAAATGGAGTGATGGTAACAAATAAATGATTTAGCGATCTAATTGTGCATTAATTTAGCTTTCATGATTAATCTTCTTAAACCACTTCTGACTTCATACCCATTACCTGAAACCCATTACCAAACCCTTTACTTGGTCCAATATGAAATATGACGAACAAGGAAGGCATTCAGTGTAATTCAATTGTAAATTTGTACTTCAATTCCATCCATAAATCACACAATGATACAAAAAAGAAAATGTTTTGAAACTCCGACGATCACTATGATCATCATACACGCGTTTGTCTCATAAATTTGGGGCAGCCGGACGAGACAAAGTACAATGTTTATCAAGTAGTGCACCGGTCCCGTTCTTGTTTGCGGATTAAAGGGGGAGTCCAACCAATTAAGTTGGTTTAATAAAAGCAGAAAAACGAGGGGAAAAAAATATAGTGAAAGGTTGAGCAATATCCTATTAAAAAATAGAAAAGTTCCGAATTCTTAAAGTTGTCATCAGTGTAACACAAATTGGCAACACTGTGTATACTGCGAGCTCCTCTCCAATTTGCTTTGTACAATAAATTTTACAAACTTACATTTTCTTAGTATTGATGACGGAATAGATTTGTTTCATACACGGGTTGTATAACAATATATTTTCAATAATATTATATTTAGGTTGATTTGATGTATGATTGAAAATTTTCTTACGGGAAAATATGAAATTTTGAAGTTTTTTAGTACATGGGCAAATGGGAGGGGATCTTGCAATAAACGTCACAGATTTGTGTTTAACTGATCGCAAATTCATAACCGTCGTATTTTCAATATGTTTTTGCTCAAACTTTCACTGACCTGTAACTTTCATTTGTCTGCATCTATTAAAACCAACTTAATATCAGGGTGGACTTCCACTCTAAAGTGTATTTGCATATTAGTATCCCATCTTCAGATCCCTCATAAACCTACGATGTATACGTACTTTGTGACCATCATGTGATTTCTTTTTAATTCGATTTTGGGGATTTATTTATTTATTTATTATTATTTTTTTTGTTTTGTTTGGGGGTGTTTTTTTGTGCGATTAAAACTTGTTCGCGTAACTGAGAACATGAGGATGTTTTGAATTACCTGTAAGGTAATCTATCATTGAAAATAAGAAGCTGGCAATTTAGCATTAAAAAAATTAAAAGTTTCTTTATTTTAGATTGAGATAACTAAATATGTATAATTTCTACAATTTGCATGTAGGCCTACAGTAGTGGGTAAGGAAAAATCATAATGGCCTCGATCATGCATATTAATAGGGCTAATTTGTATTATACCAGTTTATATGCTTGTGTATTAATCTACTTTGTTTTTGCTGCTGTTATTTGTTTTATTCTTACCAAACAAGGCCTCATGGAAGACCACCAAATTGGTGATATGTGCCACCCTGTATAAATATCAGAAATAAATAAATGAAATTTGCCTAACGAATGGTATTTAACACACTAAAAATAAACGTTGAAGCACCCCACAATATTATCAATCAAACACGAATCAAACTTAGGCAAAGAAACAGCTTTGTGAGAGCACCAAATCAATTAAATGAAGAACATAAAGATTATGAAGCTCACTAAAAGTACTCAAAATGAAAGATGTCGACACGAAGAAGTCCAATAGTGCTCTAATTTATTTGCCTGCACAGCAGACCACAGCACACTTCTCTTGCTATGACTGTTATAACATATTTACATATGTACATATTAAAGGGCGAAGTGACCGATATAAGGACTAAGAATGAAAGAACTCACAAAGTAGAAGGATCATGGGTGAAAGGTAAACCAATAGGAATGACATGGGATGATAATGAGTTAGGTTTAATGTTCTGAATAATAATAAAAGATGAACAAAAGAGTCGTGGGCTGGTTAAAGGTGAGGAAAAGAAAATGGAAATGAGGTAAAGAGTATGAACAGATGGATAAGAGGAAAACAATTTGAAGAACTAAGAATAAAAAATGTAACCTCTTTCCCCAAAACATTGAAACAAAAGATGAAAGAAGAATACAAAAACAAATAATGAAAGATAGAGAAGATAAGAGATAAAAACAAAACAAAGAAAATAATTATGCATATGAAATGATGTACGTAAAATTATAAAAAATGAGAAATAATGAGACATAAGAAAAGGTAGAAATAAAGAGTAAAAACAAAGGTTAACATAATGGAAACATAGACATAGAATATAATAGAAGGGTAACAACAAAGAAATACAAATGGAAAAGCAGGAAGATAAGAGAAAAAGAACATACAAGGAAAAAGCTATAGAATATGATAGATAAAAAGTTGAAAGAATTTGTACATGTATTATTATAAGAAAATAAAGCAATAAATGATGACAGAAGGATAAAACAACGAATAACATAAGGAAGGATACGGAGAGAAATTAAAAGGAAAATGAAGAAATTTACAGGCAATGATAGAAGGGAGGATTATGCCTAAAGGAGAAAAGAAAGGAATGGGAAAAAGGGAAGTTGGTAGAATAGCAATGAATAATAACATAATGATTTATTTTTAAATAGAAAAAGCAAAGAAATGCAAAGAAGAAGAGAATGATGAAAGAAGTATTAAAACTAGGAATAACATGAGGAAAGATAGAATAAAAGGCTAAAGAAGGTGAAAAACAAAGAATAACATAAGGAATGATGGGAGATGAAATGAGAGAGAGAGAGAGGGTGGGGGTTGTACTGAAAAAAATCATAAAAGATAGAAAAAGGATAGAAACTCAATCTGGTGGTCTGAATTTGTTCGTACCACTGTGATGGGCCTAGGTTTAAGCTACTCTTTCAACTGAAATATGTGTAAAGATCTGATGGACCAACAAAAAGGTATTGAATTTACAACAAAATAAATGAAATTGTAGCACATCACTGTGTAAAAGTAAGAAATTCTACTTACAAGATATTTCAAACAAACAAAATTCTGTAACAATTTTCACACAACTGCGCCAGGAGTGTCAGTTTTGACAGACATGGCGCATTATAAATGTTCACTATTATTATTATTATTATTATTATTATTACAAGATATTTCAAACACACACAACTGCGCCAGGAGTGTCAATTTTGACAGACATGGCGCATTATAAATGTTCACTATTATTATTATTATTATTATTATTACAAGATATTTCAAACACACACAATTCTGTAACACACAAATATGACGTGATTTAAGTCGCGCCAACTCCAGTCTTATATTAGGGACTTTTAGATTTTACACGACGAGAACGTGGACTGCCACGGTGACATCGTTTTAAGGTAATGTGACGTCCTTTTAAGGCACTGCCGGGCACGGGCCAGTGCCTTGAAAGAATGGCACACGTTGCAGTCCACTACGTCGACGTGCAAATCTAAAAGTCCCTAATTATTAAGCCTTTGCGCCTTCCCGATCACATAAGATAAATAAACCTGTTAGCCAATAAATTTACTGTGTCCTATTATAGCTATACCCAGTCATACGGAATCTGATTCGGTTGAGATAAATCTGAGGCCCTGCTTTCAAACATTTATTACGTAGGTTTACCCATTGTTCTAATTTCATCTTGAAAATCAAACCTATTTATAGGGCCCCAACAGTAAAGGATTGAAAATTGAGGACATAAACATCCAACTGTTAGTATTTTCTTTGTGTTTGTGTGTGAGGTGAGTAGATGTGTGGGTGTGGGTTGACGTGTTTTTGTAGGCATTATCAGATTAATATCGTTATGTTGAAATTCATGAAAATGTAGGCATGCATAAAATTATGTTCAAAAGATGATTCAGAAATCAAATATTGAATAAGTAAAGTCAAACCTTTTCGCGTTAAATTTCTCTTCATTGCTATATAGAAACGATGAAGCGTATTTCCATTAAGACGGAATAATGGTCCATTAACTTCTTAAAAACGCCCTTTTTCTCCTTTAGAACGTCCCATTACAAGTCATAATGGCAGTAGTCTGACATAAAAAGGCGTGTTTTCAATCATTTACTTTTACAATAAAAAAATATTTTAACATTGTAATGAATATAGAATTTACACAATCAAATAAAGAATTATTAACATACAGTAATGTACTCTTGTACTCTTGATCATAAAACAAATACTTTCATGTGTTAACGATTGTAACATTATTTGTCTGGTTAAAATGATATTGATCATATTTTGCAAGAGTAAATTTTGTATGCACATGTACAATACAACTACAAGTTGGTGCCACTTTTCTACTTCTAAAATATCGTTATACACATCAAACGAAGTAAATCAACATCTTCATCGACAAATTTCTGTGATTACTCATAATCTCAGTTGGTATAATAAGATAATGATTATGAAGAAGAATAATTGATATCTATGTACATCATTAATGTCAATCACCTGTTTTCGCAAACCATTATCATGATGATTAATACGTTCAAGACAAACTTCGACTCAAAGTCTATTGCTTCTCATAATATTTGAATCCCTCGTCTTTAACAAAGTCATCTCTGCTGACACCGGTGCCGCCTACCACCTGGTTGTTGAGCTCACACACACCGTTGCCGATGTTAAATGACACGCAGTCATCTCGCTTGTTACACTCGCCACCGCATTTGACCAATGACAATCCATGTTTGGTTTTGATCACGTGATTTTGAAGGCGCAATCCCTCGATCCGTTTGAAGAGGAGGTCTTCTGGTGGACTATGTCTGCTTGTGATGGTATTGTGGGCAATGCCTGGTGAATTGTGGTAAAATCTGTGGAAAATGACCGAAATAAACATTTGATGTGATGTTTGACAATACCTATTAAAATGTAGGCCTATATTATAACACGATCGCAAAGGCAACCGCAATCAATTTCAATAGCCTTAGTCATCACCTTTTGAAAAATGCGAGCATTACAGTGACGCATTACCTAATCGAAACATGATTTCTATGGGAACTGCAATAGGTTATTTTAAATGCCCTTGAGTTGATTTCTCGGAAGTCTTTGTGATCGTGTAATGAATTTAAATCAAGATTAAAGATGCGATGCTAGGTAAAGATTAACCCCTTCCAAACCACTACGACATGGCTTACTTTGAATCATCAGGTCATCGCGTCGGGTCGGGTAGTCGCGTTACCCGACCTTTGGTTAAAACATGCCCCTTTATTCACGAAATGTCGGGGGTAATGTTTGAGAAAAAAAACCCTCTCATTTACAAATGGTCCGGTTCAATTTATCCGACACTTTTTGAAAACCCTACGGCAAATCTAAAAAGGTAGCGTGATCTTCCACTTTCGTTTCACAAAGGGTCGTGTAACGCGACCTCCCGACCCGACGTCATGATCCGATGATTTGAAGTAAGCCGAACGATATTAACATCGACAATACAGAATATAGAGAATACTAATACTACTAATAATGATAATGAATATTATTAAAATGATAATAATAGTTACATAGTAATTTGTCTAATTGCTGTAGAATCATAACTTATATTATTTTATCTTTAATAATAATAATAATAAAAATAATAATAAATGATAATAATCATAATTTTCACCAATGTACCGATTGAGGGCGCATGCAATGCTACATTGCAACGCTTACAATCAGACAGCAATTTGTCCACCCGTACCGCATTCTCACCGGAACAACTCACTCAACTCCTCGAGTTTGTCCTTTAATCCACATATTTTCTGTATAAAGGTTCATATTATGAACAGACAGAAGGGGCAGCCATGGGCAGTCCGGTCTCGGCTGTTCGGGCCAACCTATACATGGAGAGTTTCGAAGAAGAAGCGTTGGACACATGTCCCCTCTCTTGCATGCCTCGTGTTTGGAAGAGATACGTAGATGACACCTTCATCATAGTTCCCATCTCTGAAACAGATAATCTGCTTACACACATGAACAGCCTCGAACCAACCATCCAGTTCACATCAGAGATAGAATGTGAAGGGAAGATAACATTCTTAGACACTTTAGTTCATAGACACGACAACCATAGGCTCTCCACCTCAGTCTATAGGAAGCCTACCCACACAGACCAGTACATATAGCGTTTGACTCTCACCATCCCATATCGGTGAAGAGAGGTCTAGTGAAATGTCTATTTGACAGAGCTTCACGCATAGTGACAAGTCCACAACAGCCATGTAAAGAACGGACCCGTGTCCACAGTGCCCTGAGTCTCAACGGTTACCCACGCCGTTTTGTACACAATACCAAGAAGAGATCGTCGGAACCCAGGGATCAGAAGGTATACAAGACATTTACAGTCTTGCCGTACATTGATGGTGTCTCCCAACAACTCAAGCGCCGCCTAGAGAGCCATGGCATTCGAACGGTTTTCAGATCAGATACCACCCTACGTCAACAACTTACACGCCCCAAGGATCCAATTCCTCCACATAGACGAGACGGCATTGTGTACAACATCCCTTGCAAAGGATGTGATAGATCCTATATCGGTGAAACTGCCCGTCCGATAAAAGAAAGAATCACTGAGCATAAGAGGGACGTCAGGCTCCGCCGAACTGACAACTCAGCCGTAGCCGAACATGCTTGGGATAACCAGCATCAACCAGACTGGGACGGGGTTCAGTGCCTTTCCCAGGAACGGCATTGGTACACACGGAGGGTAAAAGAAGCTATCAATATCCGTCTCAATCCCAATAATTTCAACAGAGACAACGGGATCGATATCCCCGAATTTTGGATGCGTACGATACGCCGCCATGACACTCCCCGTCCAGCCGGCCAGCACCGGTCGATTCCAATCAGCAGACGGGCCGAGTCAGCGGCCCGTTGATTGGTTGAGCTCGCTATTGCTTCCGCCAAGCAGGCGAGCCGAACCAGCGGCCTGCTGATTGATCGAGCACCGTGTGCGTCGACCATTAGGCCTTGTGCATAATTAGCCGAACCAGCGGCCTGCTGATTGGTCGAGCACCGTGTGCGTCGGCCAATAGGCCTTGTGCGTTATTGTTCCAATTATCGATCGAATTATTGACCGTCGCGCCGGTCCTCCCGTAGAGTATAAAACACCCTTGCTTACATTAGTTTTTATCACCTGACGAAGTGTTGCAGCGGCGCACGAAACGTCGAGATCTTTTAGATTCCTTATTGACCACATTGCGAGACAAACGAATATCACTAGCGATATTATTTTCGATACTACATCCGCAATGAGTAATATATTTAGAATCATAATTTTGTTTACCAAGAGAAGCCTCATCATCTTCAATACTGTTCTGCCGGAGGGCCCTGCAATTATTATAACCCTAGCTATTGCCAGGTACCCATTTACAACTGGGTAGGAAATGGCGAGTGTTGATTAATGTCTTGCTAAAGGACATTGGTGCCGGGCTAGGATTCGAACCCTAAACATTAGGAGTGAGAGTCAGGTGAATGAACCACTTTACCATGACACCTCCACATAAGTTTGTGAATACTTACCTGGCGTTGGAGTCCGATTTTCTGTAGGCGTTTCACGAGTGGCCTGTTATCAAACAGAAATATAAAATTCTTTTCCGTCAGTATAATCAAAAAAGATTATTTCATTGTGATACGTAGATTTCATGAAAACGGGATAATATAGAATTACATACATAACTTAGTAGAAGAATAAGAAACAACCCAATTACCAAGCAATGATCAATATTAAGTGAATCTTTTTTTAAATTCAACTTCGTGTTATGAAACCTTTTTCTGTTCTAACTTATTAACGATGTCTGATACTTTTATTTGTAAGTGAGAAAAAGAAAAATCCATGTGAAAAGTACGTTGAACAAATAAATAAAACAAAATAAATGAATGAATGAATAAGGGATTAAGCGAGTGAGTAAAATAGAATGAATGTGTGTGTGTGTGTGTGTGTGTGTTGGGTTTTTACAGACGTGTATCAATCAGATGTGATTATTTACGTCTGGGGACCGACCTTTAAACGTCACCATCGGAAAGACGTGACTCATTTTCAAACCTGCGTCCTCGGCTGAATCAGTTTGTAACTTCCACTGTTAGCTAGATTACAGGCGCACGCCACAACGCCTAGTTGTGGCGTTAAGTCAATTCATGATGTTTTAAACAATGTTATCTAGAAAAAAAATTAGTTAGTCAATTATTTAAATTACATCGAATTATATTCTTCCCACCAAATGTTTGTATGTCATATGACCCCGTTATGGATAACTTACACTTGTTGACCTTGTCGGCACGGTTGTTTCGCCTGGGACACCTATGTGGAATAAGAATAGCAATACAAAGACGAACATTAAAAGATGCGATGCTAGGTAAAGATTAACCCTTTCCAACCCACTACAAGGTTAAGTAGACCTACACTTGACTTGGACATACATATAGTATAAGCCTATACCTGACTGATTTATTAAAGGCTAAATGACGAAATGCCGCTGATTTTCCCATAATATAGACCTCTATCGAATACCCATTTCGAATTACATTATAAGGTAACGGATGCCTTCAATGTTTACACAACAGCAGACTCGGCTTGGTTTTTATTGGGGGGCTTAGGAAGCTGCAACCCCCCAAAGTATTATTCAAGCGCGGCCCCGCCCAGGTATTTACTTAATTTTTATAATAAAAACGAAATTAATTACACAAAATTACACAAAGTTTTAACTCAATATTTGTAAATGAGGATAAAATACAAAAAGGCGAAAATTCCCGAAGCAGAAACGATACCTCGGCTAACATTCCCACTGCCCCAAATATGTACATGAATATTTTCATATTTCCTAATCTTAGTGCCAGTGTCGTAAGCATGGGGTCAGGCAATCCACACAAAATATCTGAGCATACTCGAGTCTAAGATTGAAAGTTGAAAACTCCCATGCCCTCTCGATTGGTCTCTTCTCATGCAATAGAAGCCCCTCTTTTTGATGATAATAATGATAATAATGACAATAATAATAATAATGGTAACATCAACTACATTAAAACAATACTACTAATAATAATAAACATGATAATAATAGTTACCTTTATTTAGCGCTTAATACTAATGTTTCTAATTGCTGTACGATCATGACCAATAGTGTTTTATCTGGATTTGTCTTATATCAAATAATAATAATAATAATAATAATTTGGTTTACCAAGAGAAGCCTCTTCAGCTTCAGTGCTGTTCTGCCAGAGGGCCCTGCAATTATTATTACCCTACAAATTACTTGTTACCCATTTACAACTGGGTTGGAAGTGGCGAATGTGGACTAATGTCTTGCCAAAGGACATTGGTGCCGGGCTGGGATTCGAACCCTAAACATTAGGAGTGAGAGTCAAGTGAATGAACCACTTTACCATGACACCTCCAAATAATTTTGTGAATACTTACCTGGCGTCGGAGTCCGATTTTCTGTAGTCGTTTCATGAGTGGCCTGTTATCAAACAGAAATATACAATTCCTTTCCGTCAGTATAATCATAATAGATTATTTTATGAAATAACTTTAATTATTTCATTGTGATACGTATATTTCATAAAAACGGGATAATATAGAATTAAAAACATATCTTAGTAGAAGAATGAAAAACATCCCAGTTACCAAGCAATGATTAATATTAAGTGTAAAGTTTTAACATTAAACTTAGTGTAATTATGATACCTATTTCTGTTCTAGTTCATAAACGATGTTTTATACTTTTATTTGTAAGTGAGAAAAAGAAAAGTCCAATGCAAAAGTACGTTTAACAAATAAACAAAAAGAAATAAATGAATGAATGAATGAATAAGTGATTAAGCGAGTGAGTAAATCGAATGACTAAATTGCAAGATGAACGTAAAGTCAATTCATGACGTTATAAACAATCTTATCTAGAAAATACCTTAGTTAGTCAATCCTTTAAGGTACGCCACATTGTAGTCTACCTAGTGATTGTTTGTATGCCATATGACCCCGTTATGGATAACTTACACTTGTTAACGCTGTCGGCACGGTTGTTTCATCTGTAACACCTGTGTATGGAATAAGAATAGATTATAAATATGATCGTTGATTTAAACAATTTGATTTATAGGAGGAGAAAGATCGTCAGTGATCTTTATTCAATCACTCATCGACAAATTAGCTGGCGATGCAGCTTTCTCCTCTCCTTCGCGCACACCCTGGAACAGGCTCCCTCCTCAAATCATCACCAAGCTGCCAACAGTAGAAAAATTCAAACAGAGTTTGAAGACCTATCAGTTCTAAAACCCAATGCATTCATTGAACTCACACTGTCACTGCTCGGTAACACGAACTCGTGGATGGCATTTCAAAGCGCTTTGTATCAAGTGGAAAAGGTGCTGTCTAAATTACAACTATTATCATGATTGAACATGACTTGTATAGAACTTAGACAACAGTTCCAATACATAACTATGAATACATAACATAAACTATCACTTCCATACCCTTCCCCAAATAAGAACAATTTGAATGTATTTCGATGTTTGTTTCCCAGTTTCAGGTGATTTGTTTGTTTGTTTGTTTTACCTGACTGCTATTAAAGAAAGCATGTGTATGCTTGTAAGTAAGCAACCAGGAGACCGACGGCTTTAAGTCCTTTCCGAGGGACTTGGGAATGAGGATTAATGCCTTACCAAAGGGCATTAGCGCATCGACTTGGTTTCTGGTTTTGAACCCGGGATCTCTCGGTTACAAGACAACTGCTCTATACCACTGAGCCATCGTGTCTCCTGCAAATGATTTATGAAAGCTATGGGAGACATCAAATGTTCATCCTTAAGCTATCATGCAATTATATATATAATCTTAAACTTATATTCAGGCGCGGTACTATTATAGTAGAATTTCATTCTTTTTGGAGGGGCGCTAGGGCTTGGGGATTCGTACATTTATTCCACATGTGCCTCTTTTCTTTTAAATTTCTTTTAAGAATATTTGGAGGGGTGGGGAGGGGGTGGGAGTTCACTTCCCGCCATTTCTAGAACTTCTACTCCTTACATTCATAATCAGCGTAGGTGTAGGTGTAATCTCCCGCGCACGTTGAACCCGCCTCGCATGTGCTAGTGATGGTACATGGATTGAGAGTCTCGCAATACGGAGCCCACAGTGCCGTCTTGTCACTGTTATCACACTGGCTCTCTATGGAGGGGTCATAAACATCACAAGAAGGAACCTTCACACAGACTCCTTTGGTGATTCTGATCGTTGATCCTGGGTCACACTCGATCTTGAGATTTAGAGATACGCCGACTTGTAGGCTTTCTTGACACTCTGTAACTATGCACAGTGTGATACAAAGTTGTAATTATGACTGTTAAAACATTTCCATCTTCAGTTACAATACGATATGATATAACTAACATTTATTTCTTTCAGATTGATTATTATTAATTTTTTTCTGGAAGAAAATAAATGTAATTTGAAGAAAAAAAAATTAGTGACAATATAAGATTAAATCATTTAGGTTATAGAAGAAAGAACTCTTATCCCCTCTCAAACTGTTTGGTGTTTACCCCTTAAAAGGAAATGAAGAAGTGTAAACTATTCATAAAATAATTATAATGTTTTTTCCCAAAATAGCCAACCGTTGAAGCGAGCCTCACATTATCGAGGTAAAGATATATATATATATATATATATATATATATATATATATATATAAGTCGGTTATTAAAGGTATTACAAAGTTTTGGTATGGGGTCATGAATTAGGTTCAAATGAACATATTGGAAGCATATGCGATTTTACAATATTCAATGATCGTTGTCGCGGTTGAAATCGAGTCTAAAGTGATGAAATTGTGAATAATAAACTCTTTATGTTGTATAGCGCCCTCTCAAGACTGATATTATTTAGCTTTAAAACGATGTTGTTGTTTTTTTTACTACAATCGACCAATTTGCTATTTCCGTTTGAAACTTATATATCGGAACTGCATATTCTGAGATTTTCATGGTCGCAGCTACCATGGAATGGCCTTAGGCGCTATTTGAAATATTTGAAATTTACCGGGAGCACCGGTAAATTTTGATTATTCAATTTGCTCGAAAGCAGAAGTGTTTTAGGGGCTTAATTTTGTAGTGCTTATAATACACCCACAGGGGCATCCAAATATATCAAAAATTTAAAGAATTTCTCTCCATCCAATTTCAAAATTTCCCAAAACTTTGCATTACCTTTAAGTCCATGTATTAATTGGCATAAGGTGACGCAATAATTTAGGAAAAATAGAAAATTCATGCTATCCAAAAGTTTTATATTAACGAATTTTTGACATACCTTATTTCTCAATGCACTTGTGTTTTTAATTTTGAAATCTCTATCTTTCTATTTATTAGGCAAAGGCCCAGATAAAATCTTTTCCGGAAAATCATCCCCAAAAAATGAAAATGTGCGGACATTTGCATAGTTACAACAAAATCAATCCAAACGTAACTCGTTATTGCTCTTTCTATACACGTATTAGTTCAGCTTACCAAGTAGGCCTATTATGGTATTGTCAACATGAATTGTCATCAGAAGTATAATTTTCTTGATTTTTGGTGTGATTTAAGCTCTAGTTGGGCATTCGAAATCATTAGATGTACTATAAACCTTATTTAATGTTGGCGGTAAAGCATTGAACAAAACAGCCTGGACTTGCCCACACACACATGTTAAGCCCAGTGCACTCGATACAGTTTGACTACGACCCGATTTTGGAAGAACTTGCCACATCATTTGATATGAACATTAAAACATGTAAAATCTTAATGATCGAGGGTCCGAATAGTTATATTATTAACACAATTTAAATTTCAAGGGATTTCAACTTCGTTGGAGGAGGGAAAGCTTAATCGGCACAGAATCGTAGTGTCATCAGACAAGTGGTGCGATTGTCTACGATTTGAAGCCGATTCGGCTATTATTTTTACTAAAAGGTTATATGCACAAAAATTCCAATTGTTAGTATTTTTATCATCATTTTAGAACCTAAATCGGGAAGATGATGCTTCTTTAGATTTCCGTATCTATTACAATTGCCATTCCTCCGAAATTCGGATCGCAGTCGGATCGTATAGTAGATGCTGGGCCTAAGGTAAAAGAATGAATGATTCTTAGTTTATTGTCCAGAATTCTCGGAAATGAGGAGGAGGGGTTTCAGTTTTGATTATCTTACTGTTTAAAGGTTCCCAGTTTTTGTGTGTATTTTCATTTCCAAACAAAAATATCAAATAACAAACAAATTGTATTGAACAGCAAAGGCATTGAGATTGCTTCAAAGCACTCTAGAGACTAGCAGTTATCTGTTCTAGCCCTATTTTTCAGGATTTATATAAATGTAATACATCGTAGATATTTCGTTTAAAAACCCTTGATCTTACATGTACTTACCTCGGGGTGGCGCACTTCTTTTCTACAAAAGAATTGAAATAAAATTACGTAAGAAGGTTATCATTCTGAACAAATTTTGGCTAATGTGGTAGGTAGTCTAAAAGCACCCAAAATACATATTTTTGCGTCTTAGTTGTACACGAAAATGTTATAGGAACATCATTAATAAAACGTAAGAATGTCACAATCACAATTGTTCACATTTGGCAAATGCAGGATTCATACGGAAATGAATGCACGAATAAATTCGTTATTTACCTGTCTATTCTGTCCTTTAAACATGGATGTTAAAGTAGGATTGTCACAATCACCAGAGGACGAAGATGAATCAGATTCTAAGCGATTAAGAGAGATAAAACAATGTTAAGATATTGATTAAGGTAGCAGCTACTCTCAAAATGTAAGGAGTGAAAGTCCATTTTTTTGTTTTTTTTGTTTGGGGGGGGGGGGAGGGTGTCATATCAGGGATCACTTCGCTTCGAGTGGAGTGGAATCAATCCTCAAAACTGAAAGAAAAATAGTGAAAAGCACTTTTCAAGAATAATATTGAAGCGCCTTGAGCACTTTGCGTTGTTTCCAATATTACTATCATTACTATATTATTAATAATTCAACGACTACTTTGGAATATCTTTCGTGATATTTGGGTGTGGATCCAGCCCCCAAAGTAGTGATCCCTATGATCCTATCTATCCACCGGTGAACTATCAAGTTATCTTCTATCAGCTCGGAGGTTGATTGCAACATTTCTGTTCTCTGCCATTCTAGTACACTCTTGCTTTGTCATTCCACTCCATGTCGTAATGTTCACCTCACAGTTGGTTCTTGGTTTCCCTCTTGTCCTGGTACCTTCTACTTTTCCTTCCAATAAATCTTTCAAGAGACTCTGGCGTCTTTTAATATGGCGAAAGTATTTCGCCTTTCTTTTTGTAACCATTCCTATCAGGATATTTAGTTTCAGTACTGCCATATGCAGTATTTCTCTGTTAGTTTTCATATGTTTCCAATATATTCTCATAATTCCCATGTACACCTAATTTTTAAAATGATGTGATTTTTCCTTTCCAGAGTCTTTGTTAAAGTCCCTCTCCAATGTTGGGAGCCCCAAAGATTTGATGGCAAAATTTCACTTAAATTGTATCATAATGTGAAAGAGGATGTTTGAAATGTGTTTGAAGTCGAATATTGATGAAAGAATACACAATTTAGGTTT
Source organism: Mesocentrotus franciscanus (assembly GCA_037976565.1). Taxonomy (NCBI): domain Eukaryota; kingdom Metazoa; phylum Echinodermata; class Echinoidea; order Camarodonta; family Strongylocentrotidae; genus Mesocentrotus; species Mesocentrotus franciscanus. Next base: position 12,590,983 of record CP137677.1, read on the forward strand.
TCTGCGTACAACAGAAAACCCAAATTATGTATTCTTTGATCAATATTTATTTCAGACACTTTTTTTTTGGGAATCTTTGCAGAAGTGTGTCTTAAATAACATTCTCTTTTAAATTATGATACAATTTAAGTGAAATTTTGCAATCAAATTTTTGGCAAATTTGGGGCTCCCAACACTTTAGAGAGGCTTTAATGTCCATGTTTCTGCTACATACCATAGAACAGACCAGACATAGCAATTTGTAAGTCTCATTCTAAGTTAAATGTTCACACTTCTTGTTAAAAATAGGCTTTTCATTGACACGAACGTATATTCCGTGCACTTTCAATCCTTTGTCTGCCTCTCATCCGTCATCATTAGTGATAGTAGGGACTTTTAAATTTGCACGTCGACGTAGTGGACTGCAACGTGTGACATTCTTTCAAGGCACTGGCCCGTGCCCGGCAGTGCCTTAAAAGGACGTCACATTACCTTAAAAGGATGTCACCGTGGCAGTCCACGTTTTCGTCGTGTACAATCTAAAAGTCCCTACTATAGTTATATCGACTGCTACGAGAGGACTAGCTGTTTCTATACGCTCAAGGGATAGTTGAATCCCCTGCTATCACCCCGAGGCGCGCCTGGGTACAACTATCCCGCGAGCCAGTATAGAAACAGCTCGTCCTCGAGTATTAAAGCAGTCGATATGACTTTTATATGCCGAATTAAAACAAAAATCTACCAAGAATTCTTACCTTAGCCTTTTAGTGAGTAAAAATTTGTTAAAACATCACAGAAAATCTGAAACACTGTCTGTTAATCTTCGCTTAATCTTCGAGTGAAAGTTTCATATTCAATCATTTAGTAATCGCAGACAAAGAGCACTGTATATGGCGTCCGTGCTCGCACGTAGACAATTTTAACACGCAAACCAATGGGGATCGCAGTAAACCAATGGGAATCGCAGGATAATGAGGTTGAGGGTAGAAACTTTTAACTAGGCCCTGTGGGCTATTGCTATGCCCTGTGAGTTGGGCATGGCTTGAAATCACGACTCCAATTTCGACCAATCAGATGGCTAGATTTCTAAAGTGAGGTATATAATTCGTTCTAGGTAGATGTAAATATTGACCTGCTTAATGATATGGCCATCCAGTTCCAAAACAGAGTATGGGCCTTTCCTCTGCCTTGCTTGAAACCCTAGATTTAGTTTGCTTAACATTCCTTGTGTAGGCTAAAAACCCTCACTTTTACCTTTTACAGCATCCAGTAACTGTTTCAAATGTTTCAAATGTTCTTCACCGCGTGCACACCATACAGTGTCATCAGCATAGCCTAAATGATTCATATTTACATCTTCAACACTGACACACCCTTCACATCTGCAATCAGAGTCCCGGAATGTCATCTCTGTGCACAGGTTGAACAAAGTCAGGGACATTACACACCTTTAACGTACTCCTCTTTTGATTTGTGTCTAAAAGTGGATTTTCATTCCTCCGCATTTTGCATCAAGAGAGTATGTTGAAACTTGTAAGTATCAAAGTCATTGTTTGAGTTAAATGAGTCTATCTTAAAGGTAAATACCAGTTCTGGTCATGCGATTGCATTGTGAAAGAAACGTTATGAAATCGATCAGAAAAGGTTGATCATCTAGCATATAAGTATTGGTGTGTGCTGAAATCATCAAAATGATAAGAAATTTGGCCCAGTCTTGGTAAAGTTACAAGCACTGTACACAGAAAGATGTATATGGGACTACCCTATATCTATCCAGTCTGGATAGATATGATAATTTACTAAATATATCAATTAATAGGCGGTTTCTCGGCAAAATTTGTATCATCACGTATTAGTAAAAACATATTCTTTCACATGATTGGTAATAAGAGCTTCCATTTCATTTTTTGAGAGGGGGGCGTTTCAAAAAGTGGTCTTATACCTTTAATACAATTGTGTGGTCATTAATTTTTGCGCTATGAATTACTTTAAAAAAAAAATCTATCCAGGATATGCCCGAAAGCTTCGAAAGAGACCAAACCATTTATAATAAAGGTCGTGCCGAACTGATTTTTCTGGTATAGGTACACATTCAACTAAATATTTGTACCCGTTCCCCCATATTCCGAACAAGTTTTTGTTGTTGTTGAGAAATTCAGGTTTTGCAAATACATTCTAGCAGGGGCGTCAAGAGCCAAACATTGAAGGGGCTGAACCAGTTAGAATTGAAATATTTATTAAGCGCTAGGAACGCAATGCAGAAAAACTCGGGTATTAATCTGTTGAATTTGGTGAGGGTAGGGGTGGTTGGCATTTATAGCAACACCCTTTTATGAATTACATGTCTTACTGAGAGAGAACATTTTTACGTTAACAATTTACACATTCACATTTTTGGAGAAAAAAACAAAACATATTTACACGTTGCACTTTAATATCAACATATCTAAACCTGACTTGAAGAAACATTTCCGCAAACTTCACAAACACTATTTTTTTAAGGCATCTCATGGAACATTCTAAAATACAATTATATCACAAAAATCACACAATTATAGAAAAAATGAATAAAATATACGTGATTAAAGTTCTGTTCATGCACGTCTTAAACTAATTTGCACCATTTCAAACACAATTTTTGCGATGACCGCTTTTATGGAATTGATGACTTTCTACCAAAAACGCAAAGGAGGTCTAAGGTAGGTGAGGGCGTAATTCTATATCAATATTAATGAAATGATGATAATAATAATAATTATAATACCAACAATCCTATATTAATATTAATATGATAATGACAATAATTATAATAATAAAAATTATATTAATGATAATAATAATGATAGAAGGTTCTTGTGTAGCTCTCAAGTCTGTCAAACTTGACACTCCTGGCGCTCCACAATTATTACTCCGGCTTTAGCATGGCTGCCTTTATAGCGCCCTGACACTTTAAGGCATTAATTCCTGCCAGGAACCCATTTACCTTACCTGGGTCGAGTGCGGCAAATGTAGATTAATGTCTTGCCAAAGGACATTGGTGTCGTGGCGGGTCTCGAACCCCGAACCATGTGATCAACAGTCCTGTGACGTATCCACTCGACCACGACACCTTCATCTTTCTATACAATGTCACTTACCTTCCATCTCAGTCGAGCTGCAAAGACCAATCAAAAGAAAGATCAAGATAACCGACGCGAAGTTGAAAACAACTCTGGAGCAATTCATTGCTCTTCCTGAGTTTATGATCTTGACTTTGAAGAAATTAAAGGTTATTCGACGTTTAACTTAGAACTTGCGGCAGCTTTTTATCTGTGGAAGTGACCTGGAACAGATGAACACGTGACTGTCCTGTCAGAGGAGTATGTTGCCTAGTGTCGAGCGCGAAGAATAAAAATGTTCATGGACGTGAAATCTTTTTGATGAACAAAAAATATTTGTCACAATTAAATTTAATTAAAGCAATAGGATAACAGTAATTTTCCGCGTGACGCAATATTAGCCTATGTTCCAGTCTTCTTCCCCCTCCCCGGCGGCGACTTTGCGTTTTACACCCTGGCCTGGACATTTTCCCGGTAAATAGCAATGAAACTGCTTGAATGAGTCTAGTCTACGCTCCTCGATCGGGCGCGCCAGTTCCAAATCGAATCGTACATGCACAGACGTACGTCGATGCAGCATTTATACACACCGTACGCAGCTGCAATACAAATGAATTCATGTAAAACTGGTGTATAATTTCCTTTATATGTTATGTGTCTGTACATTACACTAGACAAAGTGATGAATGGAAAAAGAGAGAAAGAGAGGTCTTATAAACAAATATCATGAATTTAAAATGAGAAAGAGAGAAAGGGAGAGAGAGACAGAGGTCTTAGAAACAAATATGAATTCAAGAAGTGAGAAAGAGAGGGGGTCTAAGAAACAAATATCATGAATTGAGAGCTAGAGAGAGAGAGGTCTTAGAAACAAATATCAAGAAATGAGAAAGAGAGGGGGTCTTAGAAACAAATATGAAGAGAGAGAGAGAGGCCTTAGAAACAAATATGAAGAGGGGTTAATGAGAGAGAAAGAAAGAGGGGTCTGAGAAATACATACGAGAGAGAGAGTGGGTCGAGAGAGAGAGGTCTTAGAAAACAAATATGAATAGAGATGGGGGGCGGGGAGAAATGGGTCTTAGAAAACAAATATGAAGAGAGATGAGGGGGAGGTCTTAGAAAACAAATATGAAGGGAGAGGGGTCAAGAGACTAGAGAAATTAGGTCTTAGAAACAAATGACATGAATTTAAAAAATGAAAGACGTGATCCCACAATAATAGAAAATGGTACGAGTGCAATATTTAAATCACAGTTTATGTATTACATTACCATTACACATATTATGTCGAGTGTAGTCTGTGTATGTGTCGATATGTGTACACGTGTGTTAGGGGGTCCGAATCAGCAAATGGTTTGAAAGTAGGCTACACGTCAAAAATTGAAACCCTGAAGAAGGCGGAATTAAACCACAAAAACCATAATATTATTTGGTTTCTCTCTTTCCTTACTTTGATTAATTCCTTCTCTAATTTCTCTCTTTCTTTCAAGTTAGTTTTTGTTTTCTCTCTCTGCTTATGACATTCTTTGTTTCCTCTCTGTTCTTTAATTATTTATTGTTTTTCTCTATTTCCTTCTGTTGTTATTCGTTGTTTTCTCTCACTCGTACGTCTCGATACAAAAGTACATGTACCGCGTACCGCGACACTGGACATATAGGACGTACGTTGAGCATTGCAGAAGAGCTACGTGCGCGCGCAATATCTTGTCATGGATAGACTTTTCCCAGTCGGTTCCTTGAAATTTATTGGGAAAAGGTCCAGGCCAGGGTGTAAAACGCAAAGTCGCTCCCCGGCGTTTTATAATTGTAATAAAAAAGATAAACTAATGAATGATCCTTCTTCACGACTGTTTCAAATTTGATGTCACTTCGTAATATCATGAGGAATGTCATGTAATCACATACCTATAAGTGGTATCTCGAAAACATAGTATTAAAATGCCGTTAAACATATAAATAGTACATGAATTACTCTATATAACTTGATAGAAGGCCAATCTAGAGAGCAAGATATTCACACCCACAATTTGAAAAATATATTACCCTAAATAACACAATAGCAGATTTGTGTGTTTCGAGCCAATTACTGATAAAGAGAAGATTATACAATTGGAGTGATTGATGATTCGTTTCGGGATTTCGTTTAATTGGCATATATAGCCTCTTCTTCTTTTTTCCTTTGAATGTCAAATTGTCTTTTTAAAAGATAAAGTTGAGCTCTTGTCATTTAATTGCATTGTGAAAGAAACTGTTTGGAAGCGATGGGAAAAGGTTGATCACTAATATAAGTATTGGTATATTATTGAGGTTTTGGAATCGTAAAAAATGATGAGAAATTGGCCCAGTTTTGCTTAAAGTCGCATGCACTTTTCATATAAATGTGTATATGGGACTACACAATCATGTGGCAGGTATGAGGTTGGGGTCGACAACCTTTAGCTTTGTTGGTTTGTTTGGTTTGGTTTACCCGACTGCTAAGAAAGCATGTGTATGTATGTATGTATATGTAAGTAACCAGGGGACCGACGGCTTTAAGTCCGCTTCGAGGGATTTGGTACTGTGGATTAATGCCTTACCAATGGTCACTAGCGTACATGTCATGTACTAGTGAATTAAAGAAAACTTAGCTTAATTCCGTAATAAAAGATCTTTTAAGATATCCATAAGTTACAGAAACATTTTAAGTATAGTTATCATCAATGATGTAGTTGATCTGAGATCGGTCATCCTGTAGAGTTTGATGTGAACAGGAAAGAGAGCCCTAACACCCATTATCCAATGTACGAAGTTATAATTATGGTCACGGTGAAAACAGATAATTCGCTGCCCTCTTCTGCTCTAATATCGCATATACAAAAATAAACAACTACATGTTTCCCTTTTCAGCACAAGAGGGCTGCACATACCCAAGAAACAAATGGTAACCTTATGAATAAGATTTTCCAATGCAAAATTCGATCCTTCAGAATGGGCTTATGGTTTAACGAGTCGCCATATAAGGGGGAGGGGGCTTATGGGGTAGTGTGGGGGAGGTTAAGCAATGCAGTCAGCGTGTGTTTCCCCCTATGGGTCACCCATCTAGTCTCATGCGTAGCTTGACGAAACCAGGTTCCTCAAGCTCCGCCATGTTTGCTTATTTTATTCATGTTGTTAATGTATTCATCCGTTGGCTAATAACGGCGCACCAATATTGGTGAATCAGTGTCCTCTAAGTCCTTTATTATAATGAGGACCCAATATCATTTTCACTGATTATTGAATACAGCTTTGTACTGTTGGAGAGAAAAAAATAGAGTCAAACTTGGTCACCAACGGGACCCCCCCCCCACATATCAATAGTTTCATCAAAATACTAGCTAGTCCACACAAGTGACATGGCAATCTGGCCATCTCCAATAAAAAATAATTGCAATTGTCATGACTGATGATTTTTTTGAGAGTTGGAATGGTTAGTGTCATACGGATATTGGTGTCTTTTGTGTTTGATACATTTGTATTATTATTTATTAGCACAAAGGGGACTTGTTCATTTACAGTAAGTAATCTTTAAAGGGAACCAAAACCTTCATCCTAAGTTACCTTTATTGTAAATTTTAAACGATTTGAATAAGATTAGTGAAAAATTGAACAAAATCAGGCAAGGTACATGTATAAGGAAGTTATAACTAAAGAAATAACTTGTCACCAGAGGGCGATATTTAATTTGATGACCTCATTTGTGGACAACTCTCCATGCCTTCTGATCATGGAATTTCATGTTTTTCCTTCTTTCTTGTGATTGAGATAATCTACTCCCCTGAAAACAAGATATATAATGCAGAATGATATTCTACTTCACATTTTATGAAGTCGGATATTGAAACGAATGAATACGAAGAAAATGAAAAAATTGTGAAATTCCATGATCAGATCAATATTTAATTTGATAACATCATTTGTGGACAACTCTCCATGCCTTCTGATCATTTGTGTTCAATATCCGACTTCATAAAATGTGAAGTAGAATATCATTCTGCATTCTCTATCTTGTTATCAGGGGAGTAGATTTTTTATTTTTTAACAAAGCATAGGCTTATTCTAAGCCCTATTTCTTTCTTTCCAGTGAATGCATTGTATCATGATTTGCACCGTTTCACAATACAAATTATAAAAAAGATGATTTCTTTCTTTTTTTAAACAAATTAACCAAAGACTCAAATTAACAACCCTTAGAATGATGGTTGCTTTGTGGTTACAATGCACAGAATATAACATACATTTATTTTTCTCTCAGATTAATATATTCTCATTTAGATTAAAACATTCTGAAAGAAAATTAATGTAATATGAGAAAATTAGTGACACTATAAAATTAAATCATTTATGTTATAGAAGAAAGACATTATTATTTGGAACTGTTTGGTGTTCACCCTTAGAAGGAAACGAAGAAGTGTTAACTATTCACAAAATAATTCCAACGTTTTTCCCAAAAATAGCAAACGGTGAAGCGAGTTTATCGACGTAAAGTAATATGTATATATATCGGATATTAAGTCCACGTGTTGGTATAATGTGACGAAATATATTGAAACCGGGAAATATTTATCCCAACTGATTTGTTTTTAAATTTCAAATAATTTCAAATTTCGTTTATTAAAAAGGAGGAATTAGTAAATCGGCACAAAAGCGTAGTGCAATAAGACGATTAGTGCGATTGTCTACGATTTGAAGCCAATTTGGCTATTATTCTAACTAGAAGGTTTAAATAAACTAAAATTCCGGTTGTTAGTATTCTTATCATCAGTCTAGAACCTAAATCGGAAAGACGATGCTTGTTAAGATTTCCATATCTTTTAAATTGCCATTTCTTCGAAAATCGGATCGCAGTCGTAACTTGTAGTGTCAGCTGCATGGCCTTAGGCAAAGTATAATTGATTTTGAGTTTCTTGTCCAGAAAATTAATGTCGAAATGAGGAAAAGGGGTGTCAATTCTGATATTTAACTTTGATATTTTTTCCTGCACATAAAAATACTACTGAGACTTTTTCTTCACATTTTTTCTTCATCATATTTCATTTAGATTTGCACTTCAGAGGCTCAAAACAATGTGGAAATTCATTATTTTAACGATTTCGTTAATCTAAATGTTTACAGGTTCCCAGTTCTTGTATGTACATGTATTTTCATTTCTGAACTAAAATGCCAAATAACAAACATACTGAGGCGGGTCGTCCAAAAGAAGGAAAGAGAATTATATTGCCCAGTTTCGAGCGCGAAGAATACAAATGTTCATGACCGTGAAATCTTTTATTAACAAAAAATATTTGTGACAATGAAATTTAATTCAAAACAATAGGGTACAAGTAATTTTCCGCGTGACGCAATATTAGCCTATGTGCCAGTCTTCTTTTCCCCCGGCGTTTTAAAATCTTATTAAAAAAATAAACGAATGAACGATCTTTCTTCACGACTGTTTCAAAATGTGATGCCACATGGTAGTATCGTGGGGAAGGTTATGTAATCGCATACCTCTATAAGTCGTATCTCAAAAATAAGTACTAAACATATAAATAGTATATGAATTACTCTAAATTACTTGATGAAAGGCAAATCTAGAGATTCACACCCACATATTAAATGATGTATTACCCTAAATAACACAATAGCAGATTTGTGTGTTTCAAATCAATTACTGATAAAGAGACAATTTGAGTGATTGATGATTCGTATCGGGATTTCGTTTTATTGCATATATATTCTTCCTCTGTTTTCATTTCAATGTCAAATTGTCCTTTTAAAAGATAAAGTTGAGCTCTTGTCATTTAATTGCATTGTGAAAGACACTGTTTGGAAGCGATGGGAAAAGGTTGATCACCAATATAATTATTGGTATATATATTGAGGTTTTGGAATCATAAAAAATGATGAGAAATTGGCCCAGTTTTGCTCAAAGTCACTTGCACTTTTCATATAAATGTGTATATGGGACTACACAAGCATGTGGCAGGCATGAGGTTGCGGTCGACATCCTTTAGTTTTGGTTGGTTTGTTTGGTTTACCCGACTGCTAAGAAAGCATGTGTATGCTTGTAGGTAAGCAACCAGGGGACCGACGGCTTTAAGTCCTCTCCGACGGACTTAGTAATGAGGATTAATGCATTACCTAAGGGAGCTAGCGCATCGATTTGGTTTCGAACCCGGGACCTCCCGGTTACGAAACCACTGCTCTACCACTGAGCCATCGCGCCTGATGCTACTTGTCATACATGTATTTCGAATTATGAGGGCATTTTAAGTGCCATCCTTTTCGGGGGATAATTTTTCTATTATACTCTTCCACACTAAAATAAAAAGAATGAAAAAGCTCAACAATTAGTTTTGTACATAAATGCTTTATATCTGAGCGTCTGCGATCTGTTTATTTGCTCAATAACGGCAAATCCAACGTGCCTGTTAGAATATTACTGAAAAATGAAGCTTTTACTGCATAATGATGTAATGCAGCACCTGTTGATTAGAATCGGTAAGATTAATTTTTATTTCTATCATCTATTCAATGTGTATGCATATGAATTAACGATACTGTCACATCGACCTAGAGAGAGAGAGAGAGAGACGTGCATGGGATTTCCCAATATTCTATTACTTTTTAGAATGTTGGTTGTATGTCACATCATTCTTTATAATAAATCCGTGTGTAATTAAATATCCATTAAACGAAGGAGTGATAATGCGTAATTTCACCCTCGTTCTAATCTTCCATTCAATGGGCGCATTCGATCATTCTACAAAGTGGGACAAAATATCTCTAACTTTATAAGAACAACACGCACTTTTTATAAGCGTGAACTGTAAAATGGCTTTTCATATTAAAGTGCTAGTTAACCCATTTTATTAATTATTGCCCGTGTCTGTATAAAACATATTTTAATTAAAATCTTTTCGGGGAGGGGTTGAGAACAACAGCTACAGTTAATACAAAATTACGTAATTTTTATAAAATGCTTTGAATTTGAATTTCACCTAATTGAGTTCTGAAGAGGTGAAATTTGTGAGCGTTATCTTTGTTATTATGCAAGTGTGGAAGAACACCAGAGAAAAAATGCTCCCTGAAACTGAAAGCATGGCTCTTTAAATGCCTTCGTATTCTAAATATGACAGGTAACAGCTTAAAAATGAGGCCCGATTTTTATGCCACATGTTTGTGTAGTCCCATGTACATTTTTCTGTGTACAGTGCTTGTTACTTTACCAAGACTGGGCCGAATTTCTTATCATTTTGATGACTCCAGAACCTTGCAGTACACACCAATACTTATATGCTACATGATCATTTTTTTCTGATCGATTCCACACCGTTTCTTTCACAATGCAATCGCATGACCAGAACTCAACTTTATCTTTAATATTGAATTCCATTTTCTTGTTACAGGAAAAGAGCATTTTATGTTTTTGTATGCTTATTGGAACAAAATTGGAAGAATATTAATTTGGTCTAGAACGCTGTTCAATGTTGGTATCAGGAGGGGTCGGGGTATAGTGGTTCATTCACTTGACTCTCAATTCAAGGTTTGAGCAGACTTTCATCCACATTTGCCACTCTTCACCCAGGTGTAAATGGGTACTTGACAATTTCTCCGGTAATAATAAGTGCAGGGTCCTCGGAAAGAACAGGAATGATACTGTCAGAGCTTCCCTCGGTAAACAAATTATTATTATCATTATCATTATTACTTTTACTTTATATAAATTATAAGGCGTGTGAGGGTGAAGCGAGTGCCGTGTGCATTTATGGGTGTGTATGCTCCAATTTTGGGTATTCTGAGGAGGCTAGGAACAGTATGTAATATGTGTGCGGAAGTGTGGTCGGGTGGTTGGTATGTGTGCGTGTGTGCGTGTACGTGTGTGTGTTGGCTTATTTTAGATTAAAAGTTTGACACCCCTCCGGCTCTCTCTTTGAGAACCCAAACAAGTGTAGTTTTATCAGCTCTTCCAAACCCTGTGAGAGTAAGTGGGGGAATATCACATGAAACGAGACGGGGAATAAGATGGTGGTACCCCCTCACATGCTCCAACTGTTTATAATAGGCTACTACATATTTGAACATGCTTTTGGCAACTGTTTTTACTCTTTCTCACTATCTAACAGCATTATATATTTCTCATTTTCATGACATCAACATCTCTCACCATTAAATAGTTCTCTCTCATATCTTTCCCTTTCTCTTTTGCTCTCTCTCTCTCTCTCTGTTCTCTCACGTTCTGTTTCCAGACCTTTTCCACGTATGATTCAATTCATCCAACCGTATGCACATTAAATGTTCAAAGATATGAAGAGAATATTGTATAGAAGATAATACAAATTATGTTTAATTTATTTATTTTTCTTAAACCGACAGAATATTGTAAATTAACATGTTAAAAGATTATAAAACTGAAGGTCAGATATTAAGCTCAATAGTCTTATCTGCTACTTGATATAATTACAATTTCAATCTTAGGCATTTGCAACATTACTTCGAAACCCTATTTCTCTCTTTCCAGGGAATGTATTATATATTGATTTTGCATCGTACAAAACAAATTTTAAAAACAAGATGATTTCTTCTTTTCTTTTCTTTTAAAATTTACCCATGACTCAAAATAGCAATTTTTAAAATTGAAACAATGACCATCTGATGTACAAAAAACATCCTTTGGAATAATGGTTGCTTTGTGGTCCACACTCGACACACAAATCTGATGAGTGTCTAAGAGACGCCAGCTCCAGTCTTATTTTAAGCCACTGTGCCTTCCCTATCACATAATATAATAAACCCGTTAGCCGATAACTAGTCATATAAAACCTTATAAAACATCAAATTCTTATTGCGTCCTACTTTAACAACCGGGAAATACTCTATAGTATGCCGATATCTTAGAACAAAGATGTGTCCTAGTATAGCTATACCCAGTCAAGCGAAATCTGATTCGGTTCAGATAAATCTGAGACCCTTGTTTCATTAATTTATTACTTAGGTTTACCCATTGTTCTAATTTCATCTTGAAAATCAAAACCTATTTATAGTGCCCCAACAGTAAAGGCTTGAAAATTGAGGATATAAACATCCAATCGTTAGTATTTTCTTTGTGTTTGTGTGTGGGGTGAGTGGGTGTGTGGGTGGATGTGGACATGCTTGCGTAGGCCTTATCAGATTAAAACCGTTATGTTGAAATTCATGAAAATGTAGGCCTAGGGTAGGTGTGGGGAATTGGAGACCCTTAAGCACATTTGCATAATTTACATAAATATGAAAAATGTTACACATACAGAAAGTTTTGTATTCTCTTCAGTAACTTCTTCTCTTTATTTGGTGACAAATTTGTGGTCATGATGTAACTGATTAATAAGATAACAGTGATTAATGACGTCATCACCAAAGGTCTCTCATTACCTACATGTGTAGCATGTGTAGGTAATAAGGGACAGTTACAAATCAAGACATTTTAAATACAATTTGAATGAAAATGGGATTGTTCTAGTTAGTTCAAACACAATTTGAAAGAGATACATGCAGCCATTGAACTTACTGTAATTTTGAAACGATATTCAAACAATGTGGCCCAAAATATTTCTGCAGTTTTTTGTTTACAGTAATAAAGGTGCTTTAAATTATGTTTAAATACTTTCAGAATAATGTTCTGGCAATTTGACTTTTACATTGATCAAACTCACAGCATAGAAACACCTTCTTAACATGAAATGCATTCAAATTAGAATGGTAACACGAACAACCAAATATGTTTCATAATAGTGCTTTTTAACATGAAATGAACAACTGGGGGAAAGTAGGCCCATATCGGTTTCCCATTCTGTATAGTGATGCTTTTATTTGTTGTACTTTCATGCAACTAAAAGTGTCAATGTTTTTTGGCCTTGGCTTGGTCAATCTTCTTTTTTTCTACCAATGTGACTTTTACATTGATAACACTAACATCATTAAACATTAAAACTAGTTATCTTAATATGAAATGCATTGAAATGAGAATGACACCATGATGGAAAAAAAAATGCTTTCAGAATACTATCCTGGCAACGTGACGTTCACATTGGTCACATAATTAAAACAACTTTAAAACTTTAAAAACTTAAAACAACTTTCTTCAGTCCCAGTAGATTTGACTTCTAGGCAGAGTGTATTTCCAATTTCTGTAGTAATTATTTATTCATCAATTTTATGCAAATTTTGCTGTTTTCCCTTTATTCACAACAAACGACCTCCACCTTGGACCTGGTGTCCCCCATTGCCTACACACATTTCTGATCAGACACCATTCATAATGTGCATTGCAACACCCATTCACAACACACAATGGCCATAAGTTTTCTGTGATGGTTGGCACACTTCATAAACTTATAAGAGCCACCCCTAAATATCTGCATACACCACAACATTCAGTGAAAATTGTGTTTTTATATCAGAGCAAAATTTTACGATCAAAATTGCTGACCTTGGTCAATTTTGCCAATTTTCTCGGAGAAAGAACGCATTGTAGTCTTCGAAATGAATTGGATATTATGCAGTAGTGTTGTTAAAGGCCACAGATGGCGCTATAGCAATATTGGAGCCAACACGGACAGACAGTGATGGGTTCAAGCTTGGTGGTCTCCAATTCTCTACGGTCTCCAATTCCCTACACCTACCCTATGTTCAAAAGATGATTCAGACACCAAATAATGAATAAGTCAAGTCAAACCTTTCCGCGTTAATTGTCTCTACATTAATTGCTACTGTAGCAATTAATGTAGAGACAATTAACGCGAAAGTGGAAATACGCTTCATACGCGTATTTCCACTAAGACGGAATAATGGTCCATTAACTTCTTAAAAGCGCTTTTGTTCTTCTTTAGAACGTGCCATTACATAATGGTAGTAGTTTGACGTAAAACGACATGTTTTAAGACATTTGACTTAACACTTATAACAATGTAATGGATATAGAATTCACACAATCAAATGAAGAAATATTTACATACAGTCATGTACTCTTGATCATGACAAAACAAATACTTTCATGTGTTAGCGACTGTAACATTATTTGTATGGTTAAACTGATATTGATAATTTATCATACAAAAGTAAACTTTGTATGCACATGAACAATACAATTACAAGTTGGTGCCACTTTTCTTCTTCTAAAGTTTCGTTATACACATTAAAACAAGTAAATCAACATCTTGATCGACAAATCTCTGTGATTACTCATAATCTCAGCTGGTATAATATGAAATTGATATAATATGAAGAAGTACAATCGATATCTATGTACATCATTAACGTCAATCACCTGTTTTCGCAAACCATTATCATGATGATTAATACGTTCAAGACAAACTTCGACTCAAAGTCTATTGTTTCTCATAATATTTAAATCCCTCGTCTTTAACAAAGTCATCTCTGCTGACACCGGTGCCGCCTACCACCTGGTTGTTGAGCTCACACACACCGTTGCCGATGTTAAATGACACGCAGTCATCTCGCTTGTTACACTCGCCACCGCATTTGACCAATGACAATCCATGTTTGGTTTTGATCACGTGATTTTGAAGGCGCAATCCCTCGATCCGTTTGAAGAGGGAGGTCTTCTGGTGGACTATGTCTGCTTGTGATGGTATTGTGGGCAATGCCTGGTGAATTGTGGTAAAATCTGTGGAAAATGACCGAAATAAACATTTGATGTGATGTTTGACAATACCTATTAAAATGTAGGCCTATATTAAAACACGATCGCAAAGGCAACCGCAATCAATATCAATAGCCTTAGTCATTACTTTGTGAAATATGTGAGCATTACAGCGACGTATTACCTAATCCAAACATGATTTCTTTGGGATATGCAATAGGTTATTTTAAATGCACTTGAGTTGATTTCTCGGAAGTCTTTTTGATCGTGTTAATAATTAAAATCAAGATTAATGATGCGATGCCAGGTAAAGTTTAACCCCTTCCACCCCACTTTGAGGTTACGTGGGACTACACTTGACATGGCAATACATGTAGCATAAGTCTGTACCTGACTGATTTGTTAAAGGCCGAGTTGATAGTATCAAATTTCTCATGAAAGATCGTTTACACCACACACTGTCTAAATCAACAGTTTGATTTTCTTTACTTTTCCCTCTCTCTCTTTATGTCCATTGTTTCATTTCTAATGTTTTTTTTAAAAAGAATGTTTACCCTAGTCCATTGGCCGTTGTAGAATGAGGCATAGGAGTAGCTAGCTTTCGAAGTAGGTACGGAGAGGGGAAATTACGTTAAAATTACGAAATACCTTTGACTTGCCCGTACTATAGACCTATATCGAATACTAATATCACATTATGAGGCAACGCGAGCCTTCAATTTGTACACAACAGCAGACTCGGTTTCCTTTTTTGAGGGGGAGCTTTGGACGCTGCACCTCCAACAGTATTATTTAGGGCCCCCATCCCGCCCAGGTATTTGCCACATTCTGATAATGAGAAAACATTCAATTATTACACCAAATATACAATATCTTAACTCAATATCTGTAAACGAGGATACAAACAAAAAATGGCGACAATTTTCGAAGCAGAAACGCTAAGAAAGAAACTTTCCCACTGCTCCGAATACATTATGTATGTATATTTTACGTTTCCCACTCTTGATTGCCAGTGTCAGTATTTAGCATGCGGTCAGGCAGTCCACACAAAATATCTGAGTATGATCGAATCCAAGATTGAAAATGGAGAAACTCCCACGCCCTCTCGATCGCTCTGTTCTCTTACAATAGAAGCCCCTCTTCGCTGCACCCCATTTTTTCTTCTGGAATAGAACGGCTCGCCCTGGTAACGACAATTTGCTGGTTGTAATCTGTACAGGAATGTTACTTCTAGCGTTAGCTCAACCATTAAATATTAATGATAATAACAGTGATGATGATGATGATGATGATGATAATGATAATGATTATAATAATAATAATAATAATGATAATAATGATAGTAATAATAATAACAACAACAAAAACAACAATAATAATACAAACAATAATAATAATAATAATAAAGTGATAATAATCGTTACATCTATTTAGCACTCAATACTGACGCTTCTAACTGCTGTACTTTCATAACCAATAGTGTTTTATCTGGATTTTGCAACTGTTAAATAATAATAATAATGATAATGATAATAATCATAATTTTTGTTTACCAACATAGAAGCCTGATCAGCTTATGTACTGTTCTGCACGAGGGCCCTGCAATAATTACCACCCTAGCTATTGCCAGGTACCCATTTACAACTGGGTAGGAAGTGGTAAATTTAGATTAATGTCTTGCCAAAGGACATTGGTACCGGGCTTGGATTTGAACCCTAAACATTAGGATTGAGAGCCAAGTAAATGAACCACTTTACCATGACACCTCCACATAATTTGTTGAATATTTACCTGGCGTTGGAGTCCGATTTTCTGTAGGCCTTTCAGGAGTGGCCTGTAATCAAACAGAAATATACAATTCTTTTCCGTTAGTATGAAATAACTTTAATTATTATATTGTGATACGTAGATTTCATGAAAACGGGATAATATAGAAATTAAAACATAACTCAGCAGAATAATAAAATAAAACCCAGTTACGAAGCAATGATCAATATTAAATGTATCGTTTTAACATTGAACTTAGTGTTATGAAACCTATCTTTTGTTCTAACTCATAAACGATGTCTGATCCTTTTATTTGTAAGGGAGAAAAAGAAAAGTTCATGTCAGAAGAACGTTGAACAAATAAATAAAATGAAATGAATGAATTAATAAATGAATGAATAAGTGATTAAGTGATTAAGCGAGTGAGTAAAAAAGAATGAATAAATTGATAATTGAATGTTAAGTCAATTCATGATGTTATAAACAATTCTATCTAGACAACAAATAAGTTAGTCAATTATTTAAATTACACCAAATTATATTCTTCCCAGCAAATTTGTGTATGTCATATGACCCCGTTATGAATAACTCACACTTGTTGACCTTGTCGGCATGGTTGTTTCACCTGTGACACCTATGAATGGAATAAGAATAGCAATACAAAGACAAACACTAAAAGATGCGATGCTAGGTAAAGATTAACCCTTTCCAACCCACTACGAGGTTACGTAGACATACACTTGACATTGATATAGCAGAAGCCTATACCTGACTGATTTATTTAAAGGCTAAGTTGAAATTCCAAGATGTGAAAATCAAAAAAATTGACGTATACCTATGCAACAAATTGTTCGTTTTTTACGTCCAAGACGTGAAAATCAAAAAAATTGACGTATACCTATGCAACTATTTTTTTGTCTTTCACGTCCAAGACGTGAAAATCAAACAAATTGACGTATACCTTTGTTTGGTAATTTTTTCATTTTTCTGTACTCAATGGCCCTGAAGGGACACGCAGACGTAAAAATCGGCTGGAAAATCTGCGTCAAATATTCACGTCTGCGCCTCCCGAAAGGGACACGCAGACGTGAATATTGGACGTAGATTTTTTTTTGGCTGGAAAATCTGCGTTCAATATTCACGTCTGCGTCTCCCAAAAGGGACACGCAGACGTGAATATTTGACGTGAATTTTTTTCAGTATGCTGAGCACCGTACCTAGCTACGTGCATAGTGCATAACATTTCTGGCCTGCCGCCGCAGATGTGATGCGAATGTAGACTTTCTAAATGTCAACAAAATGCCTTCTTGTGCAGCCATCAAATGCACAAATCGACTCGTGAAAGGCTCCTTGGAACATTTCACAAGTAAGTGATCATTTCATTTAGATATTACAAACATTAGCGGTTAAAGACTGGTTTCATATGATAATCTAATCGTCGCGACATTTGTAGTCTAGTTTTCGCTTGTAGTCCCATCTGCTTGTTTTTATGACTGTGTGTGAATATTTGTAACTTGGCTGGGCCTGGCCTGGGTCCCGCTGGGGAAGGGGAAAGCCACAAAAAAAGTCATAAAGTCATAAACTGAACCCAATCAAGTGGGGATATGTGTTGGTACTTAGTTAGGTGTGAAAAGAAGAAAAGATAGGCAAACTGACACATAAATATTTAGTCATTTTAGTGCTACTTCTAGCTCGAGAGCCTAGTAAAAAACAATGTTTGACTTTGTTGACACTGAATGAGTGACTGACAGCTTGTTCTCTAGATCTATGTCAGTCAGTATGTTGGTGAAGCCTGAAACTGAAAGTGAAACAAGTACTGAGTTAGGGTCTAATAATTTAGTCATAACAAATCTAAATAACAAGAAGTCATTGGTTATATGTCTGCGCAAATGCATAGCGAAGTTGTGTACTTGTATAGACCCCCCCCTTACTTTTAATTTTTTAAGAGAGATATATTGATATAGATTCTAGAGGTCTAGATCTAGATCTATAATTTATATTTATATTATTACACGCAATTTCAATTTGTATTGACAATTAATATAGATCTACCTTTCACTAACAGAAATAACAGTTTTCAGAATACGGCCCCAGATCTTTGCCATATTTTTGGACATCTGCATGCTGCAAATAACCTTGCATACAATACATGTCATGATGTGAGTGACATGCATACGCATCCATTAGCATTGACTACTATGCTTTGCTGGAGTGAATGACATGTAGCTTTGGCTTTTGCCTTTGAAATGCTTTGATTTGTAAAATCGATCTGGACAGGTTCATGCAAACTGTCACTATGCTGTGATGTTAACAAGATTATGTATTGCAAATATTAAAAGAATGCTTGATGGGGTACATGTTTATTTTTTTATATAAAATCAAACAGCAAAAATTGACCAGTTAATTTTGTTATCATTGTCTGGACACACATCCCCATGCTATCATGCATACAAATAGGACAAAGGCAAATGCAATATAAAAGGCAAATGAAATGAAGATGTTCTCAGAATCCCACTTATCCTCCATTATCTTGTTTTCTATTAATTTCCAGGTTTCCCCAAAGCTGGTCCAGCCCTTTTGAAAGAATGGCTTGTCAAGATGAAAAGGGACAAGTGGACACAAAGCCAGTAATCCACCGTGTGCTCGGACCACTTTGAAGCAGAGTGTTTTGACCGCATTGGCCAGACAACCAGACTTCGCCAAGGTGCTATTCCAACCATTTTCCTCTTCCCTGATCATTTGCAGAAGGTTAACACCAATGCTAAATTCTCTTGTGGTTGTTAAATTTGATAGATTATTTGAATGTTTCCTTTATTTAAGAAAATATTGTATGGTGAGAGCTAGAAGGGTGTTAACTCATATATATTTACACAGAGTTAATTCCCTTCTGGCTCTCAACAGATGATTATAATTGTTCCAGTAGTTAATTAATTTCAGTTCAATTCAACTTTCAATTCATTTCCAGATGAGTGGTTTGAATCATAGAAAAGTTCTTCTAAAAAAAGTTTGCATTTAAAATCTTAAATGCATATTTTACTCATATATTGTGGGAATGTAAACTGATCTGGT
Source organism: Mesocentrotus franciscanus (assembly GCA_037976565.1). NCBI lineage: Eukaryota > Metazoa > Echinodermata > Echinoidea > Camarodonta > Strongylocentrotidae > Mesocentrotus > Mesocentrotus franciscanus. The sequence goes on from CP137677.1 coordinate 12,610,534, forward strand.
CCAAAGAAACCAAAAGAAACCAGTAACACCAATTTAAAAAATGCAATTTCAATTTCATAAATATAAGACAACATTTGAAGGCATGATGTTTCTGCTGTATATTGGCATATCCATGAGAAGGGAACAGAACATTAAAAAAAGAAATATGTCTTTATGAATATCATTTGCTTTACTTCTGTCAAGTAGTATGCAGGTTTATGTTGTCCATTTCCACATAAATGAACATCTTTGTTTATATTTAAAAATCTATCTGAAATGAAAACATAACCTGAGTTACTATAGAAATGCCAATATAATGGCTGTTATATTTTAAGGACAATGATTAGTGAAATCTGAATTTTCGGAGAATTAACCATTTCTTTTTCCAAACTATTTTCATCTTTGTCCCTTAGAGAAACAAAATTATATTTTATTCCATTTCATTTAGACACTAAGAAAAGTTAAGAAAATAATTAATTTGTGTTGTGATGTTCCTTTTTACACCTGTATGAAACCCTGAAAGTAGAACTATACTATATGTTAATTCAACTGTTTTGTTTAGTTTTCCAATTCTTCAAATTATGCTGACAATTTACCTGTATACATGTACTGGAATTATGATGTATAGTGATATTACTGTTTAGATCTTGACTAGTGTTTGAAAAAGGACTACATTTTGTTAATTATTTCATGTGATATTCAACATTTGTTTATAGTAACACAACTGTAAAGTGGTCTTCAATGAGATGAACTAAATGCATTTTTTGTTGTTGTTTTGTTATGGATTTTTGAATCCCAAAATGATGTATGAAATTGTGTAAACAATCAGAGAATCAATATCATTTTTTCTTTTCACCGTATAGTATTAATAAAAAAATAAACAAATGTATAACTTAATCTTTATGAAAAACGGTTTATAAATATTTAACTACATGTATGTAATATCATAAGTCAACTTGGGATGTATTACAGTAGCAATTGAAGAAAGTAAACAGTAATAAATTATAAAACAATTCTTTACATTTCGTGAAAACAAATGGTAATAATAATTGTTTCCATTGTGTCATGACTTGCATGCTTGGAAATGGATGTATTATGGTAAATGCCGAGAAATTTCGAATACACATAGTACAGAGAGAAGGGGAAGGGAGGGAGGAAAGGAGAGAGAGAGAAAAGAAGAGAGGAGAGAGACAGATTGGGAGAGAGAAAGGAGAAAGGGAGAGCGAAAGAGAGAGGGGGAGGCAGATTGGGAGAAAGGAGAAGAGAGAAAGGGAGAGGGAGAGAGAAAGAGAGAGAGAGGGGGCAGATTAGGAGAAAGAGAAGAGAGAAATTGGGAGAGAGAAATAAGAGAAAGACAGGGGGAGACAGAATTGGGATAGAAAGAGGAGAGAGAGGGGAGAAAGGAGGAAGAGATCGAGAGAGAAAGGAGAGTGGTGAGACATTAAGAGAAAGGGAGAGAGAGAAAGAAAGAAATAGAGGAAAAGGGTGTGATAGGAGGGGGCAAATGGCAACAAGATGCACAAAAAAGTAATTGCTTGGTACAGGCAAAATATGTTTACAAATATCAAAGCGTAATGTATCTAGGCCTTCTTGTCTATGTCAATTTTAGTCCATAAAATATAATGAAGTGGTGTACAATCAGGAAGCTGTATTCCTGGTACAATTAATGTCGAGATAAAGCTGTTTAAAAACATAGCAAAACAAACCAAGATACACTTATCTTCCTGCATGGTGCTCAGCTTACTGAAAAAAATTCACGTCAAATATTCACGTCTGCGTGTCCCTTTGGGAGACGCAGACGTGAATATTGAACGCAGATTTTCCAGCCAAAAAAAAATCTGCGTCCAATATTCACGTCTGCGTGTCCCTTTCGGGAGGCGCAGACGTGAATATTTGACGCAGATTTTCCAGCCGATTTTCACGTCTGCGTGTCCCTTCAGGGCCATTGAGTACAGAAAAATGAAAAAATTACCAAACAAAGGTATACGTCAATTTTTTTGATTTTCACGTCTTGGACGTAAAAGACAAGAAATTGTTGCATAGGTATACGTCAAATTTTTAGATTTTCACGTCTTGAACGTAAAAAAGAAAAATTTGTTGCATAGGTATACGTCAAATTTTTTGATTTTCACGTCTTGGACGTAAAAAACGAAAAAAAATTTGCATAGGTATACGTCAAATTTTTGCGTTTGCGTGTCCCTTAGGAGCCACCATATATCTGAGTATGATCGAATCCAAGATTGAAAATGGAAAAGCTCCCATGCCCTCTCGATCGCTCCGTTCTCCTGCAATTTTCGCCCCCTATTTATTCTTCTGAAATAGAACTGCTCTTCCCGGTAACCACACTTTACTGGTAGAATCTGTACAGGTATGTCACCTCTAGCGTTAGCTCAACCATTTAATACTAATGACAATAACAACGATGATGATGATGATGATAATAATAATAATGATGATGATGATATTAACAATCTTAATAATATAATAATAATAATAATAATAATAATAATAATATTGATAATAACAAACATTAATAATATTACCAACAAAAACAACAAATATAATCATAATAATAAGAAAAATTCTACTACTACTACTACTAGGCCTAATAATAATAATAATTAACAATAATATTACGATAATAACAGTTACATAATAATGTTTCTAAATGCTGTACTATCATATCTTATTGTGTTTTATCTGGATTTTCTTATATTTAATAATAATCATAATTTTGTTTAAGAAGAGAAGCCTCATTAGCTTCAGTGCTGTCCTGCCAGAGGGCCCTGCCTTTTTATTACCCTACCAATTGCGTGGTACCCATTTACACCTGAATGGGATGTGGCGAATATTGATTAATGTCTTGCCAAAGGGCAATGGTGCCGAGCTGGGATTCGAACCCTAAACATTAGGATTGAGAGTCAAGTGAATGAACCACTAGAGTAGTACTAGACCATGACGCACCCACCCAAGTTTGTAAATATTTACCTGGCGTTGGAGTCCGATCTTCTGTAGACGGTTCAGTCGTGCCCTGTTATCAAACAGAAATATACAATTATTTTCCGTCAGTATAATCATAATAGATTATTTCATGAAATAACTTTAGTTCTTTTAATGTGATATGTAGATTTCACGAAAACAGGGTATTTCAGAATTACATACGTAACTTAGTAGAAGAATAAGAAACAACCCAGTAACCAAGCAATTATCAATTTTAAGTGTATCTTTTTATCATTCAAGTTGGTATTATGAAACTTATTTATATTTTAACTCGTAAACGATGTCTGATACTTTTACTTGAAAGTGAGACAAAGAATAATCCATGCCGCAAGTACGTTGAACAAATATAGGCCTATATAAAATAAATTAAATGATGAATGACTGGATGAATGCAAAAATGAATGAATGAATGAATAATTGATTAAACGAGTGAGTAAAGTGAATGAATAAAGAGCAAGATGAACGTAAAGTCAATGTATGATGTTATAAACAATCTTATCTAAAAATAAATTAGTTATTCAATTCTTTAGATTAAAGTGTGTGTGTGTGTGTGTTTGGGTTTTTTACAGACGTGTATCAATCAGATATGATTATTTACGTCTGGGACCGACTTTAAACGTCACCATCCGAAAGACGTGACTCAGTTTTGAACCTGCGTCCTAGGCTGAATCAGTTTGTAACTTCCACTGTTAGCTGGATTACAGGCGCACGCCACAAAGCCTAGTTGTTGATGTTTATAATATGTCATATGACCCCGTTATGGATAACTTACACTTGTTAACACTGTCGGCACGGTTGTTTCACCTCCAACACCTGTGGATGAAACAAGAATAGCATTAATAAAAAGACGATCGATGATTTAAACAATTTGATTGGTAAGGGGGAAAAGATCGCCAGTGATCTTTATTCAACCACTCATCGACAAATTAGCTGGCTATGCAACTTTCTCCTCTCGTGCTCGCACACTCTGGAACAGGCTCCTCCTCAAATTAAAATCATCACCAACCTGCCAAATAGTAGACAAGTTTAAACAGAGTTTGAAGACCTATCTGTTCTAAAACCTTATGCATTCATTGTAAAACACTGCCACTGCTTGGTAACACTGGCTCATAAATGGCATCTCAAGTATCAAGTGGAAAAGGTGCTATATAAATTGCAACTATTATCATTATTAGACATGTATAGCACTAATACAACACTTACGAAACATTACTATGAATACACAAACATAAACCATCAATTATCTAACAATCCCCAAATTTGAACAACTTGAATACATTTAGATTTTTGTTTCTCAGTTTCAGTTGATTATTATGCAATTAATTTTGCAGTGGGAACATCCTTTACAATTTATTTATCTTGATAATATTTATATTAATTGATGTATTGGATGCATTTTATATCAAGGCTCTTGGAGACATTAAATTTTCATTCTTTCGCTATCATGCAATTACATTTAAACTAAAACTTACGTTCAGGCGCGGTTCTAGAAGGATATTTTTTTTGAGGGGCGCTGGGTCTTTGGGATTCGTGCATTTATTTTACATGTGCCTCACTTAGATTCATTTAATACAAATATTTGTAAAAAAGTTGGGGTGGATTAAAATTTTATATATATCTATATATATATATATATAGGCGTGAAGAAAAATGGTCTAGAAACGTGAGACGTAGCTGTACTTTACAATTTTATTACGAGCTTTCGGGGTTGAGCTGCCGCCATTTCTAGAACCGCTACTGCTTACATTCATAATCAGCGTAGATGTAGGTGTACTCTCCCAGGCACGTAGATGGTTGATCCAAATTGCAGTCGGTAGTGATGGGACATGGATTGACCGTCTCGCAATACGGAGCCCACAGTGCCGTCTTGTCACTGTCTTCACACTGGCTATCTAGGGAGGGGTCATATGCATCGCAAGAAGGAACCCTCACACAAACTCCTTTGGTGATTATGATCGTTGATCCTGGGTCACACTCCATCGTGATCGATGGAGATGCAAATGTTTCACACCCTGTAACTATGCATAGTGTGATACAAAGTTGTAATTATGATGGTAAATACATTTCCAACCTCAGTAACAATACATAGGATATAACATACATTTAGATTAATACATCAATACATTACATCATTATTAAATTTATTGTAAAAGAAGATAACTGTAATTTGAGAAAATTAGTGACAATAAAAGATTAAGACTATATTACATTAAATCATTTAGGTTAAAGAAGAAAGACATCATTATTTAGAACTGTCTGGTGTCTACCCCGTAAAAAGAAGTGTAAACTATTTATAATGTGGATTTTGTTAATTCCAATGTTTTCCCCGAAAATAGCCAACCGTTGAAGCGAGCCTAAAATTATCGAGGGGAAGTTTTATATATATATATATATATATATATATGTCGGATATAAAGTCCACGTGTTGGCATAAGGTGACAATGTAAATTGAAACCGGGAATATATTTATTCCAATTGTTATATTTTACATTTTAAGGGATTTCAAGGTTCGTTAGAGGAGGAACAGTTAAAATCTGCTCAGAAGCGTAGTGCCATCAGACGAGTAGTGCGATTGTCTACGATTTGAAGCCGATTCGGCTAATATTCTGACTAGAAGGTTTAAACGCACTGAAATTCCGGTTGATAGTATTCTTATCTATATGTTCCTAAGTATAAATTGTATTGTTTGAACAGATGTCAAATATGTTGTCAAATTGAATGGAAGAAAATAAATGTGCATTTATTATAATTGCTATTTATTCGGAAATCGGATCGCAGCCGGATCGTGTAGTGTGCGCGTCATGGCCTTGGGCAAATTATAATTGAGTCTTAGTCCAGAAATCTCGAAATGAGGAGGAGGGGTTTCAATTTTGATATTTAACGTTTGATATATTCCCTACACACAAAAATGCTATTGAGACTTTTTCTACATACTTTTTTTTTCTTAATCATATTTAATTTAGGTTTGCATTATAATAAAACTTGTTGTTATCTAACTGTTTATGTGTTCCTAGTTTTGGGGTGTATTTTCATTTCAGAACAAAAATATCAAATAACAAACAAATTGAGGTAGGTCGTTAAAAGGAAGGAGAAGGTGACGAAAAACCAGGTGTTAATTTAATTTGGCCTTAGGTACTTTCCTACAGGCCTAACCGGAGGCCTAATTCATGGGATTGTACTGTATTGAATAGCGAAATCATTGAGGTGGCTTTAAAACACTCTAGCAATTATAATAATTTATGTTCTACCCTTATTTTTCATGATTTATAGTAATGTATTAAATCGATATTTCGTTTAAAAATACCTCGATCTTACTTACCTCGGGTTGCCGCACTTCTTTTCTACAAAAGAAATAAAATAAAATTACGTACAAAGGCTATCATTCTGAAAACCTTTTAGGTAATGTAATAGTTAGTCTAAAAGCACCTAAATGTTATAGTTTTGCATCTTAGTTCTGCACGAAAGAGTTATATGAACGAACAACTTTACTACTCTGGGACTACTTTATTGTTGTGGGAAAGTAAAATTGACAACCGATCAGAAAGTTACCGCAGCACTATGGAAAACAATAATAATAACAATTTGTAAACATAATCAATACTGATTTGTAGCCTACTCCGTGTATCGCCATAGGGGCGTGAAATATGAGAAATTCCTTAAAAAAGATAACCATGTTTTTCTTGGACTGCCGTGTACGTGTTACATAAACCCGCGAAACCCACCCAGAGCTTTTTATTAGTTCGAATTATTTTATCGACTTATAAGACAATTTTGCAATGAATAGGTGTGAAAGTCGCTTCGAGGTTCCTTGCGGATCCCCCCTTAAAATGAAGGGGATAGCTAATATCTTAAGAGTACTGTTTACAATTCCTTATTACCTGTATTTTTCTTCCTTTAAACATGGAAGCGCGAATAACTTCGTTATTTACCTGTCTATTCTGTCCTTTAAACATGGATGTTAAAGTGGGATTATCACAATCACCAGAGGACGAAGATGGATCAGATTCTAAACGAATAAGAGAGATAGAACAATTTTTAGATATTGATTGATATAGCAGCTACTCTCGAAAGGTACTGGAGTGGAAGGACATTTTTTCTTTGAGATCAAAACATTACATTATTACTAAATTTATTTTGAAAGAAAATAAATGTAATTTTAGATAATTAGTGACAATAGTTATAAGATTAAGACTATATTGTGTTTTCTTTAGAATAAAAGCATCATTGTATATTGTGTCCAACTTAATCTACCTTGGTAGTTCACATATATTCTGTACATTTTCACTTCATTAGTACCTGTATATCTTTATATTACACGATCACAAAGACTTTCAAAAAGCAACCTCAAGCAATTTTAATAGCCTTGTCCATCACCTTTTGATTTGCAAACAATTACAAATTACAAAAACGTATTATGTTACCGGAACACTATTTAAATGGGATTAGGAATAGGCTGTGGAAATGGGTCTTGAGTTGAGTTTCTCGACAGTCATTTTGATCGTGCTCCATATCTTTTCTTTTCACAGCAAATAAAATAAGGAGGTGAGTTGGTTCAGTCGGTAAAGCGTCTGCCTGTCGAACCGAAGATCGTTGGTTTGAATCCAACCATAGGCGGATGACAGAAGCATGCGTTGTGTGTTAACGCCGCCCCATGTTTCCTAGACGCAGGCTGTGTTACAGTAAAAACACTCCGTCCCTCGGACAGGACGTTAAATGGAGGCCCGAGTAGAGGAGAGTCGCCACCTTTGCACGTTGATAACCAAATGAACTATTCGTATAAGAGTAGGGGGAGGGGGGACTCCGGAGTAGTGGTCCACCTGCACAACCCCAATTAGTTATAACGGGAGGAGAGGCCCAAGGGTAACAGTGATTTAGTCTGCTTTTCCCCTCCCGGGCACAGGTGACGCCAAATACTTAATATAGATCCATGCGCTGATATCACCTCAGGTATCCAAGGTGGGAAGTTTTTTTAAAGGATAAGAATGAATCTAACAATATTTGAGTATCATTCATCAAATCTCTTTGTAATTTATCAATAATCAAAATTGAAATGCTGAAAACTGTAATTTGTTCTCCATTTGTCAGTATAATTATAAAAAACTCGCTCGCCTGAACGTTGACGAAAATAATGCAAGACATAACAGCCCGATTAGCCCCTTCCCGCATACGATTTCAGGATACTCAATTTGGAGCTCCGATATTTGCTCTTGCGACAATTGCTCCAGACTTCATTTGTCAAATATATAGGGTTTGTGTTGTCAATTTGGATTTTCGGTTAGGTTTATGGTTAGGGTTAGGATGAAGATGGGGCTAATTATGTGATTGGTCAACGTTGAAGTTAGCAATTCAGCTATTGTAAAATATTGGCCGTTGAGCAATATAGCCAGGTCGGTGTCCCGACACTTTCTCCTGCGACAAATAGCCCTACCCGGGCTTTATTTTGTTTAAAAAATATAGGCTTCATCTTGTCATCTTCGGTCTTAGGTTAGGTTAATGATAAGGGTTAGGATAACGATGAGGCCTATTAGTGCTTGGTCAACTGTTGAAGTAAGGAATTTAGCTAGTGCACATTCGCCATGGAGCAATTATTGTCACCAGATCGATTACCCACAATTTTGCTCCTGCGACAATTTCCCTGGGCTTTAGTCAACAAAGGTATTGGGTTAGGCTAAGGGTTATTATTAGGTTTTAAGTTTGGTTTATGGCAAGGGTTAGGATTGGGATGAGGTTAAGTTTGACCGCGGAGCATTATTGTCGTCAGATCGTTGTTTACCACCGATAAATTCAATATTATTTTCTTACCTCGTGGAGGAGCAGATTCAACTTGGGTTTCTAATAAGCCGTGAATGATAAAGATGGTCATGATTGTCTTCCACTTTGAATCCATTGCAGTGCTTTTTATTGTGAATGGAACAACAGCTTTGAAACCAATCCTGTGATGCAGTAGTTTTCCATTTATGATCCGTATACTAATTCAGTTAAACCGCAGGCCTACAAAAACAAAAAAAGGAAAATATAATACACTTCAGACTAATTTCCTTTGTTAAACCAGATTTTGATGAAAAGCGTAAACCTAACGTCGGGTTTAAATTTCAGTAGAATGAAGGCCTACGTCTCCACCAAACGAAATAAATGCTACGATATGATAAAACATGCACATTTTAACGCGGCTGCATGAAACCTTCTGCTGTTCCTATTGGCCGTACTAAAGTCATTCTTCATCATTATTATTCACACTCGATGTTTCATATATAGTTTCCTATTTTTCTCCCCACCCTCTCTGTCTCTCTCAGTCTCTCTTTATTTCCATTTTGTCTCATTTTCTGTAACATGTCTTTTCGCTATTTTGATCTCTTTCTCCCCTCTATCTCTCTTTCTCTCTCCCGCTCCCTCTCTCTCTCTTTCTCTCTGTCCTTTTTTCTTTCTGTACTCTCTATACCAATTAATTAAGGTCTAAAAACTTCTCTTCTTTTTAATGTCTAATACAATTGTCCAAAAAATGAGAACACCGCACTCCGACTAAATTAATTTCTCTCTAGTTGTGACAAATGTTTATTGTGATAAATAATATCCAATGAATTGAACGCACAAAATTATGTTTTAGTAATTTTCTGATGGCTCAACCCCAAAACCCAAATAAATATTTATGAAATAAATTACAGGCGAACCATGTTTATCTGACCGACCATCACCTTTTGGTAACAATGTGCTTCTAGGAGCATGCAATTAGGATCGAAATATCGAATGAAAGTGAGGAGGAATCAGTACATGTACGTTGTTGCCCATAAAGCTGGAATAATTTTTCTTACCTCTCTTCATGAAATGAATGTGACAATGGGATTTATTCTTCATAGATAAAGTTTACATCTTCTCAGATCCTTATTGATCTATATTGATGTTCCGTATGAGTATGAGTTGCCAATAGTAGTCTCCTGCAGGTCGAAGACCAGGGTCCCTGGAGCTGGGATCTGAACAAGTATCAAATGCCCATCAATTCATCTGACGGTGTCTACCAGAACAGTAGCATCAAAGCACTTTAACAATTTCTAGAAACTTTCAAATCAAAACGGTTCGGATCGATTTGATTTGATTCGTCAAGAATAAATACATTGACAACATGAAATATATAATGGAGGATATAAACATCTTGACAGGATAACAAGTAAAAGCTGATAATAAACTTAGTTGCTTTCATGTGTTATCTTGTTAAAGAGAATGAGTTCTGGTAAAGGTGAAAAATATTTTGTGGTCGTTTTTCATTCACATATCATGAATTTGTTTGTCCTATAATAGGGATTGTCCTTTAATGCCCTATTCAAATTATGACGAGAAAGTGCTGAAAAGTTTGAACCAAGCTTTCATGACACATATTCGTACAGTCGCCTTTACCGTTTCTGGAGTACATGTGATTGTCAGAAGGACTAAGTCAATTTATTACCATTTAATCATTCCAAACTTCAAAATATTGTATACCCTTTTTTATCATTGACCTCATTAGGAACCTTTTTCCAAATTGCCTATAGACAATTTCTTTCACAAAGTAAGCACATGACTAGAACCCAGTTTTATCTTTAACTTTAAACTTGAAGTACTAATTAAGGTGTCTTCACGTTGTGTTGTGTGAGAAAATTTGGAAGCAACTATTTAGCCATTTAGCTAAATAATCACAACTTATTTGCGATAGATATCAATCGCAACTATGAATATAAGACAGGGGCGGATCTAGCTTTTTGCTAAGGGGGTTGACCAAAATTAATGACGATGCGGAGCATGCGGAGCATCGTCCACGAGCATCGTCCACGAGCCGCAATGCGGCGAGACGATTTTTTGTTGTTGCTATTTTGAACCCCCGTAAGTGATATTTATCGGACATCTACTCACACAATGGAAACCATAAAAAGCAGTGCATGATAACGTCTTTTCAAATCAAGTATAACAGTTTAAACAGTTTGACCAAATGACGATGCGGAGCATCGTCTACGAGCCGCATAGCGGCGAGGCGATTTTTGTTTTGCTATTTTGAACCCCCCGGCCCGTAAGTGATGTTTTCCTGGCATCTACTAACACAATGGAAACCATAAAAAAGCAGTGCATGATAACGTCTTTTCAAATCAAGTATAACAGTTTAAACAGTTTGACCAAATGACGATGCGGAGCATCGTCTACGAGCCGCATAGCGGCGAGGCGATTTTTGTTTTGCTATTTTGAACCCCCCGGCCCGTAAGTGATGTTTTCCTGGCATCTACTAACACAATGGAAACCATAAAAAAGCAGTGCATGATAACGTCTTTTTAAATCAAGTAACAGTTTAAACAGTTTGACTCAATGATGATGCGGAGCGGAGCATCGTCCACGAGCCGATTTTTTTTTTTTTTTTTTTTTTTTTTGGGGCTATTTTGAAGCCCCCGGCCCGTAAGTGATGTGTTCCTGGCATCTACTAACACAATGGAGACCATACAAAGGAGTGCATGATAACGTCTGTTTAAATCAAGTAACAGTTTAATACACAGTTATATCCAGCGTTATCATGTGTTTGGTTACCAGACGAGTTGAATATCTTCTCACAATATTTGCACTTGAAAGGATTCTCTCCAGTGTGCGTTCTTTTTTTCTTCTTCTTTTTTTTTTCCTTTTTTGGCGGTCCAAGGGGTTAACTCCTCTAACCCCCCGTAGATCCGCCCCTGTAAGAAATAGGCGGCTTTAAACTTGTGATTGGTTAGAAGACTTGCGATTGATTTCGATCATTCGTTACTCTTTATAAGATACAAATTATCATATTTCAGTTTCCGTAACATGTTTACATCTTTCTCTATTTCTAGGCTATTGACCAGGTCTATTTACTTACTTGTCTGTCTTCCCAGATTCACTCAGAGGGGGTCGGGGATGAACTATTTTCCTTTGGGGAATTGTCTTGGTACATGGCGGTCGTGTCCAGGCACGCACATTCCCCTATGCATTGACGCCCATGCTCCCTGATTTCTTCGATGTTGACAATATATTATACCTCTTATTCTCATTTTAATCCCATCTTTCTCTCCTCTCTCTCTCTCTCTCTCTCTCTTTTTCTTTCTCTCTCTCTCTAATTTCAATATATTATTCATCTCTCCACCACTTTGATGGCTAATATAAATGGAGCAAGGTCTTTGAATATTTAGTCCATTTAATTCGAATCGACTTTCACAAAAGTGAGAATGGGTTATCATTTGGTAAGCTTTTTAATATTATCAACAGAGGGAAAACCACATATCAATAGTTACATTAAAATACTAGCTGGGTCCACAACATATGGCAATATGGCCTTCTCCAATAAAAAATAATTGCAATTGTCATGATTGCTGATTATTTGGAGAGTTGGAATGGTTGGTGTCAAACGGATATTGGTGTCTTTTGTGTTTGATAGATTTGTATTATTTTTTAAATTATTATATTATCACAAAGGGGACCTGTTCATTTACAGTGAGTAATCTTTAAAAGGATTGATAAAGTATAATTGTATCTGAATAATAAATTAGTCGATGATAGTCCAAGCTTAAAAGTAAAACAAAAAGAAAAGGAAAAATAGAAAGGGGGTGGGGATATTAGGGGCAGAATCGTAGAGGAGGGGGGGGGGGAACACAGTTATACTATCTGTAGGCAAATTAGAACCCCTTCTTGTTGAAGACAAATGGGAACATTTGACGTTTGACATTTGTAATTTATCATTCTCACATTTTTTGTGTGTGGTTGGGGAGTGGGTGTTCAATTTTAGATTTAAAGTTTGACACCCTTTCCCCTCTCTCTTTTGAGAACCCAGACAAGTATAGTTTTATCAGCTCTTCCAAATCCTGCCAGTTAGAGGTAGCGGGGACAATTCACATGAAACGGGACAGGGAATATGATGGTGGTATCCCCCCTCCCCACATGATCCAACTGTTTATAATACTACATATTTGAACATGATATTGGCAACTGTTTTCACCCTTTCTCCCTATCGCCATCTCTCCCCTCTCTCTCTCTCTCTCTCTCTCTCTCTCTCTCTTTCGCTCTCACTATCTCACAGCATTATATATTTCTCATTTTCATGACATCAACCTATCAGAGAGATAGCATTACCTGGAGGAGCAAATAAGGATATCTTTGCGCCTCAACATCAAAGTAAACATCAAAGTAAGTAAGTAAAAATCTCTCACCATTAAATAGTTATGTCTTGTAATCTGTCTCTTCTCGTTTGCTCTCTCTCTCTCTCTCTGTTCCCTCACGTTCTGTTTCCAGACTTTATCCACTCATGATTCAATTCATCCAACCGCGTGCACATCAAATGTTAAAAGATATGAAGAGAATATTACAATTATGTTCAATTTATTTATTTGTCTTAAAACAACAAAAATTGTAATTCACCATGTTTACATATTATAAAATTGAAGGTCAGCTATTAAGCTCAAATAGCCTCATCTGCTACTTGAAATTATCACAATTTCAATCTTATGCATTTGTAACATTACTTTTCTCCCAATTTTTGTAACGACTTCCTCCAGGGAATGTATCATTATATTACCATGATTTGCACTGTATTATAAAACACATTAAAAAACAAATTTACCCATGACTCAAAATCGCAATTTTTTTGAGTGAAACAATGACCATCTGATGTATGAAAGAACATCTTTTAGAATGATGGTTGCTTTGTGGTCCACACTCACACAAACGACATATCGGGCCTTGTTATTATTAATAATGCGTGAGATTGAAATCGATATTTCTAGATACTTTTGTGATCGGGGGCTTCGGGAGCGATGAAATGTCCAAAAAGGGGCGGAGCAATTAAAATACGTTTAGACTTGAAGGTGATGCCGCAGCCTATATGCAAATGAGGCAATCCGCGCGTGCTACCTTGTCGTCTATATTACTTTAGTTGTATATGGGATTGAAATTCAAAGGGAATGAAAGAAGGAAAGGCGTAAAGGAGAAAAAAAGGCGGAAAATATGGGGAAAAGGGGAAAATGGTATGAAGATGAAAATGAAGAATGACATAAGGATTTTTTCTTCTTAAATATAACAAACGAAAATATACACAGAAAAAAGAGGTTAGCGCAACATAAAACAACGAACAGCATAAGGAAAAAAAATAAAAGGTTAAATAAGTATAAAAACAAAGAATAACACAAGGAATTAAGCCGTAGGAGAAAATATGAAATGAGAGGGGAAAAGAGTTATACTGAAAACCATTATAGAAGATAGAAAAAGTATAAAAACTCAATTACGGGCTTTGAATGTATTCGTATCACAGTGATGGGCCTAGGTTTAAGCTCGTCTTACAACTGAATTATGTTCACAAATCTGACGGGTCAACAAAAATCTATTGAATTTACAACAAAATATATGATATTGTAGAACAACACTGCGCAAAAGTAGGAAAATCTACTTACAAGATATTTATTTAAAAAAATATTTAACACACAAATCTGACGAGTGATTCAAGTCGCGCCAACTGCGCCTTCTCGATCACATAGGATAAATAAACCCGTTAGCCAATAAACTAGTCATAATTATAAAACCTTATAAAACATCAAATTCTTATTGCGTCCTACTTTAACAACTGGGGAAAACTCTGTTGTAAGCTGATCTCTTAGAACAAAGATGTGTCCTATTATAGCTATACCCAGTCATACGGAATCTGATTCGGTTCAGATAAATCTGAGGCCCTATTTTCAAACATTCATTACTTAGGTTCACCCATTGTTCTAATTTCACCTTGAAAATCAATACCTATTTATAGTGCCCCAACAGTACAGGCATGAAAATTGAGGATATAAACATCCAACCGTTAGTACTTTCTTTGTGTTTTTATGTGGGGTGAGTGGGTGTGGACGTGTCTGTTTAGGCCTTATCAGATCAATACCGTTATGTTGAAATTTATGAAAATGGAGGCCTATGTTCAAAAGATGAATCAGAAACCAAATAATGAATAAGTCAAGTCGAACCAATTCTTGTTAATTGTCTCTTTATTGCTGCACTTATAAATGATGAAGTGTATTTCTATTAAGAGGGAATAATGGTCCATTAATTTTTTTCCGTATACAACGTTACATTACATAATGGCAGTAGTTTGATGCAAAAAGAAGTGTTTTAAGACATTTGGCTTAACACTTTCAACATTGTAAAAGATATAGAAGTCACACAATAAAAAAGAGGAAATATTTACATACTATCATATACTCTAAATCATCACAAAACAATTACTTTAATGTATTAGCGATTGTAACATTATTAGTCTGGTTAAACTGATATTGATAATTTATCATACAAAAGTAAACTCTGTATACACATGAACAATACAACTACAAGTTGGTGCCACTTGTCTTCTTCTAAAGTTTTGTTCTTCACATTAAAAGAAGTAAATCAAGATCTTGATCGATAAATCTCTGTGATTACTCATAATCTCACTGGTTATAATATGACAATGATATATAAAGAAGAATAATTGATATCTATGTACATCCTTAACGCCAATCACGTGTTTTTTCGCAAACTATTATCTTGATGATTAATACGTTCAAGACAAACTTCAACTCAAAGTCTATTGTTCCTCATAATATTTAAATCCCTCGTCTTTAACAAAGTCGTCTCTGCTGACACCGGTGCCGCCTGCCACCCGGTTGTTGAGCTCACACACACCGTTGCCGATGTTGAATGACACGCAGTCATCTTGCTTGTTACACTCGGCACCGCATCTGACTAATGACAATCCATGTTTGGTTTTGATCACGTGATTTCGAAGACGCCATCCTTGGTGGATCCGTTTGAAGAGGGAGGCCTTCTGTCGGACCACGTATGCTTGTGATGGTACGGAGAGGGGAAAGTACGTTAAAAATACCTCTGACTTACCCAACATATAGATATATTGAATATGTATTTCCAATTACATTATAAGGCAACGGATGCCTTCAATGTTTACACAACAGCAGACTCGTTTTTTGTGTGGGGGTGGAGGGGGGGGGGTCTTTGGATGCTGCAGACCCCAAAAGTACCATTCAAGCCCCCCTCCACTTCCGCCGTCGTTCATTTTGATAATGAGAAGAAAGCAAATATGATTGAACAAAAATATACAAAATGGCGAAAATTTCCGAAGCAGAAACGCTACCTCGGCTAACTGGTCCACTGCCCCTAAATACATACATGTATGTTTATTGTACATTTCCTATTCTGAATTACAAGTGTCGTGAGCATGAGGGCAGGCAATCCACGCAAATTAACGACAACAACAACAACAATAATAATAATAATAATAATAAAATGATAACAAGTCAACGCAAAGCGGAGCATATCCCCTCGCCAGGTACAAATGGCCTATATTGAGCAATTTTTGCATATTCAATGAGCTGTGACCTTTGACCTTTGACGTACATACTCAACAACATTACTTACGTAATTGAATGAAAACCACATTTTCAGATACATATTTAGCTTTTTTTTTGCATATTTAATGACCTATGACCTTTGGCCTTTGACCTAAATACTCCGAAATCGAACTTAGGCTGTATTTTGATACCATGTACCTTAATATAAAATTTCATCAAAATCCGTCAAACATTACTAAAGTTATTGAACGGAAACCACACTTTTTCGGATACATAATTAGCTATTTATGCATTTTTATAATGACCTATGACCTTTGAACTTTGACCTACATACTACGAAACCTAACTTAGGCTGTATTTTGATACCATGTACTTTCATATCAAATTTCATTAAAATACGTCAAACATTACTACTTGTTATCGAATGGAAACCAGATTTGTAACGGAAGGACGGAAGGACGGACGGCAGCGTTACTACAGAGTGAGTCAGAAAAAATGTCCCACTTTTTAAAAGTTGTATTGTTTGAAGTATGAATATTTAATCACGGGTTTCATGATATGTCTTGATAGAGTTATCCTTCAAGTACATTTAGGTACCATTTTCATTTGAATCTCTGCATGCATGACTGAACATCAGACAATCTTTACAAGACTGCCAGATCTCACTTGCGCCAAGTTACTGGGTGAGGAATAAAGCCGTGCATTGAACAAAGACAGTCAGACAGACACACACACACGCACACACACACACACACACGCACACGCAAACGCATTCACGCACACGCACACACACACACACACACACACAACAAACAGCACACGGTAAAAATTGTTTCATAATTTCCTCTTTTCTGATTAAGCATTGATTTTTATCAAGATCGCTGAATGTTTAAGTGGCATTTCCCTGACAATCTTTCCCTTTAGTACACATTCACTACCACCATCATATCATCATCATCATCATTGTCATCATCTTCATCTTCATCATCATCATCATCATCATCATCATGAAGCTCAACACGCACAACATCCGCCAATACGCACCAAGAGGACAGCGGCCACTCAACTTTTCGTACGAGAAGAAGAATTCCCGACAAAAAATAACAATTTGGGTGGGCCTTGTCGGGATGGAACGCTCATTTGTGTGCGTGTGCCTGTTCGTGTGCGTATGTGTGTGTTTGTGCGTGTATGTGTGTGTGCGTGCGTGCATGTGTGTGTGTTTTTGTCTGTCTGGCTGTCTTTGTTCAAAACACTATTTTATTCCTCACCCAGCAACTTGGCGCAAGTGAGATCTGGCAGTCTTGTAAAGATTGTCTGATGTTCAGTCATGCATGCAGAGATTCAAATGAAAATGGTACCTAAATGTACTTGGAGGATAACTCTATCAAGACATATCATGAAACCCGTGATTAAATATTCATACTTCAAACAATACAACTTTTAAAAAGTGGGACATTTTTTCTGACTCACTCTGTATATCCCCTCCGACTTCGTCGGCGAGGGGATAATAATAGTTACATTTAATTAGCGCTTAATGCTAATGTTTCTAAGTGCTGTACTATCATAACCAATAGTGTTTTATCTGGATTTGTCAACTCTTAAATAATAATACTATTGATAATGAATAATCATAATTTTGTTACCAACAGAAGCCTCATCAGCTTCTGTACTGTTCTGCCAGAGGGCCCTGCAATTATTATTACCATAGATATTACTAGGTACCCATTTAAAACGGGGTAGGAAGTGGCGAATGTGGATTAATGTCTTGCCAAAAGGACATTGGTCCCGGGTTGGGATTCGAACATTGAACATTAGGAGTGAGAGTCAAGTGAATGAGCCACTATACCATGACACCTCAATATAATTTTTTGAATATACTTACCTGACGTTGGAGTCTGATCTTCGGTAGGCCTTTCAGGAGTGGCCTGTAATCAAACAGAAATATACAACTCTGTTTCGTCAGTATAATCATAATAGATTATTTGATTAAATAACTGTAATTCTTTGATTATGATTTACGTAGACTTCATGAAAACGGGGTAATTCAGAATGACATACATAACTTAGTAGAAAAATAAGAAACAACCCAGTAAACAAGCAATTATCAATATACAGTGTATCGTGTTATCATTTAACTTAGTATTATGAAACTTATTTCTGTTTTAACTCTTAAACGATGTCTGATACTTTTATTTGTGAGGAAAAGAATAATCCATGTTGAAAGTACGTTGAACAAATAACAAATTAAAAATAAATGAATGAATGAATAATTGACTAAGCGAGTGAGTAAATTGAATGAATAAATAAAATAAAAAGCAATCTTATCTGGAAAATACATTAGTTATGCAATTCTTTAGATTATAGTCTTCCCAGTGAATGTTTGTATGCCATATGACACCATTATGGATAACTTACACTTGTTAACGCTGTCGGCACGGTTGTTTCATCTGTGACACCTGTGGATGGAATAAGAATATCACTTAAAAGATGATCGTTGATTTAAACAACTTGATTGGTAGGGGTGAAAAGATCGTCAGTGATTTCTATTCAACCACTCATCGACAAATTAGCTGGCGATGCAACTTTCTCCTCTCCTGCTCGCACACTCTGGAAAAGGCTCCCTGCTCAAATTAAAATCCTCACCAACCTGCCGACAGTAGAAAAATTCAAACAGAGTTTGAAGACCTCTCTGTTCTAAAACCTTATGTATTCATTAAACTCACACTTTCACTGCTTGGTAACATTGACGCATGAATGGCATCTAAAAGCGCTTTGTATCAAATGGAAAAGGTGCTCTATAGATGGCAACTATTATCACTATCAAACATGTTTAGGACTTAGACATCAGTCCAGTTCCAAAACATAACTATGAATACATAACATAAACCATTACATCCCTACCCGTCCCCAAACAAGAACATCTTATAAATATATTTCGATTTTTTTTTTTCCCAGTTTTAGGTGATTATCTTGCAATTACTTTTGCAGTTGGAACGTCGTTTATAATTTATTTTTCTTGATAAAAATTATATTCATTTATTTATTTGATGCATTTTATATCAAAGCTAATGGAGGCATTACATTTTCATTATTTCGCTATCATGCAATTACATTTAAACTTAAACTTACATTCAGGCGCGGTTCTAGAAGAATATTTTTTCTGGAGGGGCGCTGGGGCTTGAGGATTTGTGCATATATTATACATGTGCCTCCCTTTTATTAATTAAATAAAAATGTTTGTAAAAAAACTGGGGTGGATTAAAAAAGAAAAGTTTATATATATATATATATATATATATATATAGGGGGTTGAGCAGCCGCCATTAATTTCTAGAACCACTACTGCTTACATTCATACTCAGCGTAGATGTAGGTGTAATCCCCTGGGCATGTTGAACCCGCCGCGCATGAGCCAGTGACGGTACATGGATTGATAGTCTCGCAGTATGGAGCCCACTTTGCCGTCTTGTCACTGTTGTCACACTGGCTCTCTAGGGAGGGGTCATAAGCATCACAAGAAGAAACCCTCACACATACTCCTTTAATGATTCTGATCGTTGATCCTGGGTCACACTCGATCGTAATCACTGAGGAAAATCCATCTCCTTGACACCCTGTCACTGTGCACATGAAAACAAAAATGCACATGTATTAAAAACTAAAAAGAAAATAACTATACATTATAAATAAATAATCATTTGAGACACGTACACATTGCATTGATAAACAGTTTTACATTAGAAACTCAGCAATTGCGGCTGTTAGTGTGACCATTTTGGTGAAAGCGGCTGGTTTACATATACATTTTGATCACAAAGACTTTCAAAAAGCAATCTCAAGCAATTTCAATAGCCATGTCCATCACCTTTTGATTATTTTTTTGCAAAAAAAATACAAATTACAAAAACGTATAACGTAATCGAACACTATTTAAATGGGATATGAAATAGGCTGTGGAAGTCGGTTTTGAGTTGAGTTCTCGACGATTATTTTGATTGTGCTCCATATCTTCTCTCTTCACATCGTTGGTTTGAAACCAACCCAGGCGGATGACTGAAGCCTGCGTTGTGTGTTAACTCGCCCCTCCCCTGTATCCTAGACACAGGCTGTGTTACAGTGAAAACATTCCGTTCCTCGGATAGGACGTTAAATGGAGGCCCGAGTAGAAGAGAGTCACCGCCTTTGCAAGTTGATAACCCAATGAGCTATTCGTATAAGAGTAGGGGGGCCTGAGTAGTGGTCCACCTGCACAACCCCAATCAGTTATACCGGGTGGAGAGGCCCAAGGGTTACAGTGATTTAGTTCGCTTTTCCCCCTCCCAGGCACAGGTGACGCCAAATACTAAATAGAGTAAAATCTATGCGCTGATAAATTATCATCTCAGGTATCAAAGGTGGGAAGTTTTTGTAAAGGATTAGAATAAATCTCACAATATTTGGCTATCATTTACCAAATTTCTTTATAATTTATCAATAATAAAAATTCAAATGCAGAAAACTGTAATTGTTGTCAGCAGTGATTGTCCGTATATAAGAAAACTCGCTCGCCGGAACGTTGACGAAAATAACCCAAGACACAGCAGCCCGATCAGCCCCCTTCCCCGCATCCCATTTAAGGATACTCAATTTGGAACTCCGATATTTGCTCTTGCGACAATTCAGGCTTCATTTGTCAAATATATAGGGTTCGTGTTGTCATCTTTTCATCAACTGTTAAAGTAAGGAATTCAGCTTTTGTAGAATATTTGCCTTGGAACATTTATCGTGAGATCGGTGACCCGATCAACTGTTGAAGTTAGGATTCAGTTTCCTCTTGTCTGGAATCCGTCTTAATATTACACTAAATTGAATGTATGTAGTAGGAAATAGATCACCAAAAAATGAAATTGAATGACCCAAACAATCTCCTCGTGAGTGCCGCGTTAATTTGAATGCACGAAGTAGGAAATTGTACGCACATTCGTAAATTTGATTTCACCGAACATGAATTAGAGTGTCGATAAATGAAATTGATTGCTAGGATTTTGAATTTGAATGCCCGAATTCACCTACGAGCGACCTCTATGTGAATTTGAATGCACGTTCGTGAATTTGAATTAAAAATTGCAAAATTGGCCGCAAAACCTAAATGTTCTACCCTATTTCTTATGATTTATAGAAATGTATTTAATCGATATTTCGTTTTAAATACCTTCGAGCTTACTTACCTCGGAGTGGCGCACCCCTCTTCTACAAAAAATAAAAAATAAAAATCACGTATTAAAGAAGGCTATCATTTTGAAAACATGTAAGGTAATGTAATAGGTAGTCTAAAAGCACCCAAATGTTATATGTTTGCGGCTTAGTTGTGCACGTGACGAGAGAGTTATAGGAACGAACAACTTTACTATTTTCGGGCCACTTTATTGTTGTTTATTGACAACCGATCAGAAAGTTACCGAATCACTTTAAACAAAATACTATATAAAGAAATTTGAAGAAAAAAGTAAATAATCAATACTGATTTGTACTCCGTGTATTGCCATAGGGACGTAAAATATGAGAAATTCCAGGAAAAAATAAAAGATAATTGTGTTTTTCTTGGAATGCCGTGTAAGTGTTCCACATGTTATTATTTATGAGAGACGTTGCTCAATTAATGCAAACCTTAAAACCCGTGAAACCAGCCCATGGGTTTTCCAGTTCGAGCACACCCACACCACCGCTTAATTTAGTTTTCTTTGATTTGTACTTATCCCCAAAACATGAGGACCTTTCATCGACTTGTCACAGATTGTTGCAGTGAAAACTGGTGTGAAAGTCGCTCCCTGGCTAATAGCGGACCCCCCTTAAAATTGAAGGGGATGGCTAATATTTTATGAATACTGTATACAATTCCTTATTACCTGTCTTTTTCTCCCTTTAAACATTGATGTACGAATAAATTCGTTATTTACCTGTCTATTCTGTCCTTTAAACATGGATGTTAAAGTGGGATTATCACAATCACCAGAGGATGAAGATGAATCAGATTCTAAACGAATAAGAGAGATAGAACAATTTTTAGATATTGATTGATATAGCAGCTACTCTCGAAAGGTACAGGAGTAGAACTACATTATTTCTTTGAGATCAATACATTACATCATTATTAAATTTATTCTGAAAGAAAATAAATGTAATTTGAGAAAATTAGTGACAATATAAGATTAAGACTATATAAAAGCATCGTTGTATTTTGTGTCCAACTTAACCGACCTCGGTAGTTCACATATATTTGGTACATTTTTACTTCATTGGTACTTGTATATCTTTATAACACGAAGACTTTCAAAAAGCAACCTCAAGCAACTTTAATATAGCCATGTCCATCAGCTTTTGATGTGAACAGATTACAATTTACAAAAACGTATTATGTTATCGGAACACTATTTAAATGGGATATGGAATAGGCTGTGGAAATCGGTCTTGAGTGGAGTTCTCGACAGTCATGTTGATCGTGCTCCATATCTTTTCTTTTCAAAGCAAATAAAATAAGGAGGCGAGTTGGCTCAGTCGGTAAAGCGTCTGCCTGTCGAACCGAAGATCGTTGGTTTGAATCCAACTCAGGCGGATGACTGAAGCCTGCGTTGTGTGTTAACGCCCCCTGTATCCTAGACGCATGCTGTGTTACAGTTAAAACCCTCCGTCCCTCGGATAGGATGTTAAATGGAGGCCAGAGTAGAGGAGAGTCACAACCTTTGCACGTTGATAACCCAATGAACTATTCGTATAAGAGTAGGGGGGACTCGGAATAGTGGTCCACCTGCACAACCCCAATCAGTTATACCGGGAGGAGAGGCCCAAGGATTACAGTGATTCAGTTCGCTTTTCCTCCCAGACACAGGTGATGCCAAATACTTAATAAAGTAAAAATCTGTGCTATGATATCACCTCAGGTATCTAAGGTGGGTAGTTTTTTAAAGGATAAAAATAAATCTCACAATATTTGAGTATCATTAACCAAATCTTTTATCAATAATCAAAATTGAAATGCTGAAAACTGTAATTTTTGTCTTCATTTGTCAGTATAATTTTACGAAAACTCGCTCGCCTGAACGTTGACGAAAGTAAGGCAAGACATAACAGCCCGATCAGCCCCCTTCCCCGCATACACTTTAAGGATACTCAATTTGGAGCTCCGATATTTTCTCTTGCGACAAATTGCTCCAGACTTCATTTGTCAAATATAAAGGGTGTGTGTTGTCATCTTGGATTTTTGGTTAAGTTTATGGTCAGGGTTAAAATTAAAAATGAGGTTAATTAGGTGATTGGTCAACTGTTGAAGCTAGGAATGCAGCTATTGTAGAATATTTGCCTTGGAACATTTATATGTATGTATATATAGGATATAATATAGGATATATGTTGTCATCTTCGATTTTAGGTTAAGTTTATAGTTGTGATTAAGACAACGATGAGGCTAGTAACTGCTTGGTCAACAGTATTACTGTTGAAGTTAGCAATTCAGCTAGACAGTGTGGAATAAAGGCCATTAATATTATTGTCGCCAGATCGGTGACTCTACATTTGCTCCTGCGGCATTATTATGCTTACCCCGGACTTTATTTCTTCAAAAATGTATGGTTTGTGTTGTCATCATCGATTTTAGGTTAGGTTTATGGTTAGTGTTAGGATGAGGATGGGGCTAATTATGTGATTGGTCAACGTTGACGTTAGCCATTCAGCTATTGTAAAATATTGGCCGTTGAGCAATATAGCCAGGTCGGTGTCCCAAACATTTTCTCCTGCGACAAATAGCCCTACCCGGGCTTTATTTTGTTAAAAAAATATAGGTTTCATCCTGCATCTTCGATCTTAGGTTAGGATTATGGTCAGGGTTAGGAAAACGATGAAGCTTAAAAGTGCTTTGTCAACTGTTGAAGTAAGGAATTTGGCTAGTGTAGAACATTCGCCATGAAGCAATACTTTTTTGCCTGATCGATTACCTACAATTTTGCTCCTGCGACTATTTCCTGGACTTTATTCAACAAAGGTATTGGGTTAGGCTAAGGGTTATTATTAAGTTTTAAGTTAGGTTCATGGTAAGGGCTAGGGTTAGGATGAGGTTAAGTATGACCGCGGAGCAATTGTCGTCAGATCGTGGTTTACCACCGATAAATTCAATATTTCTTACCTCGTGGAGGAGCAGATGCAACTGGGGTGTCTAATAAGCCGTGAATGATAAAGATGGTCATGATTGTCTTCCACTTTGAATCCATTGTAATGCTGTTCCTTGTGAATGGAACAACAATTTTTAAACCAATGCTATGATGCAGTAGTTTTCTCTATTTATGATCCTTATACTACTAATTCAGTTAAACCGTAGGCCTACTTTTCCTAATTTCCTTTGTTAAACCAGATTTTGAAGAAAAACGTCGGGTTCAAATTTCAGTAGAATGCAAGCATATGTCTCCACCAAACGAAATAATAGCTACGATATGATAAAACATGCACATTTTAACGGGG
>CP137677.1:12635836-12654621 GCA_037976565.1 Mesocentrotus franciscanus
AGCAATAACGAGTTATGTTTGGATAGATTTTGTTGTAACTATGCAAATGTCCTCACATTTTCATTTGTTGTTGACGATTCTCTGGAAAAGCTTTTATCTGAACCTTTGCCTAATAGATAAATAGATAGATAATGATTTCAAAATTTAAAAAAAACATGTGCATCAAAAAATAATGTACGTCGAAAATTCGTGAATAAAAACTGTTGGATTTAAAGCATGAAACTTATTTTCTTCCTTATTTATTGCGTCACCTTATATATATATATATATATATATATATATATGTATAAATGTATATAAACATTTGTATATATGTTTTTATGTTTATACGTGTATATATATATATATAAGCCTTTAAGTTTCCTCTGCCTGCAAACGTACGTAGGGCAGTAATTATATTGTTCAATCGTTAACAAAACACGAAAATGTCCTGCTAATGACCATGTCTACTTAATGACTCATTTTTCATTATTTAATAGTGACAAAATGAGTATACATATATATATATATATATATATAACCTTACCTGGATAATTTGAGGCTCGCTTCAACGGTTTGTTCTTTTTGGAAACAATGGAATTAAAAGCTCCACATTATTTTGTGAATAGTTTACACTTCTTCATGTGTGTACACCAAACAGTTCAAAATATGTCTTTCTTCTTCAACATAAATGATTTAATGTAATTTAACATTGTCACTATTTTTTTTAAATTTAAATGAAAGTAGTGATGGAGAATACCTTTATTTTCTTTCAGAATAAATTCAGTAAACATAATAATGTATTCATCTAAACGTATGATATACCATATGTATTGTAATTGAGGATGGAAAAATGTTTACCGTCATAATTACAACTTTGTATCACACTGTGCACAGCTCCAGTAGGGTCAATGGTTACAGGTTGTCAAGAAGAATCTCCAACGATCACGCTCGAGTGTGACCCAGGATCAACGATCTTAATCACCAAAGGAGTATGTATGATGGTTCCTTCTTGCAATGACCATGACACCTCCCTAGAGAGTCAATGTGATATTAGAAACATGACGGCAGCGTGGGCTGCGTACTGCGAGACTGACAATCTATGTTCCATCACTGGCTCATGCAAGGCGGGTACATCGTGCCCGGGGACTACACCTACATCTACGCTGATTATAAATGTAAGCAGTAGCGAGTCTACAAATGGTGGAAATCAACCCATCGCTCCCCTACCCTCCTCAAAAAAAAGGTCCCACCTCAATTTTTGAAGGAAAACAAGCATTCTTATTAAATGAAATTAAGAGAGGCACATGTAAAATTAAATATGCACGAATCCCCAAGCTCCAGCGCTCCTCAAAAAAAAAAATCTAGAACCGCGCCTGAATGTAAGTTTTAGTTTATATGTTAATGCATGATAGCGAAAGGGCGAACAATTAATGTCTCCAATAGCTATGATAGAAAATGCATCCAATAAATCAATTAATGGAATTATTTTATTTTAAACGATGTTCCCACTTCAAAAGTAATTGCATAACAATCGCCTGAAACTGGGAAACAAAAATGGAAATATATTCAAGTTGTCCTTATTTGGGGATGGGTAGAGAAGTGATAGTTTATGTTATGTATTCATACAGTTATGTATTGGTACTGTTTTCTAAGTTCTATACATGTTTAATCATGATAATAGTTGCAATTTATACAGCACCTTTTCCACTTGATACAAAGCGCTTTGAGATGCCATCCATGAGTTAGTGTTACCATGGACCCAGGGGTGTCGATTTGTATCCGTGGTTGGGGGGGATGATAGGTGCCAAAATATTTTCGGCAATGGATCAAAGCAACCAAGAGGTAGAAGCGTGTGGCAGGTTGTACCCCCTCCCTTCCAAATTATTAACTTTTTCAAGTCACCCTCAATAAAGATAACATTTTAGAGAATATAAGAGTGGTAATAAAATTAATAAAAACATGCTAAATGTTAGTCCTGACTCTTGCCTGCAGTGTAGGCCTACCAGACTGATATCATCTATTTTTAAACGAAATTTAGACATTACCAGCAAAAAAATCCAATGGTGAGGATATCAACTTGTGAAAGTATTATGTTACCAGTGGGCAAATGCATTAATAAGCAACCAGGAAAGGTTCATGTAGACAGAAAATTCTTTATTTCCTGGTGATAGAAACATACATTTTATGAATATTGATGTCTCCAAACAACATTCATCGTGAAAAACCCATTCCAATATTCTGTGTAAGGAGATCTCAAAAAAACATAGTTCTCATTAGTAAATGAAAAACATATTGCTTTTGGTTCTTCATTTGACTCTCTTCCTTCTTTAATTAAACCAACTGAATCCTCTCTGCAGGAAACTCAATATCACTGATGCAAAATTTGGTTCTCAAAATGACAGAAAATTTCCACTCTGATCTCATACAAACTGTCTGTTTCTTAAAAACATAATATAAAACTTACGTTCCAACTACCAAACAACAAACTTCCATTATCTCCTTCTTCACCCAGATATACCGTTATCATACCAGATACGCTTTAAAATATAAGCATAATATTCCCCTAAGGCCCTGACCAGAGCACTATTTTTTCAAAAACTATAACTAGTCTTAGAAGGTGCATTATTATTGGAAGGGTGTTATAAACAAAAAGTACCAAATTTCATTCAATCTTTTTTGTTTATTGTTTTTCTTTTCACTTTCCTTTTAAGCCCTGTCAATAATGTGACATTGATTATTTACTCGATTTTAATTAGTTTTTGAAGAACTCCTAGGTGAAAGAAATCATAACTATTCTTGAATATTATTACTTGTTTTAGAACATGTTGGGCCTGTCTCACATTGCCTTCCATCATTCCATGGCAATTTTCCATGTTTCTTTCAGCTTATTTCTCACTTCTTTTCCATCCACTCTAATTCCTAATCATGCATTAACCTCATACCTACCATCACCCATGCCTAAGCTTTTTTAGGGAGGGGGATCCCGTAAAGTAATTTTGACATTGTAAGAAATAAACATGAGCAATATTTCATTGTAGGTTACTTTAAAGTCAACCGAGTCTTTTTCCATTGCCCATTCACATCAGTTCCCTGAAAGAAATGATGGAATATATATGTCCCTCTTTCTCTTGCCTTTCTTCCTTTTCTCTTCCCTTCCTTTTTCTTCTGCCCGTTTCTTCCCCTTTTCCCTTTTTCCCACGTAGCAAGCCCATATGGGGCCCATATGGGGATGATCTGGGTCACTTGTGCCATCTGGGCTATTAAATGGAACCCATATATGTATCCTATATGGGGCCAATATTTAGTAACCCATATGGGATCTATGCAGGCCAGCCCTTATGGGTTCAGATGGGAATGAGCTGGGCGTACACATATTGGTAGAATATGAATATGCCCATATGGGTAACACATGGGAAAATCTGAGTTAACCCATGGGATATATCTGGGTTAACCAATATGGGTACCAGATGGGATTAAGCTGGGCATACCCATTTGGGCCCAGTTTGGTATGGGTCCCATCTGGGTCCCATCTGTCTTATATGGGTCCCATATGCTTCTTGGGTGCAGATGCCTTAGGGCCCCAGATGGTTTTCCATATGGGGCCTATGTTTCAAAGAATATGGGATCCATGTGGGTCCCACATGTGCTTACCTGGGTTATTATCCTCTCTGTCTCTCATTATCTCTCTCTCCCACTCTCTACTTCTTTTTGCACCTTTGCGCTTCGCGCTTAACATTTAGCTCGTTGCTTTTTAACGCTGCGGCTTTGCATTTGGCGCACTGCATTTCTATGATGCTGTTGATTGAATAAATTGAATAAATTCATCGATTCCTGATGAAGCCATATGAGCGAGAATTCAATTTATTCTTGTCTCATATACGGTTGTCTCATTTACTTCGTTTTCTATTTATATATGTATGTATTATGAAAATGAGATAGCAAAATGTGTATATTGATGGTCATCTTGCAAGTAATAACCATTAACTACTCTCATCGGGCTTTCATCGTTAATTTTCTCTTCATTTTTTGTTGTTTTTGATGGTGAATTATTAGGGGGATGATTGTACAGGCCATCCCCCACCTGAAATATTGGGGGGATATCCCCCATCCCCGTGATCGACACCCTGCATGATGGACCTACTACCGAGCAGTGATGGTGTGACTTAATGAATGCGTAAGGTTTTAGAACAGATAGGACTTCAAACTCTGTTTGAATTTTGCTACTGTTGGCAGGTTGGTTTGATTTTAAAGTGACTCGGTAACATTGCCTCAGATTCTGAAACAAAATCCTGGAATTAGCTCATGCCGCAATTATAATTATAAACCTTTAGGTCAGTCAGGAATCCCATGACTTTTACAAGCCGATCGCCTGTCTGATTATCAAGATATTTATGATTGGAAATCGAAATTTCATTTGCGTTTCCTAACGGTTTTTATAACACTACAGTCTATTGGTAAGCGGTCACCCAAAGATTTTACTTTTTTGAGGCACTTCACGATCATTTTGAAGCGCAATTCTTTAGGGCTTCAATATTACACATTATCTCAGACACTGATAACACGTAGGGCCATGCATCTCAGATTTAATATTGTTAAACGATGCCTTTAATTTGAAGAGGGAGCCTGTTCCAGGGTGTGCGATCAGGAGAGGAGAAAGCTGTATCGCCAGCTAATTTGTCGATGAGTGGTTGAATAAAGATCACTGACGATCTTGTTCCCCTATCAATTAAATTGTTTAATTTATCGATCATATTTTAATACCATTCTTATTCCATCCACAGGTGTCGCAGGTGAAACAAACTTGCCGACAACGTTAACAAGTGTAAGTTATCCATAAGGGGGTCATCTGACATACAAACATTCGCTGAGAAGAATATAATTTGGTGTAATTTAAGGAATTGAATAACCAATTGTTTTCTAGATAAAATTGTTTATAACATCATTAAATTGACTTAACGTCCATCTTACAATTTATTCATATTATTCTACTCACTCGCTTAATCACTTATTTATATATGCATTCATATTTTTAAATTTTTTTACGAGTTAGAGCAGAAAAAATGTCAATGACACTAAGTTCAATGAAAAACGATACACTTAATATTAGTCATTGCTTGGTTACTGGGTTATTTCTTATTCTTCTACTAAGTTATGTATGCAATTCTGAAGTATCCTGTTTTCGTGAAATCTACATATCACATTAAAAGAATTAGAGTTATTTCATGAAATAATCTATTATGATTATACTGATGGAAAGAATTGTATATTTCTGTTTGATAACAGGCCACTCGTGAAACGCCTACAGAAAATCGGACTCCAACGCCAGGTAAGTATTCACAAAATTATGTTGAGCTGTCATGGTATAGTGGTTAATTCACTTGACTCTCACTCCTAATGTTTAGGGTTCGAATCTAGCCGGGTACCAATATCCTTTGGCAAGATATTACTATATATATATACTATTGTAAGTGAACAGAGCGATGGACATGGGAGTTTTCCATTATCAATCTTGCACTCGATCGTACTCAGATAGTTTGTGTGGGTTGCCTAGCCCCATGCTCACGACACTGGCAATCCAGAGTGGGAAATGTAAATTATATATACATGTATGTATTCGGGGCAGTGGGCCAGTTAGCCGATGTAGCGTTTATGCTTCGGAAAATTTCGCCAATATTTTTTTTTTTTGTATCCTCGTTTTACAAATGTTGAGTGAAAATTTCATGTTATTTTTTGTAATTAATTAGTTCTCATTATAAAAATTAAGCAAATACCTGGGCGGGGGGCTGAAATAATAGTTTTTTGGGCTGCAACATCCTAAGTCCCCCCCCCCCCGAAAAACCTCAACCCGAGTCTGCTGTTGTGTAAATATGAAAGGCCTCCGTTCCCTTATAATGTAAATCGGTATTCAATATAGGCCTATAGTATGGGCAAGTCAAAGGTTTTCGTCATTGTAACGTAATTTCCCCTCTCCGTACCTACTATCAAAGTTAGCTAAACATAGATGGTCAGATACTCCTATGCCTTCTTCTCCAACGGCCAATGAACTTAGGTAAACATTCTTCTTTAAAAAAACATTAAAAAATTAAAAACAACATAAAACAATGAACATAAAGCGAGAGGGAGAGAGAGAGAGAGAGAGAGAGAGAGAAGAAGAGAAAAAATGATGAGTTTACTTGGAGAGCGTAAGGAGTTAATGATCTTTCAGGATAAATTTGAAACTATCCGACAGGCTACATGAAATTTCAACTTAGCCTTTAATAAATCAGTCAGGTATAGGCTTATGCTATATCAGTGTCAAGTGTAGGCCTACGTAACCTCGTAGTGGGTTGGAAGGGGTTAATCTTTACGTAGCATTGCAATTTTAATGCTCGTCTTTTTAATGCTATTCTTATTCCATATAGGTGTCACAGATGAAACAACCGTGCCGACAACGTCAACAAGTGTGAGTTATCCATAACGGGGTCTTATGACATTCAAAAATTTACTAGGAACAATATAATTCGGTTTAATTTTAATAATTGACTAACTCATTTATTTTCTAGATAGAATTGTTTATAACATCATGAATTGACTTAACATTCAATTTACAATTTATTCATTCTTTTTTACTCACTCGCTTAATCACTTATTCATTCATTTATTCGTTCATTCATTTCATTTTAATTAATTGTTCAACGTACTTTTGACATGGATTTGTCTCTTTCTCCCTTACAAATAAAAGGATCAGACATCGTTTATGAGTTACAAAAATAGGTTTCATAACACTAAGTTCAATGTTAAAACGATACATTTAATATTGATCATTGCTTCGTAACTGGGTTGTTTTTATTCTTCTACTAAGTTATGTTTTTATTTCTATATTATCCCGTTTTCATGAAATCTACGTATCACAATATAATAATTAAAGTTATTTCATAAAATAATCTATTATGATTATACTAACGGAAAAGAATTGTATATTTCTGTTTGATTACAGGCCACTCCTGAAAGGCCTACAAAAAATCGGACTCCAACGCCAGGTAAATATTCAACAAATTATGTGGAGGTGTCATGGTATAGTGGTTCATTTACTTGGCTCTCAATCCTAATGTTTAGGGTTCAAATCCAAGCCCGGTACCAATGTCCTTTGGCAAGACATTAATCTACATTTACCACTTCCTACCCAGTTGTAAATGGGTACCTGGCAATAGCTAGGGTGGTAATTATTGCAGGGCCCTCGTGCAGAACAGTACATAAGCTGATCAGGCTTCTATGTTGGTAAAAAAAATTATGATTATTATCATTATCATTATTATTATTATTTAACAGTTGCGAAATCCAGATAAAACACTATTGGTTATGAAAGTACAGCAATTAGAAGCGTCAGTATTGAGTGCTAAATAGATGTAACTATTATTATCACTTTATTATTATTATTATTATTATTATTGTTTGTATTATTGTTGTTTTTGTTGTTGTTATTATTATTATTATCATTATTATCATTATTATTATTATTATTATTGTAATCATTATCATTATCATCATCATCATCATCATCATTATTGTTATTATCATTAATACTTAAATGGTTGAGCTAACGCTAGAAGTAACATTCCTGTAAGATTACAACCAGCAAATTGTCGTTACCAGGGCGAGCCGTTCTATTCCAGAAAAAAAAATGGGGTGCAGCGAAGAGGGCTTCTATTGTAAAAGAACAGAGCGATCGAGAGGGCATGGGAGTTTTTTTTCAATCTTGGATTCGATCATACTCAGATATTTTGTGTGGACTGCCTGACCGCATGCTAAATACTGACACTGGCAATCAAGAGTGGGAAACGTAAAATATACATACATAATGTATTCGGAGCAGTGGGAAAGTTTCTTTCTTAGCGTTTCTGCTTCGAAAATTGTCGCCATTTGTTTTAGTGTATCCTCGTTTACAGATATTGAGTTAAGATATTGTATATTTGGGTGTAATAATTGAATGTTTTCTCATTATCAGAATGTGGCAAATACCTGGGCGGGATGGGGCCCTAAATAATACTGTTGGAGTGCAGCGTCCAAAGCTCCCCCTCAAAAAAGAAGCCGAGTCTGCTGTTGTGTACAAATTGAAGGCTCGCGTTGCCTATAATGATGATATTAGTATTCAATATAGGTCATATGGGCAAGTCAGAGGTATTTCGTACCTCTCCGTACCTACTACAGCTCTTCTCTATGCCTCATTCTACAACGGCCAATGGACTTGGGTAAACATTCTTCTAAAAAAAAACAATGGACATAAAAGAGAGGAAAAGTAAAGAAAATCAAACTGTTGATTTAGACAGTGTGTGGTGTAAACGATCTTTCATGAGAAATTTGATACTATCAACTCGGCCTTTAACAAATCAGTCAGGTACAGACTTATGCTACATGTATTGCCATGTCAAGTGTAGTCCCACGTAACCTCAAAGTGGGGTGGAAGGGGTTAAACTTGACCTGGCATCATCATTAATCTTGATTTTAATTATTAACACGATCACAAAGACTTAGAAATCAACTCAAGTGCATTCAAAATAACCTATTGCATATCCCAAAGAAATCATATTTGAATTAGGTAATACGTCGCTGTAATGCTCACATATTTAACAAAGTAATGACTAAGGCTATTGATATTGATTGCGGTTGCCTTTGCGATCGTGTTTTAATATAGGCCTACATTTTAATAGTATTGTCAAACATCACATCAAATGTTTATTTCGGTCATTTTCCACAGATTTTACCACAATTCACCAGGCATTGCCCACAATACCATCACAAGCAGACATAGTCCACCAGAAGACCTCCCTCTTCAAACGGATCGAGGATTGCGCCTTCAAAATCACGTGATCAAAACCAAACATGGATTGTCATTGGTCAAATGCGGTGGCGAGTGTAACAAGCGAGATGACTGCGTGTCATTTAACATCGGCAACGGTGTGTGTGAGCTCAACAACCAGGTGGTAGGCGGCACCGGTGTCAGCAGAGATGACTTTGTCAAAGACAAGGGATTTAAATATTATGAGAAACAATAGACTTTGAGTCGAAGTTTGTCTTGAACGTATTAATCATCATGATAATGGTTTGCAAAAACAGGTGATTGACGTTAAGGATGTACATATATTATATCGATTGTACTTCTTCATATTATATCAACTTCATATTATACCAGCTGAGATTATGAGTAATCACAGAGATTTGTCGATCAAGATGTTGATTTACTTCTTTTAATGTGTATAACGAAACTTTAGAAGAAAAGTGGCACCAACTTGTAGTTGTATTGTTCATGTGGATACAGAGTTTACTTTTGTGTTATAAATTATCAATATCAGTTTAACCAGATGAATAATGTTTCAATCGTTAACACATGAAAGTAATTGTTTTGTGATTAAGAGTACATGACTGTATGTAAATATTTATTTATTTGATTGTATGAATACTGTTTATGTTATAATATTACAAGTGTACAATTAAATGATTTAAAACGCGCCTTTTTATGTCAAATTACTGCCATTATGTAATGGGACGTTCTAAAGAAAAATATGCGCTTTTGAAAAGTTACAGGACCATTATTCCGTCTTAATGGAAAAAAAAACACTCCGTCATTTATAAGTGCAGCAATAAAGAGACAATAAACGCGAAAAGGTTTGACTTTACTTATTCAATATTGGTTTCTGAATCATCTTTTGAACATAATTTTATGCCTACATTTTCATGAATTTCAACATAACGATATTAATCTGATAATGCCTACAAAAACACGTCAACCCACACCCACACCTACTCACCTCACACACAAACACGAAGAAAATACTAACGGTTGGGTGTTTATGTCCTCAATTTTCAATCCTTTACTGTTGAGGCACTATAAATAGGTTTGATTTTCAAGATGAAATTAGAACAATGGGTAAACCTAAGTAATAAATGTTTGAAAGTAGGGCCTCAGATTTATCTAAACCTATTCAGATTCCGTAGGACTGGGTATAGCTCTAATAGGACACATAGTATGTATGTGTTCTAAGATATCGGCATACTACAGTATTTCCCCGGTTGTTAAAGTAGGACGCAATAAGTTTTATGAGGTTTCAATGACTAGTTATTGGCTAACGGGTTTATTTCTCTTAATACTTAAAAAAAAATAATTTAGCTTAATATAAGACAGGAGTTGGCGCGACTTAAATTTACGTCATCAGATTTGTGTGTTAAAACTTAAGAAAAAATTGTTAAAATATCTTATAAATAAAGTTATTTCCTAATTTTGTAGTTTATGCTACAATATCATTTATTTTGTTGTAAATCAGTACCTTTTGTTGGCCCATCAGATCTTTGCACATAATATTATTTCAGTTGAAAGACTAGCTTAAACCTAGGCCCATCACAGTGATACGAACAAATTTAGACCCCCAAATTGAGTTTTTATCCTTTTCTAACTTCTTTGATTTTGATACTGATTTTTTTTTTTCAGTACAACTACCCCCGATTTCATCTCCCATCATTCCTTACGGTATTCTTTGTTTTAACCTTCTTTAGTCTTTTATTCTATATTTCCTTATGTTATTCCTATTTGTATTACTTCTTTCATCTCTTCTTCTTTGTATTTCGTTGTTTTTTCTATGAAAAAAATCCTTATGTTATTATTCATTGCTATTCTACCAACTTCCCCGTTTCCCCTTACTTTTCTTTTGTTCTCCCTAAGGCATAATCTTCCCTTCTATCATTGCCTGTGAATTTCTTCATTCTTCTTTATATTTTCTCTTCGTACCCTTCCTTATGATATTCGTTGTTTTATCCTTCTCTCATCATTTATTTTTTATTTTCTGACGATATACATGTCCAACTTCTTTCAACTTTTCATCTATCATATCCTAGCTATATATTTTCTTGTTGTTTTTTCTTTCTCTTATCTTCTTGCTCTTTCCCTATGTGTTTTGTTTTTTGCCAGCATCCTTCCATCACATTCTCTGTCTATGTTTCCATTATGTTAACCTTTGTTTTTACTGTTTCAATTCTACCTTTCCTTATGGTTCCTTATTTCTCCTCTCTATCATTTTACGTATATCATTCCCTTTTCCTTTTTTTTTTGAATTTTTTGAATTTTTTCTCTATCTTTCCTTGATTGGTTTTATTTTCTTTCATCTTTTCTTTTAATGTTTTGGGAAAAGTAAAAACAAAAATCATACATTCCTAATATATGAGGTTAAATTTGTTATTCTTAGTTCTTCTAATTGTTTTCCTCTCGACCATCTGTTCATGCTCCTTACCTCATTTCCATTTTCTTTTCATGACCTTTAACCAGCCCACGACTCTTTTGTTCATCTTTTATTATTATTCAGAACATTAACCCTGACTCATTATCATCCCATGTCATTCCTATTGGTTTACCTTTCACCCATGATCCTTCTACTTTGTGAGTTCTTTCTTTCTTAGTCCTTCTATTTTGCCCTTTAATATGTACATATGTAAATATGTTATAACAGTCATAGCAAGAGAAGTGTGCTGTGGTCTGCTGTGCAGGCAAATAAATTAGAGTACTATTGGACTTCTTCGTGTCGACATCTTTCATTTTGAGTACTTTTAGTGAGCTACATAATCTTTATGTTCTTCATTTAATTGATTTGGTGCTCTCACAAAGCTGTTTCTTTGCCTGATTTTGATTCGTGTTTGATTGATTGTGGGGTGCTTCAACGTTTATTTTTAGTGTGTTAAATACCATTCATTAGGCAAATGTTATTTATTTATTTTTGATATTTATACAGGGTGGCACATATCACCAATTTGGTGGTCTTCCATGAGGCCCTGTTTGGTAAGAATAAAACAAATAACAGCAGCAAAAACAAAGTAAATTAATACACAAGCACATAAACTGGTATAATACAAATTAGCCCTATTAATATGATCTTTCCTTACCCACTACTGGAGGCCTACATGCAAATTGTAGAAATTATACATATTTAGTTATCTCATTCTAAAATAAAGAAACTTTTGATTTTTTTTTACGCTAAATTGCCAGCTTCTTATTTTCAATGATAGATTGCCTTACAGGTAATTCAAAACATCCTCATGCTCTCAGTTACGCGATTGGACGTATACCTATGCAACAAATTTTTCTTTTTTTACGTCCAAGACGTGAAAATCTAAAAATTTGACGTATACCTATGCAACCAATTTCTTGTCTTTTATGTCCAAGACGTGAAAATCAAAAAAATTGACGTATACCTTTGTTTGGTAATTTTTCATTTTTCTGTACTCAATGGCCCTGAAGGGACACGCAGACGTGAAAATCGGCTGGAAAATCTGCGTCAAATATTCACGTCTGCGCCTCCCGAAAGGGACACGCAGACGTGAATATTGGACGCAGATTTTTTTTTGGCTGGAAAATCTGCGTTTAATATTCACGTCTGCGTCTCCCAAAAGGGACACGCAGACGTGAATATTTGACGTGAATTTTTTTTTCTGTAAGCTGAGCACCATGCAGGAAGATAAGTGTATCTTGGTTTGTTTTGCTATGTTTTTAAACAGCTTTATCTCGACATTAATTGTACCAGGAATACAGCTTCCTGATTGTACACCACTTCATTATATTTTATGGACTAAAATTGACATAGACTAGAAGGCCTAGATACATTACGCTTTGATATTTGTAAACATATTTTGCCTGTACCAAGCAATTACTTCTTTTGTGCATCTTGTTGCCATTTGCCCCCTCCTATCACACCCTTTTCCTCTATTTCTTTCTTTCTCTCTCTCCCCTTTCTCTTAATGTCTCACCACTCTCTCTCCCTTTCTCTCGACCTCTTCCTCCTTTCTCCCCTCTCTCTCCTCTTTCTATCCCATTTCTGTCTCCCCCTGTCTTTTTCTTATTTCTCTCTCCCAATTTCTCTCTCTCTTTCTCCTAATCTGCCTCCCCTCTCTCTTCCAGTTTTTCCATTTTCAATCTTGGATTCGATGATACTCAGATATTTAGTGTGGACTACCTGACCGCATGCTAAATACTGACACTGGCAATCAAGAGTGGGAAACGTAAAATATACATACATAATGTATTCGGAGCAGTGGGAAAGTTTCTTGCTTAGCGTTTCTGCTTCGAGAATTGTCGCCATTTGTTTTTAGTGTATCCTCGTTTACAGATATTGAGTTAAGATATTGTATATTTGGGTGTAATAATTGAATGTTTTCTCATTATCAGAATGTACCTGGGCGGGATGGGGGCCCTAAATAATACTGTTGGAGGTGCAGCGTCCAAAGCTCCCCCTCAAAAACCGAGTCTGCTGTTGTGTACAAATTGAAGGCTCGCGTTGCCTCATAATGTGATATTAGTATTCGATATAGGTCTATAGTACGGACAAGTCAAAGGTATTTCGTAATTTTAACGTAATTTCCCCTCTCCGTACCTATTACGAAAGCTAGCTACTCCTATGCCTCATTCTACAACGGCCAATGGACTTGGGTAAACATTCTTTTAAAAAACATTAGAAATGAAACAATGGACATAAAGAGAGAGAGGGAAAAGTAAAGAAAATCAAACTGTTGATTTAGACAGTGTGTGGTGTAAACGATCTTTCATGAGAAATTTGATACTATCAACTCGGCCTTTAACAAATCAGTCAGGTACAGACTTATGCTACATGTATTGCCATGTCAAGTGTAGTCCCACGTAACCTCAAAGTGAGGTGGAAGGGGTTAAACTTTACCTGGCATCGCATCATTAATCTTGATTTTAATTATTAACACGATCAAAAGACTTCCGAGAAATCAACTCAAGTGCATTTAAAATAACCTATTGCATATCCCAAAGAAATCATGTTTGGATTAGGTAATACGTCGCTGTAATGCTCACATATTTCACAAAGTAATGACTAAGGCTATTGATATTGATTGCGGTTGCCTTTGCGATCGTGTTTTAATATAGGCCTACATTTTAATAGGTATTGTCAAACATCACATCAAATGTTTATTTCGGTCATTTTCCACAGATTTTACCTCAATTCACCAGGCATTGCCCACAATACCATCACAAGCAGACATAGTCCACCAGAAGACCTCCCTCTTCAAACGGATCGAGGATTGCGCCTTCAAAATCACGTGATCAAAACCAAACATGGATTGTCATTGGTCAAATGCGGTGGCGAGTGTAACAAGCGAGATGACTGCGTGTCATTTAACATCGGCAACGGTGTGTGTGAGCTCAACAACCAGGTGGTAGGCGGCACCGGTGTCAGCAGAGATGACTTTGTTAAAGACGAGGGATTTAAATATTATGAGAAACAATAGACTTTGAGTCGAAGTTTGTCTTGAACGTATTAATCATCATGATAATGGTTTGCGAAAACAGGTGATTGACGTTAATGATGTACATAGATATCGATTGTACTTCTTCATATTATATCAATTTCATATTATACCAGCTGAGATTATGAGTAATCACAGAGATTTGTCGATCAAGATGTTGATTTACTTGTTTTAATGTGTATAACGAAACTTTAGAAGAAGAAAAGTGGCACCAACTTGTAATTGTATTGTTCATGTGCATACAAAGTTTAGTTTTGTATGATAAATTATCAATATCAGTTTAACCATACAAATAATGTTACAGTCGCTAACACATGAAAGTATTTGTTTTGTCATGATCAAGAGTACATGACTGTATGTAAATATTTCTTCATTTGATTGTGTGAATTCTATATCCATTACATTGTTATAAGTGTTAAGTCAAATGTCTTAAAACATGTCGTTTTACGTCAAACTACTACCATTATGTAATAGCACGTTCTAAAGAAGAACAAAAGCGCTTTTAAGAAGTTAATGGACCATTATTCCGTCTTAGTGGAAATACGCTTCATCATTTATAAGTGTTACTTATAAATGATGAAGCGTATTTCACTCGCATAATTGTCTCTACATTAATTGCTACAGTAGCAATTAATGTAGAGACAATTAACGCAAGGTTTGACTTGACTTATTCATTATTTGGTGTCTGAATCATCTTTTGAATATAGGGTAGGTGTAGGGAATGGAGACCGTAGAGAATTGGAGACCAGGCAAGCTTGAACCCATCACTGTCTGTCCGTGTTGGCTCCAATATTGCTATAGCGCCATCTGTGGCCTTTAACAACACTACTGCATAATATCCAATTCATTTCGAAGACTACAATGCGTTCTTTCTCCGAGAAAATTGGCAAAATTGACCAAGGTCAGCAATTTTGATCGTAAAATTTTGCTCTGATATAAAAACACAATTTTCACTGAATGTTGTGGTGTATGCAGATATCTAGGGTGGCTCTTATAAGTTTATGAAGTGTGCCAACCATCACAGAAAACTTATGGCCATTGTGTGTTGTGAATGGGTGTTGCAATGCACATTATGAATGGTGTCTGATCAGAAATGTGTGTAGACAATGGGGGACACCAGGTCCAAGGTGGAGGTCGTTTGTTGTGAATAAAGGGAAAACAGCAAAATTTGCATAAAATTGATGAATAAATCATTACTACAGAAATTGGAAATACACTCTGCCTAGAAGTCAAATCTACTGGGACTGAAGAAAGTTGTTTTAAGTTTTTAAAGTTTTAAAGTTGTTTTAATGATGTGACCAATGTGAACGTCACGTTGCCAGAATAGTATTCTGAAAGCATTTTTTTTTCCATCATGGTGTCATTCTCATTTCAATGCATTTCATATTAAGATAACTAGTTTTAATGTTTAATGATGTTAGTGTTATCAATGTAAAAGTCACATTGTTAGAAAAAAGAAGATTGACCAAGCCAAGGCCAAAAAACATTGACACTTTTAGTTGCATGAAATTACAACAAATAAAAGCATCACTATACAGATTGGGAAACCGATATGGGCCTACTTTCCCGCAGTTGTTCATTTCATGTTGAAAGGCACTATTATGAAACATATTTGGTTGTTCGTGTCACCATTCTAATTTGAATGCATTTCATTTTAAGTTTGATCAATGTAAAAGTCACATTGCCAGAACATTATTCTGAAAGTATTTAAACATAATTTAAAGCACCTTTATACGGTAAACAAAAACTACAGAAATATTTTGGGCCACATTGTTTTAAAATCGTTTCAAAATTACAGTAAGTTCATTGGCTGCATGTATCTCTTTCAAATTGTGTTTGAACTAACTAGAACAATCCCATTTTCATTCAAATTGTATTTAAAATGTCTTGATTTGTAACTCTCCCTTATTACACACATGCTACACATGTAGGTAATGAGAGACCTTTGGTGATGACGTCATTAATCACTGTTATCTTATTAATCAGTTACATCATGACCACAATTTTGTCACCAAATAAAGAGAAGAAGTTACTGAAGAGAATACAAAACTTTCTGTATGTGTAACATTTTTCATATTTATGTAAATTATGCAAATGTGCTTAAGGGTCTCCAATTCCCCACACCTACCCTAGGCCTACATTTTCATGAATTTCAACATAACGGTTTTAATCTGATAAGGCCTACGCAAGCATGTCCACATCCACCCACACACCCACTCAGCCCACACACAAACACAAAGAAAATACTAACGGTTGGATGTTTATATCCTCAATTTTCAAGCCTTTACTGTTGGGGCACTATAAATAGGTTTTGATTTTCAAGATGAAATTAGAACAATCGGTAAACCTAAATAATAAATGAATGAAACAAGGGTCTCAGATTTATCTGAACCGAATCAGATTTCGTTTGACTGGGTATAGCTATACTAGGACACATCTTTGTTCCAAGATATCGGCATACTACAGAGTATTTCCCGGTTGTTAAAGTAGGACGCAATACGAATTTGATGTTTTATAAGGTTTTATATGACTAGTTATCGGCTAACGGGTTTATTATGTTATGTGATAGGGAAGGCACAGTGGCTTAAAATAAGACTGGAGCTGGCGTGACTTAGACACTCATCAGATTTGTGTGTCGAGTGTGGACCACAAAGCAACCATTATTCCAAAG
The DNA here is from genome assembly GCA_037976565.1 of Mesocentrotus franciscanus. Taxonomy (NCBI): domain Eukaryota; kingdom Metazoa; phylum Echinodermata; class Echinoidea; order Camarodonta; family Strongylocentrotidae; genus Mesocentrotus; species Mesocentrotus franciscanus. The sequence continues at coordinate 12,652,776 of CP137677.1, forward strand.
GATGTTTTTTTGTACATCAGATGGTCATTGTTTCACTTTAAAAATTGCTATTTTGAGTCATGGGTAAAATTTTAAAAGAAAAGAAAAGAAGAAATCATCTTGTTTTTAAAATTTGTTTTGTACGATGCAAAATCAATATATAATACATTCCCTGGAAAGAGAGAAATAGGGTTTCGAAGTAATGTTGCAAATGCCTAAGATTGAAAATGTAATTATATCAAGTAGCAGATAAGACTATTGAGCTTAATATCTGACCTTCAGTTTTATAATCTGTAAACATGTTAATTTACAATATTCTGTCGGTTTAAGAAAAATAAATAAATTAAACATAATTTGTAATATCTTCTATACAATATTCTCTTCATATCTTTGAACACTTAATGTGCATACGGTTGGATGAATTGAATCATACGTGGAAAAGGTCTGGAAACAGAACGTGAGAGAACAGAGAGAGAGAGAGAGAGAGCAAAAGAAAGGGAAAGATATGAGAGAGAACTATTTAATGGTGAGAGATGTTGATGTCATGAAAATGAGAAATATATAATGCTGTTAGATAGTGAGAAAGAGTAAAAACAGTTGCCAAAAGCATGTTCAAATATGTAGTAGCCTATTATAAACAGTTGGAGCATGTGAGGGGGGGGGATACCACCATCTTATTCCCCGTCTCGTTTCATGTGATATTCCCCCACTTACTCTCACAGGGTTTGGAAGAGCTGATAAAACTACACTTGTTTGGGTTCTCAAAAGAGAGAGCCGGAGGGGGTGTCAAACTTTTAATCTAAAATAAGCCAACACACACACGTACACGCACACACGCACACATACCAACCACCCGACCACACTTCCGCACACATATTACATACTGTTCCTAGCCTCATCAGAATACCCAAAATTGGAGCATACACACCCATAAATGCACACGTCACTCGCTTCACCCTCACACGCCTTATAATTAATATAAAGTAAAAGTAATAATTATAATGATAATAATAATTTCTTTACCGAGGGAAGCTCTGACAGTATCATTCCTGTTCTTTCCGAGGACCCTGCACTTATTATTACCGGAGAAATTGTCAAGTACCCATTTACACCTGGGTGGAGAGTGGCAAATGTGGATGAAAGTCTTGCTAAACGACGTTAGTGCCGGGCTGGGATTCGAACCCTCAAACCTTGAATTGAGAGTCAAGTGAATGAACCACTATACCCCGACCCTTCCTGATACCAACATTGAACAGCGTTCTAGACCAAATTAATATTCTTCCAATTTTGTTCCAATAAACATAATATGCTCTTTTCCTTTAACAAGATAATGGATCTCAATATTAAGTGAAATTCAAATCCAAAGCTTTTTAATAAAAATTACGTAATTTTGTATTGACTGTAGCTGTTGTTCTCAACGCCCCCGAAAATTTGTTATTTAAAATAATTATGTTTATACAGACACGGGCTAGAATTAATAAATGGGTTAACTAGCACTTTTACAGCCATTTTACAGTTCACGCTTATAAAAAGTGCGTGTTGTTCTTATAAAGTTAGACATATTTTGTCCCACTTTGTAGAATGATCGAGTGCGCCCACTGAATGGAAGATTAGACCGAGGTTGAAATTACGCATTATCACTCCTTCGTTAAATGGATATTTAATTACAAACGGATTTTTAATAAAGAATGATGTGACATACAACCAACATTCTAAAAAGTAATAGAATATTGGGAAATCCCATGCACGTCTCTCTCTCTCTCTCTCTCTAGGTCGATATGACAGTATAGGTAATTCATATGCATACACATTGAATAGATGATAGAAATAAATTAATCTTACCGATTCTAATCCACAGGTGCTGCAT
>CP137677.1:12654644-12792896 GCA_037976565.1 Mesocentrotus franciscanus
AATCATAAAAATAGGGTAGAACATATTATCATAATTGCTAGAGTGCTTTAAAGCCACCTCAATGCCTTTACTATTCATTACATTACAAGTTCCATGAGTTAGGCATGTAATAAAGTACCTGAGGCCAAATAAATTTAAACCTGGTTTTTGTTCCCTTTTCCTTCCTTTGTACAATCCGTCACAATTTGTTTGTTATTTGGTATTTTTGTTCTGAAATGAAAATACATACAAACAGTGAGATAACAAATATCGTTTAAATAATTAAATGTCACAACTCACAATGTCACAAGTGCAAATCTAAATGAAATATGATTAAGAAAAAAAATGTGTAGAAAAGTCTTAGTAGCATTTTTTGTGTGCAGGAAAAATATCAAAAGTTAAATATCAAAATTGAAACCCCACTTCTCATTTCGAGATTTCTTGACAAGAAACTAAGAATTAATTTTACTTTGCCTAAGGCCATGCAGTGCACCGCACGATCCGACTGCGATCTTATTTTCGAGGTAATAGCAATTTTAAAAGATATGGCAATCTAAACAAGCATCATCTTCCCGATTTAGGTTCTTAAATGATGATAAGAATACTAACAACTGGAACTTTAGTTCATTTAAACCTTCTAGTCAGAAATTAGCCGAATCGGCTTCAAATCGTAGACAATCGCACTAATCGTCTGATGGCATTATGCTTCTGTGCCGATTTACCTTTTCCTCCTTGAACGAAGTTTGAAATCCCTTGAAAATTTAAATAAATCAGTTGGAATAAATATACTCCCGGTTCCATTTTATTTCGTCACATTATGCCAACACTTAGACTCAATATCCCATATATATACACACATATATATATATTACTTTACCTCGATAAACTTAGGCTCGCTTTATCGGTTTGGCTATTTTGGGGGAAAACATTGCCAATTAAAAACTCCACATTTGTGAAAAGTTTACACTTCTTCATTTCCTTCTAAGGAGTGAACACCAAACAGTTCCAAATAGTAATGGTTTTCTTCTACAATCTAAAAGATTTAATGTAATATAGTCACTAATTTTCTCAAATTACATATATTTTCTTTCAGAATGAATCTAATAATAGTTTAATGTATTAATCTAGAAGAAAATAAATTAATCTGACGGAAAATAAATGTATGTTGTATCCTATGTATTGTAACTGATGATGGAAATGTGTTAACCGTCATAATTAAAACTTTATATCACACTGTGCACAGTTACAGAGTGTCAAACACATGTACACCCAACGATTACGATGGAGTGTGACCCAGGATCAACGATCAGAATCACCAAAGGAGTTTGTGTGAGGATTCCTTCTTGCAATGCCTATGACCCCTCCATAGAGAGCCAGTGTGATAACAGTGACAAGACGGCACTGTGGGCTCCGTATTGCGAGACTCTCAATCCATGTACCATCACTTTCTCATGTGCGGCGGGTGCAACGTGCCCTGGGGATTACACCTACATCTACGCTGATTATGAATGTAAGCAGTAGCGGTTCTAGAAATGGCGGGAAATCTACCCCCACCCCTCCCCCTTTTTGTTTTAAAATCTTCTAGATCCGCGCTTGAATGTAAGTTTTAGTTTATATGTAATTGCATTATAGCGAAAGGATGACAAATTAATTTCTCCAATAGCTTTGACAAAACATGCATCCAATAAATAAATTAATATAATTATTATCCAGAGAAATAGATTGTAAACGACGTTCCCACTGCTAAATTAATTGCATTATAATCAACTGCAACTGGGAAGCAAAAAACAAAATGTATTTAAGTTGTTCTTCTTTGGGGATTGGTAGGAAAGTGAAAGATTTATGTTATATAATCATAGTTATGTTTCGTAATTGTTGTCTACGTGCTACACATGTCTCATAATGATAATAGTTGCAATTTATATAGCCATTTATGAGCCAGTGTTACCACGCAGTGACAGTGTGAGTTCAATGAATGCATAAGGTTTTAGAACAGATATGTCTTAAACTTTGTTAGAATTTTATACTGTTGGCAGGTTGGTGTTGATTTTAGTTTGAGGAGGGAGGCTGTTCCAGGGTGTGCGAGTAGGAAAGTAGAAAGCTGCATCTCCAGCTAATTTGAGGATTGGTGGTTGAATAAAGATCAGTGACGATCTTTTATCTCTATAAAGCAAATTGTTTAAATCAACGATCATCTTTTTAATGATATTCTTATTCCAGGTGTCACGGGTGGAACAACTATGCCGACAGCGTTCACAAGTGTAAGTTATCCATGACGGGATCATCTAACATACAAACATTCACTGGGTAGACTATAATTTGGTGTAATTTAAAGGATTGACTAATGTATTTTGTAGATAAAATTGTTTATAACCTCATAAATTGACGTTCATTTTGCAATGTATTCATTTAATATACTTACTCTCTTAATCACTTATTTATTCAATCATTCATTTAATTTCATATTATTTTACGAGTTAGAACAGAAATAAGTTTCATAACATTAAGTTCAATGATAAGACGATACTCTTTAAATATTGGTCATTGCTTGGTTACTAGGTTGTGTCTTATTCTTCTATTAAGTAATTTATTTAACTCTGAAATACCCTGTTTTCGTAAAATCTACATATCACATTAAAATAATTGAAGTTATTTCATGAAATAATCTATTATGATCATACTGACGGAAAAGAATTGTCTATTTCTGTTTGATAACAGGACACTCCTGAAACGCCTACAGAAGATCGGACTCCAACGCCAGGTAAATATGCACAAAATTATGTGGCTGTGTCATGGTATAGTGGTACATTCACTTGACTCTAAATCCTAATGTTTAGGGTGCGAATCACAGCCCGGCACCAATGTCCTTTGGCAAGACATTAATCCACATTCGGCAATTCCAACCCAGTTTTAGATGGGTACCTAGCAATTGCTCGGCTAATAATAATTGCAGGGCCCTCTGGAATAACAGTACTGAAGCTGATGAGGCTTCTTTTTGTAAAACAAAATGATGATTATTATCATTATCATTATGATTAAAGATAAGACAAATCCAGATAAAACACTACAAGTTATGATAGTACAGCAAATAGAAAACATTAGTATGTAACTGTTATTATATTTGTATCATTGTTAATTGTTATCATTATTAGCAGAAGTAGTCTAACTCTTATTCTTCTTATTATTATTGTTGTTGTTGCTATTATTATTATTTATATTATCATTTTAATTATTATTATCATTATTATTATTACTGTTATTATTACTAATATTATTATTATTATTATTATTATCATTACTATTATCACTATCATTACTATTATCATTACCATTATCATTATCATTATTATTATCACTATTATTATTACTAATATTATTATTATTATTATCATTACTATTATCACTATCATTACTATTATCATTACCATTATCATTATCATTATTATTATCACTATTATTATTATCATTATTATTATTATTATTAATATTATTATCATTATGATCATCATCATCGTTGTTATTATCATTAATATGTATTGTGGTTGAGCTAACGCTAGAAGTAACACTCCAGTACAGATTACAACCAGTAAAGTGTGGTTACCGGGGAGAGCAGTTCTATTTCAGAAGAATAAATTGTGGAAGCTTCTATTGCAAGAGAACACACCAATCGACAGGGCATGGGAGCTTTTCCATTTTCAATCTTAGACTCGATCATGCTTAGATATTTTGTGTGGATTACCTGGCCTCATGCTCACGACATTGGCAATCTAGAGTAGAAAATGTACATTACACATACACGTATGTATTTGGGGCAGTGGGCCAGTTAGCCGAGGGAGCGTTTCTGCATCGGAAATTTTCGCCATTTTGTATTGTAACCTCGTTTACAGATGTTGATTTTTTTTTAAATAATTTTGTTCGATAATACAATTTGTTTGTCATTCATTTAAATGAACGACACAGGGGGGGGGGGCTTGAATAATACTTTTGGGGTCTGCAGCATCCAAAGCCTCCCTGAATCACACTAACACACACACAAAATAGAATTATTCAATATAGGTCTATATTATGGGCAAGTCAGAGGTATTTCGTCATTTTAACGTAACTTCCCCCTCTCCTTACTTACTATGAAAGTTAGCTAAAAATATATGGCCAGATACTCCTATGCCTTCTTCTCCAACGGCCAATGGGCTTGGATAAACATTCTTTAAAAAACATTAGAAACGAAAACAAAATAAGACAATGAATATAATGAGAGATAGGGAAAAAGAAAAGTAACCCAAACTGTTGATATAGACACCAGTGTGTGGTGTTAACGATCTTTCAGGAGAAATTTGAAACTATCCGACAGGCTACATAAAAATTTAAACTTGGCCTTTCAAAAATCAGTCATTTATAGACGTATGTTACATGTATTTCCATGCAAAGTGTAGGCCTACGTTACCTCGTAGTGGATTGGAAGGGTTTAAGCTTTACCTAGAATTGCATCTTTAATCTTCATTTCAATTCATAACACGGTCACAAAGACTTGCGAGAAATCGACTCAAAGGCAATTAAAATACCCTATTGCATATCCCAAAGAAATCATGTTTGGATTAGGTAATACGTCGCTGTAATGCTCACATATTTCAAAAGGTGATGACTAAGGCTATAAGAAATTTATTAAGGCTGATACTTTGAAAGTCTTTGATAATAGGCCTTCATTTTAATAGGTGTTGTCAAACATCACATCAAATGTTAAATTCTGTTATTTTCCACAGATTTTACCACAATTCACGAGGCATTGCCCACAATACCATCACAAGCAGACATAGTCCGCCAGAAGACCTCCCTCTTCAAACGGATCGAGGGATTGCGCCTTCGAAATCACGTGATCAAAACCAAACATGGATTGTCATTGGTCAAATGCGGTGGCGAGTGTAACAAGCGAGATGACTGCATGTCATTTAACATCGGCAATGGTTTGTGTGAGCTCAACAACCAGGTGGTAGGCGGCACCGGTGTTGGCGGAGACGACTTTGTTAAAGACGAGGAATTTAGATATTATGAGAAACAATAGGCTTTGAGTCGAAGTTTGTTTTAAACGTATTCATCATCATGATAATGGTTTGCGAAAACAGGTGATTGACATTAAGGATGTACATAGATATCGACTCTTCTTCTTCTTCTTCATATAACATTGTCTTATTATACCAACTGTGATTATGAGTAATCACAGAGATTTGTCGATCAAGATGTTGATTAACTTCTTTTAATGTGTTTAACGAAACTTTAGAAGAAGAAAAGTAGCACCAACTTGTAGTTATATTGTTCATGTGTATACAAAGTTTACTTGTATAATAAATTATCAATATCAGTTTAACCAGACAAATAATGTTACAATAGCTTACACATTAAACTATTTATTTTGTGATGAAGTACATGACTGTATGTAAATAATTCTTTATTTGAATGTGTAAATTTTATATCTGTTACAATGTTAAAAGTCAAATGACTTAAAACACGCCTTTTATGTCAGACTACTGCCGTTAAGTAATGGGACGTTCTAAATTACGGAGTTAATGGACCATTATTCCGTCTTGATGGAAATACACTTCATCATTTTATAAGTGCAGCAATAAAGAAACAATTAACGCGAAAGTTTCGACTTGACTTATTCAATATTTAGCTTTTGAATCATCTTTTGAACATAGGCCTACATTTTCATGAATTCCAACATGACGGTACATGTATTAATCTGATAAGGTCTACACAAACAGGTCCACGCACACCACACACCCACTCACCCCAATTACAAACACAAATAAAATACTGAAGGTTTGATATTAATGTTCTCAATCTTTTTTTGCACAGTTTTGTGCCAAAATATCATTTATTTGTTGGCCCATCCATACTGAGCACATAATTCAGTTGAAAGACGATCTCTAACCTAGGCACATCACTGTCAGTGATGATAACACTTTCAAAATGAGTTTGTATCCTTTTTCTATCTTTTATAATGGTTTTCAGTAGAAATTTTTCCCCTCTAATTTTATATTTTCTCTTATCTTTCCTTGTGTTATTCTTGTTTTCAAACTTTGTTAACATCATATATTATTTCCAGATGTTGTTCCATTGTTTAATACTGCGTTAATCTCTTCTTATGTATATATCTTAATTTTTTATTTATAAACAAAAATCATTCCTTATGTTATTCTTCATAGTTATCATTCTTATATTCCCCCTTTTCCCCTTATTTTCCCCCTTTTTTCTCCTTTAGGCCATTTATTCTATCATTACCTATGAATTTCCGTCCATAGACAAATAAAGGTAATAAAGATGACAAGGTATCACGCGCGGATTGCCTCATTTGCATATAAGCTGCGGTGTCACCACTTAGTCTAAGCATATTTTGCTCCGCCCCTTTTGGGACATTTCATTGCTCCAGAAACCCCCCGATCATAAACGTATCGAGAAATATCGATTTCAATATCATGCATTATTCATAATAAAAAGCCTGATATGTCCTTGGTGTGAGTGTGGACCGAAAATCAACAATCTCTCTGACTAAAAGATGTTCTTTTGTACATCATATGGTCATTATTTAATTGGAAAAAATAGTCATTTTGAGTCGTGGATAAATTTGTTTGAAGAAAAAAAAAGAATTATCATTTATTATAATCTATTTTGTGATACGGTGCAAATCATGATATAATACATTCCCTGGAGAGAAATAGATAGGGCTCAGAAGTAGCCAATGCTTTGATAAAACAATTTGGGAAAAAGTAATGTTACAAATGCATAAGATTAAAATTGTAATAATTTCAAGTGGCAGATGAAGCTATTTGAGCTTAATATTTGACCTTCAATTTTATGATTTGTAAACATGGTGAATTACAATATTTTGTTGCTTTAAAAAAAAAAAAATTGAACATAATTGTTATATTGCAGATTCGAATTGTAGAAAAAAATAAGTTCACAAGAAAATGGCTTCAATTCAGGAATTTGTTTATATAAAATGATATTTTTCTGATTTTTTTATTTCTATTTTACTTTTTATTTGTTTGAATCATTAGCAGTGGTCCCAACAAAGTAATTGTATATAGCCCAATAACCAAACGATAATATGTGTCTTTTATATTGTTATTCCCATTTTTGTTCATGAATATCAGAAAGACATTATTGAAAATATGTATGTCTTCTGTTGGCTCGACAGTTCAACAAATGTTTGTATCTTGAGCAGTCAATTTTATTCATGTTATAAATATAAATTACCTTGAATATATGTTTGTTAATTTGTTGCAACTGAAAATCAATAAAATCCCTGGGGGGAAAAAAGTATTTAAAAAAATTGTTATCATCTTATTTACAATGTTCTCTTCATATCGTTAATATTTAATGTGCATAAAGTTGGATAAATTGAATCATACTTGAACACAGTCTGGAAACAGAACGTGCTAGAACAGAGGGAGAGAGAGAGAGAGAGAGAAAGAGAAAGGGAAACAACTAAGAAAGAACTATTTAATGGTGAGAGATGTTGACGTCATGAAAAGGGAGAAAGAGAGAGAGAGAGAGAGAGAGCGAGCAAAAGAGAAAGGGAAAGATTATAAGAAAGAACTATTTAATGGTGAGAGATGTTGATGTCGTGGAAATGAGACATAATAATGCTGTGAGATAGTGAGAGAGAGAGAGAGAGAGAGATAGAGAGAGAGGGAGAGAGGGGGAGAGATAGGGAGAAAGTGTGAAAGCAGTTGCCAATATCACGTTCAAATATCCAGTATTATAAACAGTTGGAGCATGGGGGAGACCACCATCATATTCCTTGTCCCGTTTCATGTGAATTGCCCAAACTTTCTCCAACTGACAGGGTTTGGAAGAGCTGATAAAACTGTATTTGTTTGGGTTCTCAAAAGAGAGAGAGGAGGGGGGTGTCAAACTTTAAATCTTAAATTAGTTGAATACTCCCTTCCCACCCTCACACACACACACACACCAAAAAATGTGCGAATGTAAAATATCATATTTCAAACTTCATTTGTTTTCAACATGAAAAAAGGCGTTCTTATTTGCCCACAGAAAGTATAACTGTGTCCCCCCTTTACGATTCTGCCACTAATATCTCATCCCTCTTTCTAATTTTTCCTTTTCTTTTTGTTTTACTTTTAAGCTTGGGCCACCATGGACTGATTATTCAGATAAAATTATATTATATCTATCCTTTTAAAGATTACTTACCGTAAATGAACAAGTCCCCTTTGTGATAATATAATGATAATAATAAAAACCTATCAAACACAAAAGACACCAATATCCGTATGACACCAACTATTCCAACTCTCCAAATAATCAGCAGTCATGACAATTGCAATTATTTTTTATTGGAGAAGGCCATATTGCCATGACACTTTTGGGGACCCAAACTATTGATATGTGGGGGGTTCTCCGTTGATAAAATTTAAAGGCTTGACCTAGTTTGACTCGATTTTTTTCTCCAACAGTACGAAGCTGTATTCAATAATCAGTGAAAATGATATTGGGTGCTCATTATAATAAAGGACGTAGAGGACACTGATTCCTGAATAATGGTGCGCCGTTATTAGCCAAGTGGTGAACACATTAAAATACATGAATAAATTAAGCAAACATGGCGGAGCTTGAGGGCCATGGTTTCGTGAAGCTACGCTAACGAAATACAAGTACTTGTATTTCGTTGAGCTACGCTCGCGAGATGGGCGACCCATAGGGGCAACTACACGATGACTGTATTGCGTAACCTACCCCACACTACCCTATAAGCCCCTCTTATATGGCGACTCGTTTAACCATAAACCCATTTAAAGGATCAAACTTTGCATTGGCAACATTTGTTTAACTGCCAATTTATGAGGTTACTATTTGTTTGTTGGGTATGTGCTGCCCTCTTGTGCTGAAAAGGAAACATGAAGTCGTTTATTTTTGTATTTGCGATACTAGAGCAGTAGATGGCAGCAAATAATCTGTTTTCACCCTGACCATAGTAATAACTTTACATCAGAATCTACAGGATGACCGATCTCAAATCTATTACATTATTAATGCTACCTATATTTATAATGTTTCTGTAACTTATAGATAGGCCTATCATAAAAGATCATTTATTACGGAATTAAACTAAGTTTACTTTTATTCACTGAAGTTTACATGTAAGTTTCATAATCATATCAAAATGTTGAAAAGTAGAACCTGAAGTAAATTGTAAATAAAATGCTCTTCAAATCTTCTGAACAGTAACAAAAAGTATATAGATTCTTGTCTAGTTATCTTCCACAATAGATCCATTGTTAGATCTACCTGGAAAACAAATTATTTTAAAAGACAACTCAATCAATTTTGTGTTCAACTATTAATATATTTAAACAGATTATGTAGCTAGGTATCGTCCCGGGGGCTCGAAACCAAATCGATGCGATAGTGCCCTTTGGTAAGGAATTAATTATCATTAACAAGTTCCTTGGAGAGGACTTCAGTAAAGCCGTCGGTCCCCTGGTTGCTTACCTGCAAGCATACACATGCTTTCTTAGCAGTCGGGTAAACCAAACAAACCAACCAAAGCTAAAGGTTGTCGAATCCAACCTCATGCATGCCACATGCTTGTGTAGTCCCATATACACATTTATATGAAAAGTGCATGTGACTTTGAGCAAAACTCGGCCAATTTCTCATCATTGTATATACCAATACTAATATTGGTGATTAACCTCTTCCCATCGCTTCCAAACAGTTTCTTTCACAATGCAATTGCATGACAAGAGCTCAACTTTATCTTTTAAAAAGACAGTTTGACATTCAAATGAAGAAGAGGAAAAAAATGTATTTGCCAATAAAATGAAATCCCGATACGAATCATCAATCAATCCAGTTGTATTATCCTCTCTTTATAAGTAATTGATTCGAAACACACAAATCTACTATTGAGTTATTTAGGGTAATATATTATTCAATATGTGGGTGTGAACCTCTAGATTTGCCTTCTATCAAGTTATAAAGAGTAATTCATACACTATTTTAAATGTTTAACATCATTTTAATGCTTATTTTCGAGAAACCACTTATAGGTATGCGATTACATAACCGTCCTCATGATATTATCATGTGGCATCGCATTTCGAAACAGTCGTGAAGAAGGATCGTTCATTCGTTTATCTTTTTTTAATACGATTTTAAAACGCCGGAAAAAAGAAGGCTGGAACAAAGGCTAATATTGCGTCACGCGAAAAATTACTTTTATCCCATTGCTTTGATTAAATTTCATTGTGACAAATATTTTTCTGTTAATAAAAGATTTCACGTTCATGAAAACTTTAAATCTTCGCGCTCGACACAAAACAACATATTCCTCTTACAGAACAGTCACGTTTTCATCTGTTCCAGGTGTATTTCGGATCTCCTATCACTTTCACAGATAATCAGATAAAAAGCTGCTTCACTATCTACGTTAAACTTCGAATAACCTTTAACTTTTCTTCAAGTCAAGATCATAAACTCAGAAAGAGCAATGAATTGTTTCAGAGTTATTTTCATCTTCGCGTCGGTTATCTTGTTGCATCTTTTTATTGGTCTTTGCAGCTCGACTGAGATGGAAGGTAAGTGACATTGTAAAGGAAGATGAAGGTGTCGTGGTCGAGTGGATACGTCACGTGACTGTTGATCACATGGTTCGGGGTTCGAGTCTCGCCACGACACCAATGTCCTTTGGCAAGACATTAATCTACATTTGCCACACTCGACCCAGGTGAAGTAAATGGGTTCCTGGCAGGAATTAATTCCTTGAAGTGTCAGAGCGCCATAGAGGCAACCATGGTAAAGCCGGGGTAATTATTGTGGAGCGCCAGAAGTGTCAAGTTTGACAGACATGAGCGCTATACAAGAACCTTGTTTTATTATTATTATTATTATTACCATTATTATTGTTATTATTATTATAGAGTTATGCCCTCACCTACCCTAGACCTCCTATGCTATTTGGGGGGAAAGTCATCATTTCCATTAAAGCGGTCATCGTGAAATGTATTTGACATGATGCAAGTCAGTTTAATACGTGCATGAACAGAAATTTAATCACGTATATTCTATATTTATTTTCTATAATTGTGTGATATTTTTGATATAGTTGTATTTCAGAATGTTCGATGAGATGCCTTTAAAAATCGTGTTTGAGAAGTTTAGAAATGTTTCTTCAAGTCAGGTTTAGATATGATGCTAGGTGTCATGTGTTAATTTGTCATTTTTTCTAAAACGTGATAAATATCATTTATAACGGAAAATTAAAAATTAAAATACGCTGCTTATCCCCATAAGAGAGGAAAGAATGCGTGAATATAGAGATGAGACTTTTATTTGCCTTTATCAAAAGTGCACCTAAATGCAAAGTTTCAAAAGAAAAAAGGAGAAGATATCTCTCTCAGTAAGACATGTAATTCATCAAAGGGTGTTGCTATAAATGCCAAATACCCCAACCCCCACCAGATTCAACGGATTAATACCGAGTCGTCAGCATTGCGTTACTAGCGCATTGAAATGGTTCCAATCGTATCTGTTGGGCCGAAGCCATCGTGTTATTATTGGAAATGAACGATCATCCACCCACTCTTTAACTCAAGGTGTTCCGCAAGGATCTGTGTTAGGTCCCATTTTGTTTACGCTTTATATTTCTCCACTCGAGTCCATAATAGATAGGTATCATATGCAAAAGATGTTCTATGCGGATGATACGCAACTGTATGTTTCTTTTAAAAAGTCTAATAATTTTGATCCAACTACTAAAATTTTAAATTGTATACACGCTATCAAGGAGTGGTCTCAGCTGAATAGCCTGAAGCTAAACAGTAGTAAAACAGAGTTCCTTCACATTTCTTCACGTTTTCGAGAAACACAATCAATTCAGTCTATAGACCTAGATGGAACATTATTACATGCAAACAGATCTTGTAGAAACCTAGGAGTGATTTTTGATTGTCGGTTGACATTTGATAATTTTATATCTCAAAAGTGTCGCGCTGCTTCGTATGCTTTATATAGGATTGGAAAAATCCGCGACTTTTTGGATAGGCCCACCACTGAAAAATTAGTCCATGCATTTGTTTTATGCCACATTGATTTTTGTAACAGTCTTCTTTTCGGTCTTCCTCAGCGACAAATCAGAAAATTGCAGACTATTCAAAATTCAGCGGCGAGATTAGTGACCCGAACTCGAAAATATGAATCAATCACTCCTGTGCTACGAAATCTACATTGGCTTCCTGTCCACTCCCGTATTTTGTTTAAACTATTAGTTTTTGCATACGAATGCTTTCACGATATTGCCCCTTCCTATTTAAGTGAACTATTATCATTGTATCGGCCTATTCGTACTTTAAGATCAAGCTCAAAAGCATTATTCATTGTCCCTCCCACCTCAACTAAAACATACGGTGAGCGTTCTTTTACCCACGCCTCCTCAGTTTTATGGAATGCACTTCCAGATTCCATGAGAAATCACAATGATCTAAACATGTTTAAGATTTCTCTTAAAAGGTATTTATTCAATGTTTAAAATGTACACCCATGAACTCAGTGTCCAACACTACATGTACTTTTTTGCTTCTAAGTGTATTTTCTAATTTGTATTACTTTTTCTTGTAATTCTATCCTTTCTATTTAAAGCGCATAGGGACATGCTATCCTGTAATGTGTTATGCGCTATAAAAGAACTGAGTATTATTATTATTATTATTTGAATCTGGGGAATGGGTACAGTATTTTAAGTTGACTGTGTATATAGACCTATACAAGAAAAATCAATTCAGCACGGCCTTTATTCTAAATAGTTTGGTCTCTTTTGAAGTGTTCGGGCAATCCTGGATATAATTGTTTTAATCAAGATAGGCCAATTTAGCTCGAGCAATGACCTCGATACTTTCAAAATACTCTCTTGGTGCCAAATGCGGAGGAATGAAAATCCACTCTTATACAGATCAAAAGAGGAGTACGTTAACGGTATGTAATGCCCCCGACTTTGTTCAATCGGTGCACAGAGTTGATATTCAGGGAATTTGCAGATATGAAGGGTGTGTCAGTGTTGAAGGTGTAAATATTAATAGTTTAGGCTATGATGATGACATTGTATTGTGTGCACACCATGAGGAACATCTGCATCAATTACTGGAGGCTGTAAACGTTAAAAGTGAGGAGTTTGGCCTACCCATGAAATAAAATGTTAAGAAAACTAAGTCTATGGTTTTCAGCAAGACAGAGGAAAGGCCCATACTCTGTTTTGGAATTAGATGGCCATATCATTGAGCAGGTGAATAATTTCATCTACCTATAACAAATATCACTTATGATGCAAGATAAAAGGCAGACATCAAAAGAAGGATTGAAATTGTACAGAATAAATTCGTTGCAATGAAAGACTTATTAACAGCAAGAAGCGTGAAAATTGAACTTAGAATGAGACTTATAAATTGCTATGTCTGGTCTGTTCTATTGTATGGGGTAGAAACATGGACATTAACAAAGACTATGAAAAGGAAAACCACATCTATATTGTGTTTTTCATAAGTAAAATAAACGTTGATTTAATATCAATCTTACGTAAGAATGATGAGAATATAATTGAAAGATATGAAAACTAATAGAAAAATACTGCATATGGCAGGACTTAAACAAAATATCCTGATAGGAACGGTTACAGATAGAATGGCGAAATACTTTCGACACATTAAAAGGCATCAGAGTCTCTTGAAAGATTTATTGGAAGGAAAAGTAGAAAGTACCAGAACAAGAGGGAAACCAAGAACCAACTGGGAGGTGAACATTGAGACATGGAGTGGAATGCCAATGCAAGAGGGTACTAGAATGGCAGAGAACAGAAATTTTGCAATCAACCTCCGAGCTGATAGAAGATATATACCTCGATGGTATACCGGTGGATAGTTAGGGATCACTTCCTTTGGGGCTGGATCCGGACCAACTTTTCGTAAAATATACTCCAAATTAGTCTTTGATTTAATGATACATGTAATATAGTAATGATAATAATATTGGATACAACGCAAGATGCCCAAGGCGCTCTAACGTTATTCTTGAAAAGTGCTTTCCACTTTTTTTCTTTTGGTTTTGAGGATTGATTCCACTCTACTCAAGGCGAAGTGGTCCCTGGTATGACTACCCCGCCCCCCCCTTAAAAATAAAAGAATTTCCATTGCTATACATTTCGAGAGTAGCTGCTATCCTAATCAATATATTATGATTGTTCTTTCTCTCTTTTATTCGTTTAGAATCTGATTCATCTTCTTCCTCTGGTGATTGTGACAATCCTACTTTAACATCCATGTTTCAAGGACAGAATAGACAGGTAAATAACAAATCTATTCGCACATCCATTTCCATATGAATCCTACGTCCAGCTATACGTACCCATAGAAAAAAATCAATAACAAGCATTTGCCAAATGTGAAAAATGGTGATCTTGACAATCCTACTTTACATTCATGTTTAAAGGGAAAAATAAATAGATAATAACGAATTGAATATTTAATATCTATCCTTATGATATTAGCCACCCCTTCATTTTTAAGAGGGTGGGGGTCCGCCGGGAACCTGGGAGCGACTTTCACACGTTTTCAGTGCAAAATTGTCTGACAAGTCGATAAAAGATCCTCATGTTTTGGGGATTAATACAGATCAATGAAATAAATATAAAAAGGTGTTTTTTAAAGCGGGAGTGTGGGTGTGCTCGTTCTCCAGAACCCCTAGGTTGGTTTCACGGGATTTAAGGTTTGCATCAAATGAGCAACGTCTCTCAATAGACAATGGTTTATGTAACACTTACACGGCAGTCCAAGAAATACACAATTATCTAATTTTTTCAGGAATTTCTCATATTTCACGCCTATATGGCAATGCACGCAGTAGACTACAAATCAGTATTGATTATTTTTATTTTGGTTTCAAATATCTTTATATATATTTTTTGTTTAAGTGATACGGTAACTTTCTGATTGGTTGTCAATTTAGTTAACCATAACAATAAAGTTGCCCCAAAATATTAAAACTGTTCCTAAAACTCTCTCGTGCACAACTAAGACACAAACATATCACATTTGGGTGCTTGTATAGACTACCTTTACCTTTACCTAACAGGTTTTGAGAATGATAGCCTTTTTACGTGATTTTATTTTATTTCTTTTGTAGAAAAGAAGTGTGCCACTCCGAGGTAAGTAAAATCGAGGTTTTTATTAAAAGAAATATCGACTTAATACATTTCTATAAATCCTGAAAAATAGGGGTAGAACATATTATAACTGCTAACTGTTTTAAAGCCACCTCAACGACTTCGCTATTCAATACAGTACAATCCCATGAGTTAGGCCTGTAGTAAAGCACCCAAGAGCCAAATAAAATTAATATCTACCTTTTCGTCCACTTCTTCCTTTTTACGACCTGCCTCAATTTGTGATATTTTTGTTCTGACATGAAAATACACCCTAAAACTGGAACCTATACAGTTAAATAACAAAATCGTTAATATGATGCAATTACACATTGTTTGGAGCCTCTTAAGTGCAAATCAAAATGAAATATGTACAAAAAGTCTTAGTAGCATTTTTTTAGTGCAGGAAAAATATCAAAGGGTAAGTGTCAAGATTTAGAAGCCTTCCTCTCTATTTCGAGATTTCTCGACGAGAAATTGAAATGAATTTTACCTTACCGAAGGCCACGCAACGCACACTACACGATTCGAATGCGATCCGATTTTCGAAGAAATGGCAATTTTAATAGATTAGGAAATCGAAACAATCATCATCTTCCTCATTTAGGTTCTAAAATGATGATAAGAATACTAACAATCGGAATTTTAGTGCATTTAAACCTTCTAGTCAGAATAATAGCCGAATCCGCTTCAAATCGTAGACAATCGCACTAGTTGTCTGATGGCACTACGATTCTGTGCCGATTTAGCTTTTCCTCCTCCAACGAAGCTCGAAATCCTTTTAAATTTAAATGTTGTTAATCATATATCTATTCGGACCCTCGACCATTAAGATGTTACATGTTTTAATGTCATATCAAATGATGTGTCATATTCTTCCAAAATCGGGTCGTAGTCAAATCGTATAGAGTGCGGTGGGCTTATAGCATGTGCATTTGGGCAAGTCCAAGCTATAAAAAAATATTGTATCCAATGCCTTACCGCCCACATTAAATAAGGTTTTAGTATATCTGATGGTTTTGAATGGCCAACTGTCCAGAAAAATGATACTTCTGATGACAATTCATGTTGACAATACCATAATATAGGCCTCCTTGGTAAGCTGTGGGACACCAATGACCAAATACTTTGAACTAACACGTTCATAAATAGAGCGGTAACGATATATGTTTGGATTGACTTTGTTGTAACTTTGAAAATGTCCGCACATTTTCAATTGTTTTTTGACGATTTTCTGGAAAAGCTTTTATCTGGGCCTTTGCCTAATAAATAGATAGATAGAGATTTTAAAATTTTAAAAACAAGTGCATCATCATTTATTGCGTCACCTAATGCTTAAACATGGATTTAAAGCTTACATCTTTAAGTATTCAACAAAAGCCCTAATTCAACCAGTCCGCCTTTCATTCTTATTTACAAGGGGTATGAATAATTCAGTTGTTAATTGTATGTATATTTTCATATACAAATATATATATACATTTATACATATATATGTACAACTTTACCTCGACAATTTGAGGCTCGACAATGGAATTAAAAGCTCCACATTTGTGAATAGTTTACACCTCTTCATGGGGTGAACACCAAACAGTTCAAAATATGTCTTTCTTCTCCAACGTGAATGATTTAATGTAATATAGTCTCAATCATATATTGACACTGATTTTTCCAAATTATATTGAAAGAAGAGATGGAGGATACCTTTATTTTCTTTCAGAATAAATCGATAATCATATAATGTATTAATCTAAATATATGTAATATCCTATGTATTGTAACTGAAGACGGAAATGTGTTTACCGTCATATTTACAACTTTGTATCACACTCTGCATAGTTACAGAATGTCTAAAAGAAGGAGCTCTAACGATCACGCTCATGTGTGACCCAGGATCAACGATCATAATCACCAAAGGAGTATGTGTGAAGGTTCCTTCTTGCGATGTCTATGACCCCTCCATAGAGAGCCAATGTGATAACAGTGACAAGACTGCACTGTGGGTTCCGTATTGCCAGACGGTCAATCCATGTACCTTCACTACCTCATGCGATGCGGGTGAAACGTGCCCGGGAGACTACACCTACGTCTACGCTGATTATAAATGTAAGGAGTAGAGGTTCTAGAAATGGCAGGAAATCATCTCCCAACCCTACCCCCTCCCCGCCCCCCTCACTTTCCAAAAAAAAATAATAACGATATTCCACCTCAATTTTTATTCAATGAATCTAAGAGATGCACATCGAAATATATTCAAGTTGTTCTTATTTGGGGAAGCGTATAGAAGTGATAGTATAGAGAAATCGACTGCTACGAGAGGACTGGCTGTTTTTATACACTCAAGGGGAAGTTGCATCCGCTGCTATCACCCGGCGAGGCGCGCCTGGGTGGGCGACGCGCCGAGGGGTGATGGCAGCACGCAACTTTCCCGCGAGCCAGTATAGAAACAGCCAGTCCTCGAATATTAAAGCAGTCGATATCTCTTTTATATACCGAATTGACACAAAAATCTACCAAGATTTCGTACCTTATCCTTTTCTTGAGTAGAGATTGGTTAAAACATCACAGAAAATCTGAGACGCTGTCTGTTAATCTTCGCTGGAAAAATGACTGAAAGTTTCAATCATTTGGGAATCGCAGACAAAAAGCACTGTATGGTGTCCGCGCTCGCACAAAGACAATTTTAACAAGTAAACCAATGGGGATCGCAGTATGAGGGCACTTTTCAAAAGACTATTGACTAGTGGGCAGGTATGAGGGCACTTTTTCAAAGACTATTGACTGGTAGGCGGGGCATGGCTAAAATCACGACTCCAATTTTGACCAATCAGAAGGCTAGATTTCTAAAGTGAGGTATATAATTTATTTTATACAACACCTACTAAGATTCTTGCAACCTCATTGGTCAATTCTTAATCACATGACATGCGATAAAAGTAGTGTTGAACAGCATCATTCTCCAGGCGTGCAATTCCGTTTGATCAATTTGCACCATTGCACGCTGACGTCATTAATGATGTACAGAGTATATTGTGAGGTAAGTGACATCACCGTGCAATCGAACAAATGGATCAAACGAAATTGCACTCTGACGTCACAATAAATATAAAGCATGGTACGCGCGGCGCAGTTATTCAGTTATGCCTATGGTTAATATTATTAACAGAAAAATTGTTTTTAGCCCGTTAACGTCCGAGGTGTTGTATAAAACAAATAGTGAATGGTCTTTATTCGTGCAATGGAACAAGATTTTGCATTCGGTAAAAGATGAGACGCTCTATTCAACTCGGCTGCGCCTCTTATCTTTCACCTCGTCCAAAATCTTGTACCATTGCACTCATGGCCATTCACTATTTGTGTATTATGTATTCATAGTTATATATTGCACTGTTTTCTAAGTTCTATATATACGTCTAATAATGATAATAGTTGCAATTATACAGCACCTTTTTCATTTGATACAAAGCGCTTTGAGATGCCATCCACGAGTTAGTGTTACCAAGCAGTGACAGTGTGAGTTCAAAGAAAGCTAAGGTTTTAGAACAGATAATTATGTCTTCAAACTCTGTTTGATTTTTTCAACTATTTGGCAGGTTGGTGCTGATTTGAAATTGAGGAGGGAGCCTATTCCAGAGTATGCGAGCAGGAGAGGAGAAAGCTGTATCGCCGGCTAATTTATCGATGAGTGGTTGAATAAAGATCACTGACGATCCTTTTTCCTCTATAAATCAAATTGTTTATATCATCGATCATATTTTTAATGCAATTCTTATTCCATACACAGGTGTTACATATGGAACAACCATGCCGACAGCGTTAACAAGTGTAAGTTATCCATAACGGGGTCATATGACATAATTACATACAAACAGTTACTAGGTAGACTACAATGTGGCGTACTAAGGTATTTTCTAGGTAAGATTGTTTATAACATCATAAATTGACTTTACGTTCATCTTGCGATTTATTAATTAAATTCATTCACTCGCTTAATCACTTATTCATTCATTTTTTTTATTTTTTTTTTATTTGTTCAACGTACTTTTGCATTGGATTTTTCTTTTTCTCACTTACAAATAAAAGTATAAAACATCGTTTATGAGTTAGAACAGAAATAGGTTTCATAACACTAAGTTGAATGCTAAAACGATACACTTAATATTGATTATTGCTTGGTAACTGTGTTGTTTCTTATTCTTCTACTAAGTTATGTATGTAATTCTATATTATCCCGTTTTCATGAAATATACGTATCACAATGAAATAACTAAAGTTATTTCATGAAAAAAATATATTATGATTATACTGACGGAAAAGAATTGTATATTTCTGTTTGGTAACAGACCACTCGTGAAACGTCTACAGAAGGTCGGACTCCAACGCCAGGTAAGTATTCACAAAATTATGTGGAGGTTCCGTGGAATATGTGGAATAGTTCTATACATGTTCAATCATGATAATAGTTGCTATTTATACAGCACCTTTTCCACTTGATACAAAGCGATTTGAGATGCCTTTTAATGTAATTCGATAAAGGTATTTAATATAGGTCTATAGTATGGGCAAGTCAAAGTGTTTTCGTCATTGTAACGTAATTTCCCCTCTCCGTACCTACTATCAAAGTTAGCTAAACATAGATGGTCAGATACTCCTATGCCTTCTTCTCCAACGACCAATGGACTTAGGTAAACATTTTTTTTTCATTAAAACATTAAAAACAACATAAAACAATGAACATAAAGAGAGATGGAGAGAGAGAGAGCGAGAGAGAGAAAGAAGAGAAAAAAATAATGAGTTTACTTGGAGAGCGTAAGGAGTTAATGATCTTTCAGGAGGAATTTGAAATTATCCGACAGGCTACATGAAATTTCAACTTAGCCTTTAATAAATCAGTCAGGTATAGGCTTATGCTATATCAATGTCAAGTGTATGTCTACATAACCTCGTAGTGGGTTGGAAGGGATTAATCTTTACCTAGCATTGCATCTTTTAATGCTCGTCTTTTTAATGCTATTCGTAATCCATACATAGGTGTCCCAGGTGAAACAAACTTGCCGACAAGGTCAACAAGTGTAAGTTATCCATAACGAGGTCATATCACATACAAACATTCACTCGGAAGAATATAATTTGTTGCAATTTAAAAAAATTGACTAACTTATGTGTTTTCTAGATAAAATTGTTCATAACATCGTAAACTGACTAAACGTTCGTCTTACATTTTATTTATTCTATTTTACTCACTCGTTTTATCACTTATTCATTCAATCCCATTCATTCATTCATTTCATTTTATTCATTTGTTCAACGTACTTTTGACATGGATTTTTCTGTTTTTCTCACTTACAAATAGAAGTATCAGAAATTGTTTATGAGTTAGAACAAAAAAAATGTGTTCCATAACACTAACTTGAATGATAAAACGATAAACTTAATATTGATCATTGCTTGGTAACTGGGTTGTTTTTTATTCTTTTACTAAGTTATGTTTTTATTTCTATATTATCCCGTTTTCATGAAATCTACGTATCACAATATAATAATTAAAGTTATTTCATAAAATAATCTATTATGATTATACTAACGGAAAAGAATTGTATATTTCTGTGTGATTACAGGCCACTCCTGAAAGGCCTACAGAAGATCGGACTCCAACGCCAGGTAAATATTCAACAAATTATGTGGAGGTGTCATGGTAAAGTGGTTCATTTACTTGGCTCTCAATCCTAATGTTTAGGGTTCAAATCCAAGCCCGGTACCAATGTCCTTTGGCAAGACATTAATCTACATTTACTACTTCCCACCCAGTTGTAAATGGCAATAGCTAGGGTGGTAATTATTGCAGGGCCCTCGTGCAGAACAGTACAGAAGCTGATGAGGCTTCTATGTTGGTAAAAAAAATTATGATTATTATCATTATCATTATTATTATTAACAGTTGCAAAATCCAGATAAAACACTATTGGTTATAAAAGTACAGCAATTAGAAGCGTCAGTATTGAGTGCTAAATAGATGTAACTATTATTATCACTTTATTATTATTATTATTATTATTGTTTGTATTATTATTGTTGTTTTTGTTGTTATTATTATTATTATCATTATTATCATTATTATTATTATTATTATTATTATTATTATAATCATTATCATCATCATCATCATCATCATCATCACTGTTATTATCATTAATATTTAATGGTTGAGCTAACGCTAGAAGTAACATTCCTGTACAGATTACAACCAGCAAATTGTCGTTACCAGGGCGAGCCGTTCTATTCCAGAAGAAAAAATGGGGTGCAGCGAAGAGGGGCTTCTATTGTAAGAGAACACTGAGAGCGATCGAGAGGGCATGGGAATTTTTCTATTTTCAATCTTGGATTCGATCATACTCAGATATTTTGTGTGGATTGTCTATGACCGCATGCTACCGACACTGGCAATCCAGAAGGGGAAACGTAAAATATACATACATAATGTATTCGGGGCAGTGGGAAAGTTTCTTTCTTAGCGTTTCTGCTTCGAAAATTGTCGCCATTTTTTATTGTATCCTCAGTTACAGATATTGAGTTAAGATATTGTATATTTGGGTGTAATAATTGAATGTTTTCTCATTATCAGAATGTGGCAAATACCTGGGCGGGATGGGGGCCCTAAATAATACTGTTGGAGGTGCAGCGTCCAAAGCTCCCCCTCAAAAAAGGAAACCGAGTCTGCTGTTGTGTACAAATTGAAGGCTCGCGTTGCCTCATAATGTGATATTAGTATTCGATATAGGTCTATAGTACGGGCAAGTCAAAGGTATTTCGTAATTTTAACGTAATTTCCCCTCTCCGTACCTACTTCGAAAGCTAGCTACTCCTATGCCTCATTTTACAACGGCCAATGGACTTGGGTAAACATTCTTAAAAAACATTAGAAATGAAACAATTGACATAAAGAGAGAGAGGGAAAAGTAAAGAAAATCAAACTGTTGATTTAGACAGTGTGTGGTGTAAACGATCTTTCATGAGAAATTTGATACTATCAACTCGGCCTTTAACAAATCAGTCAGGTACAGACTTATGCTACATGTATTGCCATGTCAAGTGTAGTCCCACGTAACCTCAAAGTGGGGTGGAAGGGGTTAAACTTTACCTGGCATCGCATCATTAATCTTGATTTTAATTATTAACACGATCAAAAAGACTTCCGAGAAATCAACTCAAGTGCATTTAAAATAACCTATTGCATATCCCAAAGAAATCATGTTTGGATTAGGTAATACGTCGCTGTAATGCTCACATATTTCACAAAGTAATGACTAAGGCTATTGATATTGATTGCGGTTGCCTTTGCGATCGTGTTTTAATATAGGCCTACATTTTAATAGGTATTGTCAAACATCACATCAAATGTTTATTTCGGTCATTTTCCACAGATTTTACCACAATTCACCAGGCATTGCCCACAATACCATCACAAGCAGACATAGTCCACCAGAAGACCTCCCTCTTCAAACGGATCGAGGGATTGCGCCTTCAAAATCACGTGATCAAAACCAAACATGGATTGTCATTGGTCAAATGCGGTGGCGAGTGTAACAAGCGAGATGACTGCGTGTCATTTAACATCGGCAACGGTGTGTGTGAGCTCAACAACCAGGTGGTAGGCGGCACCGGTGTCAGCAGAGATGACTTTGTTAAAGACGAGGGATTTAAATATTATGAGAAACAATAGACTTTGAGTCGAAGTTTGTCTTGAACGTATTAATCATCATGATAATGGTTTGCGAAAACAGGTGATTGACGTTAATGATGTACATAGATATCGATTGTACTTCTTCATATTATATCAATTTCATATTATACCAGCTGAGATTATGAGTAATCACAGAGATTTGTCGATCAAGATGTTGATTTACTTGTTTTAATGTGTATAACGAAACTTTAGAAGAAGAAAAGTGTCACCAACTTGTAATTGTATTGTTCATGTGCATACAAAGTTTACTTTTGTATGATAAATTATCAATATCAGTTTAACCATACAAATAATGTTACAGTCGCTAACACATGAAAGTATTTGTTTTGTCATGATCAAGAGTACATGACTGTATGTAAATATTTCTTCATTTGATTGTGTGAATTCTATATCCATTACATTGTTATAAGTGTTAAGTCAAATGTCTTAAAACATGTCGTTTTACGTCAAACTACTACCATTATGTAATAGCACGTTCTAAAGAAGAACAAAAGCGCTTTTAAGAAGTTAATGGACCATTATTCCGTCTTAGTGGAAATACGCTTCATCATTTATAAGTGTTACTTATAAATGATGAAGTATTTCACTTTGTCTCTACATTAATTGCTACAGTAGCAATTAATGTAGAGACAATTAACGCGAAAAGGTTTGACTTGACTTATTCATTATTTGGTGTCTGAATCATCTTTTGAATATAGGGTAGGTGTAGGGAATTGGAGACCGTAGAGAATTGGAGACCAGGCAAGCTTGAACCCATCACTGTCTGTCCGTGTTGGCTCCAATATTGCTATAGCGCCATCTGTGGCCTTTAACAACACTACTGCATAATTATATCCAATTCATTTCGAAGACTACAATGCGTTCTTTCTCTGAGAAAATTGGCAAAATTGACCAAGGTCAGCAATTTTGATCGTAAAATTTTGCTCTGATATAAAAACACAATTTTCACTGAATGTTGTGGTGCATGCAGATATTTAGGGGTGGCTCTTAAAAAGTAGTTTTAAAGGTAAAGACCAGTTTTGGTACAGTGCTTGTAACTTTACCAAGACTGGGCCAAATTTCTTATCATTTTGATGATTCCAGAACCTTGCAGTACACACCAATACTTATATGCTAGATGATCAACCTTTTCTGATCGATTCCACAACGTTTCTTTCACAATGCAATCGCATGACCAGAACTGGTCTCTATCTTTAAAAGGAAGTTTATGAAGTGTGCCAACCATTACAGAAAACTTAGGGCCATTGTGTGTTGTGAATGGGTGTTG
Source organism: Mesocentrotus franciscanus (assembly GCA_037976565.1). Lineage (NCBI taxonomy): Eukaryota > Metazoa > Echinodermata > Echinoidea > Camarodonta > Strongylocentrotidae > Mesocentrotus > Mesocentrotus franciscanus. Next base: position 12,678,840 of record CP137677.1, read on the forward strand.
CAATGCACATTATGAATGGTGTCTCTTCAGAAATGTGTGTAGGCAATGGGGGACACAAGGTCCAAGATGGGGGTCGTTTGTTGTGAATAAAGGGAAAACAGCAAAATTTGCATAAAATTGATGAATAAATAATTACTACAGAAATTGGAAATACACTCTGCCTAGAAGTCAAATCTACTGGGACTGAAGAAAGTTGTTTTAAGTTTTTAAAGTTTTAAAGTTGTTTTAATGATGTGACCAATGTGAAAGTCACGTTGCCAGGATAGTATTCTGAAAGCATTTTTTTTTAAATTCCATCATGGTGTCATTCTCATTTCAATGCATTTCATATTAAGATAACTAGTTTTAATGTTTAATGATGTTAGTGTTATCAATGTAAAAGTCACATTGGTAGAAAAAGAAGATTGACCAAGCCAAGGCCAAAAAACATTGACACTTTTAGTTGCATGAAAGTACAACAAATAAAAGCATCACTATACAGAATGGGAAACCGATATGGGCCTACTTTCCCGCAGTTGTTCATTTCATGTTGAAAGGCACTATTATGAAACATATTTGGTTGTTCGTGTCACCATTCTAATTTGAATGCATTTCATTTAAGAAGGTGTTTCTATGCTGTGAGTTTGATCAATGTAAAAGTCACATTGTTAGAAAAAAGAAGATTGACCAAGCCAAGGCCAAAAAACATTGACACTTTTAGTTGCATGAAAGTACAACAAATAAAAGCATCACTATACAGAATGGGAAACCGATATGGGCCTACTTTCCCGCAGTTGTTCATTTCATGTCGAAAGGCACTATTATGAAACATATTTGGTTGTTCGTGTCACCATTCTAATTTGAATGCATTTCATTTTAAGAAGGTGTTTCTATGCTGTGAGTTTGATCAATGTAAAAGTCACATTGTTAGAAAAAAGAAGATTGACCAAGCCAAGGCCAAAAAACATTGACACTTTTAGTTGCATGAAAGTACAACAAATAAAAGCATCACTATACAGAATGGGAAACCGATATGGGCCTACTTTCCCGCAGTTGTTCATTTCATGTTGAAAGGCACTATTATGAAACATATTTGGTTGTTCGTGTCACCATTCTAATTTGAATGCATTTCATTTTAAGAAGGTGTTTCTATGCTGTGAGTTTGATCAATGTAAAAGTCACATTGCCAGAACATTATTCTGAAAGTATTTAAACATAATTTAAAGCACCTTTATTACGGTAAACAAAAAACTACAGAAATATTTTAGGCCACATTGGTTTAAAATCGTTTCAAAATTACATTAAGTTCATTGGCTGCATGTATCTCTTTCAAATTGTGTTTGAACTAACTAGAACAATCCCATTTTCATTCAAATTGTATTTAAAATGTCTTGATTTGTAACTGTCCCTTATTACCTACACATGCTACACATGTACGTAATGAGAGACCTTTGGTGATGACGTCATTAATCACTGTTATCTTATTAATCAGTTACATCATGACCACAATTTTGTCACCAAATAAAGAGAATAAGTTACTGAAGAGAATACAAAACTTTCTGTATGTGTAACATTTTTCATATTTATGTAAATTATGCAAATGTGCTTAAGGGTCTCCACCCCACACCTACCCTAGGCCTACATTTTCATGAATTTCAACATAACGGTTTTAATCTGATAAGGCCTACGCAAGCATGTCCACATCCACCCACACACCCACTCAGCCCACACACAAACACAAAGAAAATACTAACGGTTGGATGTTTATATCCTCAATTTTCAAGCCTTTACTGTTGGGGCACTATAAATAGGTTTTGATTTTCAAGATGAAATTAGAACAATGGGTAAACCTAAGTAATAAATGAATGAAACAAGGGTCTCAGATTTATCTGAACCGAATCAGATTTCGCTTGACTGGGTATAGCTATACTAGGACACATCTTTGTTCTAAGATATCGGCATACTATAGAGTATTTCCCGGTTGTTAAAGTAGGACGCAATAAGAATTTGATGTTTTATAAGGTTTTGTATGACTAGTTTATCGGCTAACGGGTTAATTTATCTTATGTGATAGGGAAGGCGCGGTGGCTTAAAATAAGACTGGAGCTGTTGTGACCTAAACACTCATCAGATTTGTGTGTCGAGTGTGGACCACAAAGCAACCATTATTCCAAAGGATGTTTTTTTGTACATCAGATGGTAATTGTTTCACTTTAAAAATTGCTATTTTGAGTCATGGGTAAATTTTAAAAGAAAAGAAAAGAAGAAATCATCTTGTTTTTAAAATTTGTTTTGTACGATGCAAAATTAATATATAATACATTCCCTGGAAAGAGAGAAATAGGGTTTAGAAGTAATGTTGCAAATGCATAAGATTGAAATTGTAATTATATCAAATAGCAGATAAGACTCTGACCAGTTTTATAATCTGTAAACATGTTAATTTAAAATATTCTGTCGGTTTAAGAAAATTAAATAAATTAGACATAACTTGTATTATCTTCTATACAATATTCTCTTCATATCTTTTAACATTTAATGTGTATACGGTTGGATGAATTGAATCATATGTGGAAAAAGTATGGAAACAGAACGTGAGAGAACAGAGAGAGAGAGAGAGAGAGCAAAAGAGAAAGGGAAAGATATGAGAGAGCACTATTTAATGGTGAGAGATGTTGATGTCATGAAAATGAGAAATATATAATGCTGTTAGATAGTGAGAAAGAGTAAAAACAGTTGCCAAAAGCATGTTCAAATATGTAGTAGCCTATTATAAACAGTTGGAGCATATGAGGGGGGGGGGTACCACCATCGTATTCCCCGTCTCGTTTCATGTGATATTCCCCCACTTACTCTCACAGGGTTTGGAAGAGCTGATAAAACTACACTTGTTTGGGTTCTCAAAAGAGAGAGCCGGAGGGGGTGTCAAACTTTTAATCTAAAATAAGCCAACACACACACGTACACGCACACACGCACACATACCAACCACCTGACCACACTTCCGCACATATATTACATACTGTTCCTAGCCTCCTCAGAATACCCAAAATTGGAGCATACACACCCATAAATGCACACGGCACTCGCTTCACCCTCACACGCCTTATAATTTATATAAAGTAAAAGTAATAATGATAATGATAATAATAATTTGTTTACCGAGGAAGCTCTGACAGTATCAGTCCTGTTCTTTCCGAGGACCCTGCACTTATTATTACCGGAGAAATTGTCAAGTACCCATTTACACCTGGGTGGAGAGTGGCAAATGTGGATGAAAGTCTTGCTAAACGACGTTAGCGCCGCGCTGGGATTCGAACCCTCAAACCTTGAATTGAGAGTCAAGTGAATGAACGACTATACCCCGACCCTTCCTGATACCAACATTGAACAGCGTTCTAGACCAAATTAATATTCTTCCAATTTTGTTCCAATAAACATAATATGCTCTTTTCCTTTAACAAGATAATGGATCTCAATATTAAGTGAAATTCAAATCCAAAGCTTTTTAATAAAAATTACGTAATTTTAAATTGACTGTAGCTGTTGTTCTCAACCCCCGAAAAGTTTTTATTTAAAATAATTATGTTTTATACAGACACGGGCTAGAATTAATAAAATGGGTTAACTAGCACTTTAATATGAAAAGCCATTTTACAGTTCACGCTTATAAAAAGTGCGTGCTGTTCTTACAAAGTTAGACATATTTTGTCCCACTTTGTAGAATGATCGAGTGCGCCCACTGAATGGAAGATTAGACCGAGGTTGAAATTACGCATTATCACTCCTTCGTTAAATGGATATTTAATTACAAACGGATTTTTAATAAAGAATGATGTGACATACAACCAACATTCTAAAAAGTAATAGAATATTGGAAAATCCCATGCACGTCTCTCTCTCTCTCTCTCTAGGTCGATGTGACAGTATCGTTAATTCATATGCATACACATTGAATAGATGATAGAAATCAAAATTAATCTTACCAATTCTAATCAACAGGTGCTGCATTACATCATTATGCAGTAAAAGCTTCATTGTTCAGTAATATTCTAACAGGCACGTTGGATTTGCCGTTATTGAGCAAATAAACAGATCGCAGACGCTCAGATATAAAGCATTTATCTACAAAAATAATTGCTGAGTTTTTTCATTCTTTTTATTTTAGTGTGGAAGAGTATAATAGAAAAATTATCCCCCGAAAAGGATGGCACTTAAAATGCCCTCATAATTCGAAATAAATGTATGACAAGTAGCATCAGGCGCGATGGTTCAGTGGTAGAGCAGTGGTTTCGTAACCGGGAGGTCCCGGGTTCGAAACCAAATCGATGCGCTAGTTCCCTTAGGTAAGGCATTAATCCTTATTACTAAGTCCGTCGGAGAGGACTTAAAGCCATCGGTCCCCTTGTTGCTTACCTACAAGCATACACATGCTTTCTTAGCAGTCGGGTAAACCAAACAAACCAACCAAAGCTAAAGGTTGTCGACCCCAACCTCATGCCTGCCACATGCTTGTGTAGTCCCATATACACATTTATATGAAAAGTGCAAGTGACTTTGAGCAAAACTGGGCCAATTTCTCATCATTTTTTATGATTCCAAAACCTCAATATATATACCAATACTGATATTGGTGATCAAGCTCTTCCCATCGCTTCCAAACAGTTTCTTTCACAATGCAATTACATGACAAGAGCTCAACTTTATCTTTCAAAAAGACAGTTTGACATTCAAATTTTTGTATTTGCGATACTAGAGCAGTAGATGGCAGCAAATAATCTGTTTTCACCCTGACCATAGTAATAACTTCACATCAGAATCTACAGGATGACCGATCTCAAATCTATTACATTATTAATGCTACCTATATTTATAATGTTTCTGTAACTTATAGATAGGCCTATCATAAAAGATCATTTATTACGGAATTAAACTAAGTTTACTTTTATTCACTGAAGTTTACATGTAAGTTTCATAATCATATCAAAATGTTGAAAAGTAGAACCTGAAGTAAATTGTAAATAAAATGCTCTTCAAATTTTCGGAACAGTAACAAAAAGTATATAGATTCTTGTCTAGTTATCTTCCACAATAGATCCATTGTTAGATCTACTTGGAAAACAAATTATTTTAAAAGACACCTCAATCAATTTTGTGTTCAACTATTAATATATTTAAACAGATTATGCAGTTAGATATCGTCCCGGGGGCTCGAAACCAAATCGATGCGATAGTGCCCTTTGGTAAGGAATTAATTATCATTAACAAGTTCCTTGGACAGGACTTCAGTAAAGCCGTCGGTCCCCTGGTTGCTTACCAGCAAGCATACACATGCTTTCTTAGCAGTCGGGTAAACCAAACAAACCAACCAAAGCTAAAGGTTGTCGACCCCAACCTCATGCCTGCCACATGCTTGTGTAGTCCCATATACACATTTATATGAAAAGTGCATGTGACTTTGAGCAAAACTCGGCCAATTTCTCATCATTATATATACCAATACTGATATTGGTGATTAACCTCTTCCCATCGCTTCCAAACAGTTTCTTTCACAATGCAATTGCATGACAAGAGCTCAACTTTATCTTTTAAAAAGACAGTTTGACATTCAAATGAAGAAGAGGAAAAAATTGTATTTGCCAATAAAATGAAATCCCGATACGAATCATCAATCAATCCAGTTGTATTATCCTCTCTTTATAAGTAATTGATTCGAAACACACAAATCTGCTATTGAGTTATGTAGGGTAATATATTATTCATATGTGGTGTGAATCTATAGATTTGCCTTCCATCAAGTTATATAGAGTAATTCATATATTTTAAATGTTTAACATCATTTTATGCTTATTTTCGAGATACCACTTATAGGTATGCGATTACATAACCTTTCTCATGATATTATCATGTGGCATCACATTTTGAAACAGTCGTGAAAAGGATCGTTCATTCGTTTATCTTTTTAATACGATTTATAAAACGCCGGAAAAAGAATGCTGGAACAAAGGCTAATATTGCGTCACGCGAAAATTACTTTTATCCCATTGCTTTAATTAAATTTCATTGTGACAAATATTTTTCTGTTAATAAAAGATTTCACGTTCATGAAAACTTTAAATCTTCGCGCTCGACACAAAACAACATACTCCTCTTACAGAACAGTCACGTTTTCATCTGTTCCAGGTGTATTTCGGATCTCCTATCACTTTCACAGATAATCAGATAAAAAGCTGCTTCATTATCTACGTTAAACTTCGAATAACCTTTAACTTTTCTTCAAGTCAAGATCATAAACTCAGAAAGAGCAATGAATTGTTTCAGAGTTGTTTTCATCTTCGCGTCGGTCATCTTGATGCATCTTTTTATTGGTCTTTGCAGCTCGACTGAGATGGAAGGTAAGTCACATTGTATAGGAAGATGAAGGTGTTGTGGTCGAGTGGATACGTCACCGGACTGTGGATCACATGGTTCGAGGTTCGAGTCCGCCACGACACCAATATCCTTTGGCACGACATTAATCTACATTTACCACACTAGACCCAGGTGAGGTAAATTGGTACCTGGCAGGAATTAATTCCTTGAAATGTTAGAGCGCCATAAAGGCAGCCATGCTAAAGCCGGGTAATACATGTAGTTGGAGCGCCAGGAGTGTCAAGTCTGACAGACATGAGCGCTATACAAGAACCTTCTGTGATTGTTATTATTATTATTACTATTATTAGTAGTAGTAGTAGTATTATGGAATAATGCCTTCGCCTACCCTAGATCTCCTTTGCTATATGGGGGAAAAGTCATCATTTCCATTTAAGCGGTCATTGTGAATTTTTGTTGACATGGTGCAAATCAGTTTATGACGTGTATGAACAGAAATTTAATCACGTATATTCTGTTAATTTCTTTTAATAATTATGTGATATTTTTAATATTGGTGATATAGTTGTATTTTAGAATGTTCCATTAGATGCCATTAAAAAAAGAGTTTGTGAAGTTTGGAAATGTTTCCTCAAGTCAGGTTTAGGTATGTTGCTAAGCGTAATGTGTTAATTCGTCTTCTTTTTTTGTAAACGTGACAAATCAAGTCTTAACAAAAAAATCTAAAAGATCATTTCTACGCTGCTTATCCCCATAAGAGAGGAAAGAATGCGCGAATATAGAGATCAGACTTTTATTTGCCTGTGTGATCAAAATTGCTCCTAAAAGCAAAGTTCAAAATGAAAAACGTTATAATGTTTTGGCTCAAAATGACATTTGATTTCATAAAAGGGTGTTGCTATAAAAGCTAACCACTTGTGAAAGGCGTAAATATTCTCAAAAAGAATGAAACGCCGATAATACAAAAAAAAAAACCTCCAGATTCAACGGATTAATACCCGAGTCGTCTGCATTGCGTTCTTAGCGTTAAGAAATATTTTAATTCTTCCTCGTTCAGCCCCTTCGATTTTTGGCTCATGACGCCCCTGCTAGAATGTATATATTTGCAAAATCCTGGATTTCTCAAGAACAACAAAATCTTGTTTGGAATATGGGGAATTGACACAGTATTTAAGTTGACTGTGTTACTGTGTATATACCTATACAAGAAAAATCTGTTCGGCGACCTTTTATTCTAAAACGTTTGGTCTCTTTTGAAGCTTTCGGGCATCCTGGATAGAATTTGTTTAAGTAAGTCATTGCGTAAACAAATAATGAACGCAATAATTAATCAAGATAGGCCAATGAAACTCAAGCAGTTACCTTGATGCTTTCAACATACTCTCTAGACGCAAAATGCGGAGGAATGAAAATCCACTCTTAGAAACAATTCGAAAGAGGAGTACGTTAAAGGTGTGTAATGTCCCTGACTTTGTTCAACCTCTGCACAGAGGTAATCTTCAGGGAAATTGCAGATATTAAGGGTGTGTCAGTGTTGAAGGTGTAAATATTAATAATTTAACGTATGCTGATAACAGTGTGTTGTGTGCGCAGAGTGAGGAACATCTGCAAGAATTACTGGATGCTGTAAAAGTTAAAGCTGAAGAGATTGGCCTACCCATAAATGTGAAGAAAACTAAGTCTATGGTTTTCAGCAAGGCAGAGGAAAAGCGCAGACTCTGCTTCGAACTAGATGACTATAAATAGATCAACATATCATTGAGCAGGTCAATAATTACATCTACCTAGAACTATATATCACTACTGATTATGACAGGTGAGAGGCTGACATCAAACTAAGGATTGAACTTGCACGGAACACGTTCTTGGCAATGAAAGACTTATGTACAACAAGAATCATGGAAATTTAACTTAGAATGAGACTTATACATTGCTATGTCTGGTCTTTTCTATTGTACGGAGCAGAAGCATGGACATTAACAAAGACTATGGAAAGGAAAATCACATCATTTTAAAATTAAGTGTACATTGGAATGATGAGAATATAATGGAAACATATGAAAACTAACCGAGAAATACTGCATATGGCACGACTTAAACAAATATCCTGATAGGAATGGTTAAAGAAAGAAAGGCGAAATACTTTCGCCACATTGAAAGAGTCTCTTGAAAGATTTATTGGAAGGGAAAGTAGATTGTACCAGAACAAGAGGGAAACCAAGAACCAACTGCATGGGAGGTGAACATTAAGACATGAAGTGGTATGACAATGCAAGAGGGTACTAGTATGGCAGAGAACAGAAATTTTGCAATCAACCTCCGAGCTGATCGAAGATACCTTGATAGTTAGGGATCACTTCCTTTGGGGCTGGATCCAGACCAAAATATCGTGAAAGATACTCCAAACTCCAAAGCAGTCGTTGAATTAATAATAATATAGTAATGATAATAATATTGGATACAACGCAAGGTGCTCAAGGCGCTCCAATATTATTATTGGAAAGTGCTTTCTACTATTTTTCTTTCAGTTTGAGGATTGATTCCACTCTACTCGAAGCGAAGTGATCCCTGATATGACTCCCTCGCCCCTTAAAAAGGAGAACTTCCTATCCTGTACATTTCGAGAGTAGCTGCTACCTTAATCAATATCTTAAAATTGTTCTATCTCTCTTATATTCGTTTAGAATCGGATTCATCTTCGTCCTCTGGTAATTGTGAAAATCCAACTTTAACATCCATGTTTAAAGGACAGAATAGACAGGTAAATAACGAATTTATTCGTGCATCCATGTTTAAAGGAAGAAAAAGACAGGTAATAAGGAATTGTATACAGTACAGTTAAAATATTAGTTATCCCCTTCATTTTTTAAGGGGGATCCGCTAAATAACGAAGTTAATCGCGCATCCATTTCCATATGAATCTTGACAATCTTACTTTACATTCATGTTTAAAGGGAAAAATAAATAGATAATAACGAATTGTATATATATATAATATGTATCCTTATAATATTAGCCACCCCTTCATTTTTAAGGGGGCGGGTCCGACAGGAACCTGGAAGCGACTTTCACACGTTTTCAGTGCAAAATTGTCTGACAAGTCGATAAAAGATCCTCATGTTTTGGGGATTAATACAGATCAAAGAAATAAATTTTAAAAAATCTTTTTTAAAGCGGGAGTGTGGGTGTGCTCGTTCTCCAGAACCCCTAGGTTGGTTATACGGGCTTTAAGGTTTGCATCAAATGAGCAACGTCTCTTAATAGACAATGGCCTATGTAACACTTACACGGCAGTCCAAGAAAAACACGATTATCTAATTTTCAGGAATTTCTCATATTTTACGTCTATATGGCAATGCACGCAGTAGGCTACAAATCGATATTGATTATTTTTTATTTTGGTTTCAAATATATTTATATATCTTTCTTTTTAAGTGATACGGTAACTTTTTGATCGGTCGTCAATTTTATTTAACCACAACAATAAAGTGGCCCCAAAATAGTAAAACTGTTCGTTCCTAAAACTCTCTCGTGGACAACTAAGACGCAAAAACATATGATTTGGGTGCTTTTAGACTACCAATTACATTAGAAAAAAAGTTTTGAGAATGATAGCCTTCTTCAATACGTGATTTTATTTCAATTCTTTTCTTTTGTAGAAAAGAAGTACGCCACCCCGAGGTAAGTAAGATCGAGGGGGGTTTAAACGGAATATCGATTTAATACATGTCTATAAAGCCAGAAAAATAGGGGTAGAACAGATAACTGCTAGTCTAGAGTGCTTTAAAGCCACCTCAATGCCCTTGCAGTTCAATACAATTTGTTTGTCATTTGATATTTTTATTTGGAAATTAAATTACACACAGCTGGGAAGTTTTAACAGTAAGATAACAAAAATCGAATGCAATTTCATTTGTTTTGAGCCTCTGGAGTGCAAACACAAATGTAATTTTATTAAGAAAAAAAATATGTAGAAAAAAATCTCAGTAGCATTATTGTGTGCAGGAAAAACATCAAAGGTTAAATATCAAGCTGAAACCCCTCCTCCTTATTTTCAAAAAATTCTGGACAAGAAGCTAAGAATCATTTACACTTTGCCTTAGACCCAGAGCACACTACACGATCCGACTGCGATCCGAATTTCGAAGAAATAGCAATTGTAATAGATTAGGAAATCTAAACAAGCTTCGTCTTCCCGAATTAGGTTATAAAATGGTGAAACGAATACGAACAATTGGAATTTAGATCATTTAATCTTTCTAGTCAGAACAATAGCCGAATCGGCTTCAAATCGTAGACAATCGCACTACTTGTCAGAATGGCACTACGATTCTGTGCCGATTTAAGTTTTACTATTCGGACCCTCGATCTTTAAGATTTTACTTGTTTGTTTGTTCATATAAAATGCTGTGGCAAATTCTTCCAAACTCGGGTCGTAGTCAAACTGTATCAACTGTACTGCATGGGCTCAACGTGTGTATGTGGGCAAGTCCAAGCTATTTTGTTCAATGCCTTACCGCCAACATTAAATAAGGTTTTAGTATATCTGATGATTTTGAATGCCTAACTAGAGCTTGAACCACACCAAACATCCAGAAAAATGATACCTTTGATGACAATTCATGTTGGCAATACCATAATAGGCCTACTTGGTAAGCTATGGGACATTAATGACCAAATACTTTGAACTAACACGTGTATAAATCGAGCAATAACGAGTTATGTTTGGATTGATTTTGTTGTAACTATGCAAATGTCCGCACATTTCCTTTTTTGTGACGATTTTCTGGAAAAGTTTTTATCTGGGCCTTTGCCTAATGGATAGATAGATAGTGATTTCAAAATTTAAAAAACGAGTGCATCAAGAAATGATGTACGTCGAAAATTCGTGAACAAAAACTATTGGATTTTTCTTCTTCCATATTTATTGCGTCACCTTATGCCAATACATTGATATATATATATATATATATATATATATATATATATATATATATATATATATATATATATATATAACTTTACCTCAATAATTTGAGGCTCGCTTCAATGGTTTGTTATTTTTGAGGGAAAACAATGGAATTTAAAGCTCCACATTTGTGAATAGTTTACACTTCTTCATGATAAATAAATAAATAAATGATTTATTGCAATAAAGTCTTAATCTTATATTTTCACTAATGTTTCGAATTATAATGAAAGTATTGATGGAAAATAACTTTATTTTCTTTGTATCACACTGAACATATAGTTACAGGGTGTACAGAAGAAGAAGGTCAATCTCCAACAATCACAATCGAGTGTAACTCAGGATCAACGATCATAATCACCAAAGGTGTTTGTGTCATGGTTCCTTCTTGTGATGCTTATGACCCCTCCCTAGAGAGCCAGTGTGATAACAGTGACAAGACGGCACTGTGGGCTCCATACTGCGAGACTATCAATCCATGTATCGTCACTGTCTCATGCCGGGCGGGTTCAACGTGCCCGGGGGGGTACGACTACGGCTACGCTGAGTATAGATGTAAGCAGTAGCGATTCTAGGAATGGCGGGAACTAACCCCCTTAAACAAAAGAAAATTATTCTAGAACCGCGCCTGAATGTAAGTTTTAGTTTAAATGTAATTGCATGATAGCGAACTTAGGATGAAAATTAAATGTCTCCAATAGCTTTGAAATATGATGCATCCAATAAATAAAGTAATGGAATAATTTTCAAGAGAAATATATAATAAGCGATGTTCCCACTGCAAAATTAATTGCATAATAATCACCCGAAACTGGGAAACAAAAATGGAAATATATTCAAGTTGTTCTTATTTGGGGATGGGTAGAGAAGTGATGGTTTATGTTGTGTATTCATAGTTATGTATTGGAACTGGTGTCTAAGTGCTAAGCATGTATAATAATGATAATAGATGCAATTTATACAGCACCTTTTCCACTTGATACAAAGAGCTTTGAGATGCCAGCCACGAGTAAGTGTTACCAAGCAGTGACTGTGTAAGTCCAATAATTATATGAGGTTTTAGAACAGATATGTCTTCAAATTCTGCTTGAAGTTTTCTACTATTTGGCAGGTTGGTGATGATTTTGATATGAGGACAGAGCCTGTTCCAGGGTGTGCGAGCAGGAGAGGAGAAAGCTGCATTGCCAGCTAATTTGTCGATGAGTGGTTGAACAAAGATCACTGACGATCTTTTTCCTCCTATAAATCAAATTATTTAAATCATCGATCGTCTTTTTAATGCCATTTGATTTTATTTTATTTTATTTTATTTACCAAATATAAAAACATATAAATAACAACATACATGATAACATGAGAAAATAACATCGGATGGATCGCCCTGCTTAGCTGTGGCAGTGCAGCACAGCTGTTCTACCAAGGGGTCCAGTTTACAATACAAAACAAACGAGAGAAAATGATATATCACAAATTAAAATTATTAACATATTGGTATAATATTTTAAAAACCCATCGTTTACACAGTATCATGCCCCCACCCACCCAAGAGAAAACCCAGGACCCCTGCCCACCCTATTATGGATCAATATTAAAATTCTTCTATTCTTATTCCATCCACAGGTCTCACAGATGAAACAACCGTGCCGGCAAGGTTAACAAGTGTAAGTTATCCATAAGGGGGTTCATGTGACATACAAACATTAGCTTGGAAGAATATAATTTGTTGTAATTTAAAGCGTATCCGGACACCTACCCCCTGGACAACCACCCTCCCCCTCCCCCGGATAGCCACCCCTAGGATAACCAGCCTCTAGGACAACTACCCCCTAGGGCAACCACCCTCTAGGACGACTACCCCTAGGACAATTACCCCGGACAACTACCCCAGACAACCCCTACATACTACCGCTCAGACAACTACCCCAGGATAGTTGTCCGGGGTAGTTGTCCCAGAGGATGGTTGTCCTAGGGGTAGTTGTCTGGGGGTAGCTGTCCGGAGGTAGTTGTCCTAGGGGGTAGTCGTCCTAGAGGTTGGTTGCCCTAGGGGGTAGTTGTCCTAGGGGGTAGTTGTCCTAGGGGTAGTTGTCCTAGGGGTAGTTGTCCTAGAGGGTGGTTATCCAAGGGGTGGTTATCCGGGGGTGATTGTCCAGGGGGTAGGTGTCATAGAACTGATTTAAATAATTGACTAACTTATGTATTTTCTCGAAAGTATAGAGATATCGACTGCTTCGAGAGGCCTGGCAGTTTTATAGGCTCAAGGGGACTCCACATCCTCCCATGACCCCTCGGCGCGCCTGGGTACTGCCAGGCCTCGAATATCAAAGCAGTCGATATGTCTTTTATATGCCGAATTGAAACAAAAATCTACCAAGAAATTCTTACCTTATCCTTTTATTGAGTAAAGATTTGTTAAAACATCACGGAAAATCTGAGACACTGTCTTTTAATCTTCGCTGGAAAAATGACTGAAAGTTTCAATCATTTGGGAATCGCGGACAAAAAGCACTGTATGGTGTCCGCGCTCGCACAAAGATAATTTTAACACGCAACCCAACGGGGTTTTTCTTTTTATCGCTTACAAATACACTTCTTGACACAATAGATGTCCAGGGATGGGCGAGCAGACCTTAGCTAGGGTATTTAGAACTTTCGTATGATCAGGATGGGAGTGTGAATGGGAGTGTGTATAAGAGTGTGAATGTGAGTTTTTATGAGAGTGTTTATGGGAGCGTCAATGAAGTGATTACAGGAGTGAGAATAGGAGCGTGTACAGGAGTGATAATAGGAGTGTGCTTTTAGAGAAGTTTGTTAGAAGAACGTGTCTGAGAGTGTTCAAGAGCAAAGGGCCTGCTTGCTCATCCTTTGACCCATGCTTGTGTCACCTCACAACATATAACATCTCCTTTGCCCCTTTTCTCTGTCTTTTATCTGTTATTGCCTTAGTCATATTGGTTATGAATTTTGTTATACTTTGTGCAAATATCAAACCACATTTGTATGTATTATTGCCAATGTAAATTGTACATAATTCAGCCATTTGGCTGCGAAGTGCAATCATAATTAAACCTTTTCAATCAATCAATCAAATAAAAGTATCAAACATCGTTTATGAGTTAGAACAGAAATAGGTTTCATAAAACTGAGTTGAATGTTTTAACGATACACGTAATATTTTGTTATGTTTTAAATTCTATATCATCCCGTTTTCATGTAATCTACGTAAAATTAAAAGAATTAAAGTTCTTTCATGAAATAATCTATTATGATTATACTGATAGAAAAGAATTGTATGTTTCTGTTTGATAACAGGGCACTGAAACGCCTACAGAAGATCGGACTACAACGCCAGGTAAGTATTCACAAAATTATGTGGATGTGTCATGGTATAGTGGTTCATTCACTTGACTCTCACTCCTAATGTTTAGGGTTCGAATCCAAGTCCGGCACCAATGTCCTTTGGCAATACATTAATCCACATTCGCAACTTCCTACCCAGTTGTAAATTGGTACCTGGCAATATCTAGGGTAATGATAATGGCAGGGCCCTCTGGTAGTACTGAAGCTGATGAAGCTTCTCTTGGTAAAAAAAATTATGATTATTATCATTATCATTATTATAATTAGTTAAAGATATTATGTCCCTTTTGCAGCCAACACCAAGTTCTGTAGAACTTTGCAGGAATTAAAAATATGTCATATATGTCCTATCTGTGAAATTTTAACATTAGCAGTGTCCTAGTATTCAAATTATGCAAGGAAAACCGTTTACCTCCTAGGCTTCACTGTCAGACACTAATGAGTGACTGACTGACATCTTTTTTTCTTTGGTAATAAAATACATACAATGAGTTGTAGCAGGTATATGACCATTTGTCTACATCAATAACCCACTACCTGTAATGGCCAAACTTAAACTGATTGAATCTTTGTGCAGCACGAAACGTACGACCATTCGGTAAAAGGTTCTGAAAATCAGACTTAATTACTTAGGTGATTGCAATCACTTAAGTCGATTCGACAACTAATGGTCGTTATTTTCCCACTAAAAGCCATTTTCAAGCCCTTTCGTTTTGAGGGAAGTTCTAAATTAGTATTGTCATTCAAATGGCGTTGGAATTGAACTTTTTCGTGTTTTGGGGGCCTGCAAATGGGACATAGTACCTTTAAAATAAGACAAATCCAGATAAAACAATATTGGAAAGCATTTGGAAACATTAGTATTAAGCGCTAAATATATATAACTACATGTATTATTATCGTTTTATTATGATACTTATTATTTATATTATTATTGTTGTTGTTGTTATTGTTGTCATTTTGTGTGGATTGCCTGGTCCCATGCTGACGAGACTGGCAATTCAGAGTAGAAAATGTACAATGAACATACATGTATGTATTTGGGGCAGTGGGCCAGTTAGCCGAGGTAGCCTTTCTGCTGCGGAAATTTTCGCCATTTTGTAACGTATCCTCGTTTTACAGATGTTGAGTTAAGATTTTGTGTAATTTTCTGTAATAATTCAATGTTTTCTCTTTATCAAAATGTGGCAACTACGTGGGCGGGGTGGGGGGGGGGAGCCGAAAATAAACTTTGGGGAGTGCATCATCCAAACCTCTCCCCCCCCCCTCAACAAACAAAACAAAAGAAAGAAAGAAAACGAGTCTGCTGTTGTGTAAATATTGAAGGTATCCGTTGCCTTTTAATGTAATTCGAAATAAATATATTCAATAAAGATCTATATTATGGGCAAATCAGTGGCATTTTTTCAAATTTATGACTTTCCGACAGGCTACATGAAATTTCAACTGTAATTCGAAATAAATATATTCAATAAGGGTCTATATTATGGGCAAATCAGCAGCATTTCGTCATTTTAACGCAATTTCCCATCGTCATACCTACTATGAAAGTAAGCTAGACAAATATATGGCCAGATAGTCCTATGCCTTCTTCTCCAACGGCCAATGAACTTGGGTAAACATTCTTTAAAAAAACATTATAAATGAAAACATAATAAAACAATGAACACAAAGAGAAAGTAGGAAAAAGAAAAGAAACTCAAATTGTTGATTTAGACAGTGTGTGGTGTTAACGATCTTTCAGGAGAAATTTAGGACTATTCGACAGGCTACATGAAATTTCAACTTGGCCTTTAATAAATCAGTCAGGTATCGATTTATGCTATATCAATGTCAAGTACAGGTCTACGTAACCTCGTAGTGGGTTGGAAGGGGTTAATCTTTACCTAGCATTGCATTTGTTAATGCTCGTCTTTGTAATGCTATTCTTATTCCATACACAGGTGTCGCAGGTGAAACAACCGTACCGACAACGTTATCAAGTGTAAGTTTTCCATACCCGGGTCATATGACATACAAACATTCAGTGGGAAGACTATAATTCGGTGTAATTTAAAGAATTGACTAACTATTTTTTATTTCTAGATAAAATTATTTTTAGCTTCATACATGGATGTTCATCTTGCAATTTATTCATTCTATTTTACTTACTCGCTTTTTAATTATTTATTCACTGACATTCATTTGATTTATTTTTATTTTTACGAGTTAGTACAGAAATAAGTTTCATAAAACTAAGTTCAATGATAAAACGATACACTTAATGTTAATCATTGCTTGGTAACTGGGCTGTTTCTTATTCTTTTACTAAGTTATGTATGTAATTCTGAATTACCCTGTTTTCGTGACATATACAAATCACATTAAAAGAATTGAAGTTATTTCATGAAATAATCTATTATGATTATACTGACGGAAAAGAATTATATATTTCTGTTTGATAACAGGCCACTCGTGAAACGCCTACAGAAAACCGGACTCCAACGCCAGGTAAGTATTCACAAAATTATGTGGAGGTGTCATGGTAAAGTGGTTCATTCACTTGACTCTCACTCCTAATGTTTAGGGTTCGAATCCCAGCCCGGCATCAATGTCCTTTGACAAGACATTAATCCACATTCGCCACTTCCTAGCCATTTGTTAATGACTACCTGGCAATAGCTAGGGTAATAATAATTGCAGGGCCCTCTGGCAGAACACTACTTAAGCTGATGAGGCTTCTCTTGGTAAACAAAATAGTCATCATTATTATTATTATTTGATATAAGACAAATCCAGATAAAACACTATTGGCTATGATAGTACAGCAATTAGAAACATTAGTATTAAGCGCTAAATAAAGGTAACTATTATTATCATGTTTATTATTATCATTATTAGTATTGTTTTAATGTTGTTGTTGTTACCATTATTTTTATTATTGTCATTATTATCATTATTATCATCATCATTATCATCATCATCATCATCATCATCACTGTTATCATCATTAATATTTTATGGTTGAGCTAACGCTAGAAGTAACATTCCTGTACAGATTACAACCAGCAAAGTGTGGTTACCGGGAGAGCCGTTCTATTTCAGAAGAATAAAAAAGGGGTTCTATTGCATGAGAAGAGATCAATCGAGAGGGCATGGGAGTTTTTCCACTTTCAATCTTAGACTCGATCATGCTCAGATATTTGTGTAGATTGCCTGACCCCATGCTTACGACACTGGCACTAAGATTAGGAAATATGAAAATATTCATGTACATATTTGGGGCAGTGGGAATGTTAGCCGAGGTATCGTTTCTGCTTCGGGAATTTTCGCCTTTTTGTATTTTATCCTCATTTACAAATGTTGAGTTAAAACTTTGTGTAATTTTGTGTAATTAATTTCGTTTTATTATAAAAATTAAGTAAATACCTGGGCCGCGCTTGAATAATACTTTGGGGGTTGCAGCTTCCTAAGCCCCAATAAAACAAGCCGAGTCTGCTGTTGTGTAAACATTGAAGGCATCCGTTACCTTATAATGTAATTCGAAATGGGTATTCGATAGAGGTCTATATTATGGGAAAATCAGCGGCATTTCGTCATTTAGCCTTTAATAAATCAGTCAGGTATAGGCTTATACTATATGTATTTCCAAGTCAAGTGTAGGTCTACTTAACCTTGTAGTGGGTTGGAAAGGGTTAATCTTTACCTAGCATCGCATCTTTTAATGTTCGTCTTTGTATTGCTATTCTTATTCCATACATAGGTGTCCCAGGTGAAACAACCGTGCCGACAAGGTCAACAAGTGTAAGTTATCCATAACGGGGTCATATGACATACAAACATTTGGTGGGAAGAATATAATTCGATGTAATTTAAATAATTGACTAACTAATTTGTTTTCTAGATAACATTGTTTAAAACATCATGAATTGACTTAACGCCACAACTAGGCGTTGTGGCGTGCGCCTGTAATCTAGCTAACAGTGGAAGTTACAAACTGATTCAGCCGAGGACGCAGGTTTGAAACTGAGTCACGTCTTTCCGATGGTGACGTTTAAAAGGTCGGTCCCCAGACGTAAATAATCACATCTGATTGATACACGTCTGTAAAAACCCAACACACACACACACACACGCGCACACATTCATTCTATTTTACTCACTCGCTTAATCCCTTATTCATTCATTCATTTATTTTGTTTTATTTATTTGTTCAACGTACTTTTCACATGGATTTTTCTTTTTCTCACTTACAAATAAAAGTATCAGACATCGTTAATAAGTTAGAACAGAAAAAGGTTTCATAACACGAAGTTGAATTTAAAAAAAGATTCACTTAATATTGATCATTGCTTGGTAATTGGGTTGTTTCTTATTCTTCTACTAAGTTATGTATGTAATTCTATATTATCCCGTTTTCATGAAATCTACGTATCACAATGAAATAATCTTTTTTGATTATACTGACGGAAAAGAATTTTATATTTCTGTTTGATAACAGGCCACTCGTGAAACGCCTACAGAAAATCGGACCCCAACGCCAGGTAAGTATTCACAAACTTATGTGGAGGTGTCATGGTAAAGTGGTTCATTCACCTGACTCTCACTCCTAATGTTTAGGGTTCGAATCCCAGCCCGGCACCAATGTCCTTTAGCAAGACATTAATCAACACTCGCCATTTCATACCCAGTTGTAAATGGGTACCTAGCAATAGCTAGGGTTATAATAATTGCAGGGCTCTCTGGCAGAACAGTATTGAAGATGATGAGGCTTCTCTTGGTAAACAAAATTATGATTATTATCATTTATTATTATTATTATTATTATTATTATTATTATTATTATTATTAAAGATAAAATACTATAAGTTATGATTGTACAGCAATTAGACAAATTACGATGTAACTATTATTATCATTTTAATAATATGAATTATCATTATTAGTAGTATTAGTATTCTATATATTCTGTATTGTCGATGTTAATGTCGTTCGGCTTACTTCGAATCAGTTGATCATCACGTCGGGTGGGGAGGTCGCGTTACACGACCCTTTGTGAAACGAAAGTGGAAGATCACTCTACCTTTTTTTAGATTTGCCGTAGCGTCGGATAATTGAACCGGACCATTTGTAGATGAGAGGGTTTATTTCTCAAACATTACCCCCGACGTTTCGTGAATAAAGGGGCATGTTTTCACAAAAGGTCGGGTAACGCGACCACCCGACCCTACGCGATGACCTGATGATTCAAAGTAAGCCATGTCGTAATGGTTTGGAAGGGGTTAATCTTTACCTAGCATCGCATCTTTAATCTTGATTTTAATTCATAACACGATCACAAGACTTCCGAGAAAACAACTCAAGGGCATTTAAAATAACCTATTGCAGTTCCCAAAGAAATCATGTTTCGATTAGGTAATAAGTCGCTGTAATGCTCGCATATTTCAAAAGGTGATGACTAAGGTTATTGAAATTGATTAAGGTTGATTAAGGTTAACCTTTGCGATCGTATAGGCCTACGTTAAAAGGTATTGTCATCATCACATCAAATTTTAATTTCGGTTATTTCCACAGATTTTACCACCATTCACCAGGAATTGCCCAGAACACCATCACGAGCAGACATAGTCCACCAGAAGACCTCCCTCTTCAAACGGATCGAGGGAAGGCGCCTTCGAAATCACGTGATCAAAACCAAACATGGATTGTCATTGGTCAAATGCGGTGGCGAGTGTAACAAGCGAGATGACTGCGTGTCATTTAACATCGGCAACGGTGTGTGTGAGCTCAACGACCAGGTGGTTGGTGGCACCGGTGTCGGCACAGACGACTTTCTTAAAGACGAGGGATTTAAATATTATGAGAAACAATAGGAATTGAGTCGAAGTTTGTCTTGAACGTATTAATCATGATAATGGTTTGCGAAAACAGGTGATTAACATTAAGGGTGTACATAGATATTAATTCTTCTTCTTCATATAATTATTATTGTCATATTATAATCAGTGAGATTATCAGTAATCACAGAGATTTGTCTATCAAGATGCTGATATACTTCTTAATGTGTATAACGAAAATGTAGAAGACAAAAAGGGGCACCAACTTGTAGTTGTATTGTTCATGTGTATACAAAGTTTACTTTTGTATGATAAATTATCAATATCAGTTTAACCAGACAAATAACGTTACAAACGCTAACACATTAACGTATTTGTTTTGTGATCAAGAGTGCATGACTGTATTTAAGTGTTTCTTTATTTGATTGTGTGAATTCTATGTCCATGACAAGTCAAATGACTTAAAACACGTTTTTTTTTTTGCGTCTGCCTACTGCCATTAAGTAATGAAACGTTATAAAGGAAAAAAAGTACGCTCTAAGATATTAATTGACCATTATTCCCTTTAAATAATAAAGAGACAATTAACGCGAAAATATTAACTTGATTATTCAATATTTGTTTTTTGAATCATATTTTGCATATATGCCTACATTTCAATAAATTCCAATATAACGATATTATTCTAATAAGGTCTACACAAACAAGTCAACGCACACCCACACATCCACTCACCCCACACAAACCCCACAAAAAATACAGAAGGTTGGATGTTTATGTTCTCAATCTTCATGCCTTTACTGTTGGGGCATTATAAATAGGTTTTGATTTTCAAGATGAAATTAGAACAATGGGTAAACCTAAATAATAAATGCTGAAAATAGTGCCTATGGTTTATCTGAGCCGAATCAGATTCCGTAGGACTGGGTCTTAGCTACACGAGGACACATCTTTGTTCAGATATATCGGCTTCCTAGCGAGTATTTCCCCGGTCGTAAAAGTTGGACGCAATAAGAATTTGATGTTTTATTATATTCTATATGACTAGTTTATTGGCTAATAGATTTATTTATCTTATGTGATCGGAAGGCGCAGCGACTTGTTATAGGACCGGTGTTGGCGCGACCTAAATCGCTTCATCAGACTTTTGTGTAAAATAATTTTGTTTGTTTGAAATATATTGTAAGTGGATTTTCCTACTTTTGCACAGTTTTTTTAATATTTTTACTAAACTATTATTTATTTGTTGGCCCATCAGTACTCTGCACATAATTCAGTAAAATGACTAGCTTAAACCTAGGCCCATCACTGTCAGTGATGAAAACACATTCAAAGCCTATAATTGAGTTGTTATCCTTTTCTATCTTCTATAATGGTTTTCAATACAGCTCTTTTCCCCTCTCATTTAAAAGAATATATTTTCCTTGTGTTATTCGTTGTTTTCAAAATCAACCTTTTATTTTCGTTCCTTATTTTGTTCGTTGTTTTAATAGTGCGTTAAACTCTTATATGTGTATATCTTCGTTTTTTATATTTAAGAATAAAATCCTTATTTTATTTTTCATTGTTATCATTGTAACATTTTACCCTTTTCCCTTAATTTACCGCTTTTTTCTCCTTTAGGCCTAATCTTTTCTTCCATCATTCCCTATGAATTTCTGTCCCATAGACAAATAAAGTAGTATAGATGACAAAGTATTACGCGTGGATTGCCTCATTTGCATATAGGCTGCGGCGTCACCATTAAGTCTATCCCTTTTTTAATTGCTCCGCCCCTTTTGGGATATATTCTATCGCTCCTGAAGCCCCGATCACAAAAGTATCGAGAAATATCGATTTCAATCTCACGCATTATTAATAATAGTGATAGGTGTTAGATGCTCAAGGTGTTTATTTTCTCATGTGTATTCAATATGTCAATTTGAAGTGTCTTATTATATAGCTCTATGCTTAAAATACACTGGGCTATAATGATGTTGAATTTCTCAAATGAGTCGTATGTTATGTATCTTTCAATTATATTTTGTAATTATTAATTATTTTTGTTAATGTTTATCAAATATTTATTTGTAACGCCTGTGAATGATGGAAATCAAATACCACGTTAAACAAAAAAATAATAATAAAGGCCCGATATGTCCCTGGTGTGAGTGTGGACCACAAAGCAACCATAATTCTAAAGGATGTTCTTTTGTACATCAGATGGTCATTGTTTCACCCGGAAAAGAAAGAAAGAAATCATCCTTTTTTTATAATTTGTTTTTTTATACGGTGCAAATCATGATATAATACATTTCCTGGAAAGAAAAAAATAGGGCTTAGAAGAAGCCGATGCTTTTTTTTTAATTGGAAAAAAGTAATGTTGCAAATGCATAAGATTGATAAATGTAATAATTTCAAGTAGCAGATGAGGCTATTTCAGCTTAATATCTGACCTTCAATTTTATAACCTGTAAACATGGTGAATTACAATATTTTGTTGTTTTAAGAAAAATAAATAAATTCAATATAATTTGTATTATCAAATATACAATAGTCTCTTCATATTTTTAAATATCTAATGTGAATACGGTTGAATGAATTGAATCATACGTGGAAAAAGTCTGGAAACAGAAAGTGAGAGAACAAAGAGAGAGAGAGAGAGAGAGAGAGATAGCAAAAGAGAAAGGGGAAGATATAAGAAAGAATTATCTAATGGTGAGAGATGATGATGTCATGAAATGAGAAATATATAATGCTGTGAGAGAGAGAGAAAGATAGAAAGAAAGATGGAGATATGGAGAAAGGGTGAAAACAGTTACCAATATCATGTTCAAATATGTAGTATTATACAAAGTTGGAGCTTGCGGGGGATGGGGGGATACCACCATCATATTGCCTGTCCCAATGTGAATCACCCCGCTCCCTCCAACTGAAAGGGTTTGGAAGAGCTGATAAAACTATACTTGTTTGGGTTCTCAAAAGAGAGAGGGGAGGGGGTGTCAAACTTTAAATCTAAAATTAGCTGAACACCCACACGCACACACGCAAAACCACCTACATAAACGCACACACACGCACACACACGCACACACAAGCAATGTGAGGTTGATAAATGTTAAATTTCAAACGTCAAATGTTCCCATTTGTTTTCAACAAGAAGAAAAAAGTGTTCTAATTTGCCCACAAAAGGTATAACTGCGTCCCCCCTCGTCGATTCTGCCCCTAATATCCCCACCCCATTCTACTTTCTCTTTTTCCTATTGATATGTAGGGGGTTTTCTTTCCCCGTTGATATACTTAAAAAGCTTGACCAAGTTTGACTCGATTTTTGTTCTCCAACAATACGAAGCTGTATTCAATATCAGTCAAAATGACATTGGGTCCTCATTATAATACAGGACTTAGAGGACACTGATTCGCCAATACTGGTGCGTCTTTTTTACTCAAGTGATGAATACATTAACATACATGAATAAATTAAGCAAACGTGGCGGAGCTTGAGGTGCCTGGTTCCGAGAAGCTATTGCAAGCGACTAGATGGGTGACCCATATGGGCAACCACACACTGACTGCATTGCGTAACCTTCCCTCACTACCCAATAAGCCCCCCCCCCCTTATATCGCGACTTGTTAAACCATCAACCCATTTAAAGGATCAAACTTTTCATTGGAAAATATCATTTTTACTGCTAATTCATTAGCTTACCATAATTTGTTTTGTTTTTTTGGTGTGTGCTGCCCTCCCGTGCTGAAAAGGGAAACATGTTGTTGTTTATTTTTGTATAGAGCATATTAGAGCAGTATAGGGCAGCAAATTATCTGTTTTCATTGTGACCATAATAACAAACTTTGTACATTTGATGAGGGGTGTTAGAGCTCTCTTTCCTGTTCACATCAGAATCTACAGGATGCCCAATCTCAGATCTACTGCATTATTGATGCTAACTATACTTATATTGTTTCTGTAACTTATGGATAGGCCTATCTTAGAATATCCTTTATTACGGAATTAAACTAAGTTTACTTTTATTTACTGTTACGTTACTTATAAGTTTCACAATCATCTCAAAATGTTGAAAAGTAGACATTTAAGTAAATTGTAAATAAAATGCTCTCCAAATTTTCTGTATAGAAAAAAAAATGTATAGAATCTTTTCCATTTATCTTCCACAATAGATCCATTGTTAGATCTACCTGGAAAACAATTAAAAAAGAAATACAACTCAATCATTTTTTTTGTTCAACTATTATAATATTTAAACAGATTATGCAGTTAAATATCGTCCCGGGGGCTCGAAATCAAATCGATGCGCTAGTGCCCTTTGGTAAGGCATTAATCACCATTACCAAGTTCCTCTGAGAAGACTTAAAGCCGTCGATCCCCTGGTTGCTTACCTACAAGCATACACATGCTTTCTTAGTAGTCGGGTAAACCAAACCAAACAGACCAACCAAAACTAAAGGTTGTCGACCCCAACCTCATACCTTTCACATGATTGTGTAGTCCCATAATATATACACATTTATATGAAAAGTGCATGTGACTTTGAGCAAAACTGGGCGAATTTCTCATCATTTTGTATGATTCCAAAACCTCAATAATATACCAATACTTATATAAGTGATCAACCTTTTCCCATCGCTTCCAAACAGTTTCTTTTACAATGCAATTAAATGACAAGAGCTCAACTTTATCTTTTAAAAAGACAATTTGACATTCAAAGGAAAAAAGAAGAAGAATACGCTATATACGTCAATTAAACGAAATCCCGAAACGAATCATCAATCACTCCAGTTGTATAATCCTCTCTTTATCAGTAATTGGTTCGAAACACGCAAATCTGCTTTTGTGTTATTTAGGGTAATATATTTTTCAAATTGTGGGTGTGAATATCTTGCTCTCTAGATTGGCCTTCTATCAAGTTTTATAGAGTAATTCATGTACTATTTATATGTTTAACGGCATTTTAATACTATGTTTTCGAGATACCACTTATAGGTATGTGATTACATGACATTCCTCATGATATTACGAAGTGGCATCAAATTTGAAACAGTCGTGAAGAAGGATCATTCATTCGTTTATCTTTTTTATTACAATTATAAAACGCCGGGGAGGGGGAAGAAGACTGGAACATAGGCTAATATTGCGTCACGCGGAAAATTACTGTTATCCTATTGCTTTAATTAAATTTCATTGTGAAAAATATTTTTTGTTCATAAAAAAGATTTCACGTCCATGAAAATTGTTATTCTTCGCGCTCGACACTAGGCAACATACTCCTCTGACAGGACAGTCACACTTTCATCTGTTCCAGGTGTATTTCGGATCTCATATCACTTCCACAGATAAAAAGCTGCTTCAAGTTCGAAATTAAACTTCGAATAACCTTTAATTTCTTCAAAGTTAAGATCAAAAACTCGGGAAGAGCAATGAATTGTTCTAGAGTTGTTTTCATCTTTGCGTCGGTTGTCTTGATCTTTCTTTTGATTGGTCTTTCCAGCTCGACTGAGATGGAAGGTAAGTGACATTGTATAGAAAGATGGAGGTGTCGTGGTCGAGTGGGTACGTCACAGGACTGTGGATCACATGGTTCGTGGTTCGAGTCTCGCCACGACACCAATGTCTTTGGCAAGACATTAATCTACATTTGCCAAACTCGACCCAGGTGAGGTAAATTGGTGCCTGGCAGGAATTAATTCCTTGACGTGTCAGAGCGCCATAAAGGCAATCATGCTAAAGCCGGGGTAATTATTGTGGAGCGCCAGAAGTGTCAAGTTTGACAGACATGAGCGCTATATACAAGAACCTTGTTTTGTTATTGTTATTATTATTACTATTATTATTGTTATTATTATTATAGAGTTATGCCCTCACCTACCCTAGACCTCCTATGCTATTTTGGGGGAAAGTCATCATTTCCATTAAAGCGGTCATCGTGAAATGTATTTGACATGATGCAAGTCAGTTTAATACGTGCATGAACAGAAATTTAATCACGTATATTCTATATTTATTTTCTATAATTGTGTGATATTTTTGATATAGTTGTATTTCAGAATGTTCGATGAGATGCCTTTAAAAATCGTGTTTGAGAAGTTTAGAAATGTTTCTTCAAGTCAGGTTTAGATATGATGCTAGGTGTCATGTGTTAATTTGTCATTTTTTTCTAAAACGTGATAAATATCATTTATAACGGAAAATTAAAAAATTAAAATACGCTGCTTATCCCCATAAGAGAGGAAAGAATGCGTGAATATAGAGATGAGACTTTTATTTGCCTTTATCAAAAGTGCACCTAAATGCAAAGTTTCAAAAGAAAAAGGAGAAGATATCTCTCTCAGTAAGACATGTAATTCATCAAAGGGTGTTGCTATAAATGCCAAATACCCCAACCCCTACCAGATTCAACGGATTAATACCGAGTCGCCTGCATTGCGTTACTAGCGCTTAAGAAATATTTCAATTCTTCCTGGTTCAGCCCCTTCAATTTTTGGCTCATGACCCCCCTGCTAGAATGTGTTTGCAAAATCCTGAATTTCTTAACAACAACAAAAACTTGTTCGGAATATGGGGAATGGGTACAGTATTTTAAGTTGACTGTGTATAGACCTATACAGGAAAAATCAATTCAGCACGGCCTTTATTCTAAATAGTTTGGTCTCTTTTGAAGTGTTCGGGCAATCCTGGATATAATTGTTTTAATCAAGATAGGCCAATTTAGCTCGAGCAACGACCTCGATACTTTCAAAATACTCTCTTGGTGCCAAATGCGGAGGAATGAAAATCCACTCTTATACAGATCAAAAGAGGAGTACGTTAACGGTGTGTAATGCCCCCGATTTTGTTCAACCGGTGCACAGAGTTGATATTCAGGGAATTTGCAGATATGAAGGGTGTGTCAGTGTTGAAGGTGTAAATATTAATAGTTTAGGCTATGCTGATGACATTGTATTGTGTGCACACCATGAGGAACATCTGCATCAATTACTGGAGGCTGTAAACGTTAAAAGTGAGGAGTTTGGCCTACCCATGAATGTTAAGAAAACTAAGTCTATGGTTTTCAGCAAGACAGAGGAAAGGCCCATACTCTGTTTTGGAATTAGATGGCCATATCATTGAGCAGGTGAATAATTACATCTACCTATAACAAATATCACTTATGATGCCAGATAAAAGGCAGACATCAAAAGAAGGATTGAAATTGTACAGAATAAATTCGTTGCAATGAAAGACTTATTAACAGCAAGAAGCGTGAAAATTGAACTTAGAATGAGACTTATAAATTGCTATGTCTGGTCTGTTCTATTGTATGGGGTAGAAACATGGATATTAACAAAGACTATGAAAAGGAAAACTACATCTATATTGTGTTTTTCATAAGTAAAATAAACGTTGATTTAATATCAATCTTACGTAAGAATGATGAGAATATAATGGAAAGATATGAAAACTAACAGAGAAATACTGCATATGGCAGGACTTAAACAAAATATCCTGATAGGAACGGTTACAGATAGAATGGCGAAATACTTTCGCCACATTAAAAGGCATCAGAGTCTCTTGAAAGCTTTATTGGAAGGAAAAGTAGAAAGTACCAGAACAAGAGGGAAACCAAAAACCAACTGGGAGGTGAACATTGAGACATGGAGTGGAATGACAATGCAAGAGGGTACTAGAATGGCAGAGAACAGAAATTTTGCAATCAACCTCCGAGCTGATAGAAGATATATACCTCGATGGTATACCGGTGGATAGTTATGTGACTCTCACACTCTGCCGTGTAGGCCTACCGTGTGCCACCGTGCGCGAAAATGTCTGCGGACGGTGGAGAACGGCGAGGGCACACGGTGGTTCGTTATCAAAGCGGGCAACACGTTAATAGGGCGTTGGCGCTTATTTACACCGGTGGGACCCGGCGAAAGTTTTGGGCATGTTCAAAACTTTGGCCGGCTGGCACCGGCCGCAAGTAAGCGGCAAGAGGACGGTGTTGAACGGTATGAGGACGGTATGAATACGTTATGAAAACGGTCACACTGTATGAACACGTTCACAACACGCTCATAACCCGTTACAGAACGGTGATAAACGGCCGTTCAAATCGGGGTATTTATGGCAGTCGTGTCATGACGTCAGCAGTCCGGGGACTCGCTCACAGGACGCTCCGAGCGGTGAGGGGACGCTAAGTGACTGGTAGGTGGCTGCTTCAAACCCGGTGCACACGTTCGAGACCCGGTATGGGCCCGGTATGGAAACGGCCAAAATTTTCAACAAAAGTCAATCTGGGCGGTGAAGACGGTAGAAGCACGTTCAACACCCGGTATGCGCCCGGTGAGAACGGTCAGAAGATGGCAACGAAACGGTGAAAAGATTAATTTTATGATTTTTTTTTTTGCGGCCGGGGACAAGTTCGCTCAAAACCCAACGTTCTGGACTCTGTTGTTTTTTAATAGCCCGGCAGGTGGACGGTAGGCCTACACGGCAGAGTGTGAGAGCTCCATTAGGGATCACTTCCTTTGGGGCTGGATCCGGACCAACTTTTCGTAAAATATACTCCAAATTAGTCGTTGATTTAATGATACATGTAATATAGTAATGATAATAATATTGGATACAACGCAAGATGCCCAAGGCGCTCTAACGTTATTCTTGAAAAGTGCTTTCCACTTTTTTTCTTTTGGTTTTGAGGATTGAATCCACTCTACTCAAGGCGTAGTGGTCCCTGGTATGACTACCCCCCCCCCTTAAAAATAAAAGAATTTCCATTGCTATACATTTCGAGAGTAGCTGCTATCCTAATCAATATATTATGATTGTTCTTTCTCTCTTTTATTCGTTTAGAATCTGAGTCATCTTCGTCCTCTGGTGATTGTGACAATCCCACTTTAACATCCATGTTTAAAGGACAGAATAGACAGGTAAATAACAAATCTATTCGCACATCCATTTCCATATGAATCCTACGTCCAGCTATACGTACCCATAGAAAAAAATAAATAACAAGCATTTGCCAAATGTGAAAAATGGTGATCTTGACAATCCTACTTTACATTCATGTTTAAAGGGGAAAAAAAATAGATAATAACGAATTGAATATTTAATATCTATCCTTATGATATTAGCCACCCCTTCATTTTTAAGAGGGTGGGGGGTCCGCCGGGAACCTGGGAGCGACTTTTACACGTTTCCAGTGCAAAATTGTCTGACAAGTCGATAAAAGATCCTCATTTTTTGGGGATTAATACAGATCAAAGAAATAAATTTAAAAAAGTCTTTTTTAAAGCGGGAGTGTGGGTGTGCTCGTTCTCCAGAACCCCTAGGTTGGTTTCACGGGATTTAAGGTTTGCATCAAATGAGCAACGTCTCTCAATAGACGATGGCTTATGTAACACTTACACGGCAGTCCAAGAAATACACAATTATCTAATTTTTTCAGGAATTTCTCATATTTCACGCCTATATGGCAATGCACGCAGTAGACTACAAATCAGTATTGATTATTTTTATTTTGGTTTCAAATATCTTTATATATATTTTTTGTTTAAGTGATACGGTAACTTTCTGATTGGTTGTCAATTTAGTTAACCATAACAATAAAGTTGCCCCAAAATATTAAAACTGTTCCTAAAACTCTCTCGTGCACAACTAAGACACAAACATATCACATTTGGGTGCTTGTATAGACTACCTTTATCTTTACCTAACAGGTTTTGAGAATGATAGCCTTTTTACGTGATTTTATTTTATTTCTTTTGTAGAAAAGAAGTGTGCCACTCCGAGGTAAGTAAAATCGAGGTTTTTATTAAAAGAAATATCGACTTAATACATTTCTATAAATCCTGAAAAATAGGGGTAGAACATATTATAACTGCTAACTGCTTTAAAGCCACCTCAACGACTTCGCTATTCAATACAGTACAATCCCATGAGTTAGGCCTGTAGTAAAGCACCCAAGAGCCAAATAAAATTAATATCTACCTTTTCGTCCACTTCTTCCTTTTACGACCTGCCTCAATTTGTGATATTTTTGTTCTGACATGAAAATACACCCTAAAACTGGAACCTATACAGTTAAATAACAAAATCGTTAATATGATGCAATTACACATTGTTTTGAGCCTCTTAAGTGCAAATCAAAATGAAATATGTACAAAAAGTCTTAGTAGCATTTTTTTAGTGCAGGAAAAATATCAAAGGGTAAGTGTCAAGATTTAGAAGCCTTCCTCTCTATTTCGAGATTTCCCGACGAGAAATTGAAATGAATTTTACCTTACCGAAGGCCACGCAACGCACACAACACGATTCGAATGCGATCCGATTTTCGAAGAAATGGCAATTTTAATAGAAACGGAAATCTGAACAAGCATCGTCCTCCCGATTTAGGTTATAAACTGATGATAAGAATACTAACAATCGGAATTGTAGTGCATTTAAACCTTCTAATCAGAATAATAGCCGAATCGGCTTCAAATCGTAGACAATCGCACTAGTTGTCTGATGGCACTACGATTCTGTGCCGATTTAGCTTTTCCTCCTCCAACGAAGCTTGAAATCCTTTTAAATTTAAATTGTGTTAATCACATAAGTATTCGGACCCTCGATCATTAAGATTTTACATGTTTGAATGCTCCTATCTTCCAAGATCGGGTCGTAGTCAAATCGTATAGAGTGCGGTGGGCTTATAGCATGTGCATTTGGGCAAGTCCAAGCTATCAAAAAATATTGTGTCCAATGCCTTACCGCCCACATTAAATAAGGTTTTAGTATATCTGATGGTTTTGAATGGCCAACTGTCCAGACAAAATGATACTTCTGATGACAATTCATGTTGACAATACCATAATAGGCCTACTTGGTAAGCTATGGGACATTAATGACCAAATACTTTGAACTAACACGTGTTTAAATCGAGCAATAACGAGTTATGTTTGGATTGATTTTGTTGTAACTATGCAAATGTCCGCACATTTTCTTTTTTTGTGACGATTTTCTGGAAAAGCTTTTATCAGGGCCTTTGCCTAATGGATGGAAAGGTAGTGATTTCAAAATTTAAAAAACGAGTGCATCAAGAAATGATGTACGTCGAAAATTCGTGAACAAAAACTGTTGGATTTTTCTTCTTCCATATTTATTGCGTCACCTTATGCCAATACATTGAGAGAGATATATATATATATATATATATTATATATAACTTTACCTCGATAATTTGAGGCTAGCTTCAATGGTTTGTTATTTTTGAAGGAAACGATGGAATTTAAAGCTCCACATTTGTGAATAGTTTACACTTCTTCATGGGGTGAACACCAAACAGTTAAAAATATATATTTCTTCTTGAACATAAATGATTTATTGCAATAAAGTCCTAATCTTATATTTTCATTAATTTTTTCGAATTATAATGAAAGTATTAATGGAAAATAACTTTATTTTCTTTGTATCACACTGTGCATATAGTTACAGGGTGTTCAGAAGAAAAAGGTCAATCTCCAACAATCACGATCGAGTGTGACCCAGGATCAACGATCAGAATCATCAAAGGAGTATGTGTGAGGGTTCCTTCTTGCAATGCTTATGTCCCCTCCACGGAGAGTCGGTGTGATAACAGTGACAAGACGGCACAGTGGGCTACGTATTGCGAGACTCTCAATCCATGTGGCATCACTGCCACATGCAACCGGGATCAACCATCTACGTGCCCGGGAGAGTACACCTACCTCTACGCCGATTATGAATGTAAGCAGTAGCGGCTCTAGAAATGGCGGGAAATCAACCCGTCACTCCTAACCCCCCCTCCTCGAAAACAAATCTTTCACCTCAATTTAAAAAATATATTAAATGAATGTAAGAGAGGCAAATCTATAGAATAAATGCACGAATTCCCAAGCCCCAGCTCCCCTCACAAAAAAAGGTTTTAGTTTATATGTAATAGCATGATAGCGAAAGGATGAACATTAATGTCTCCAGGAGCTGTGATAGAAAATTCATCCAATAAATCAAGTAATGGAATTATTTTCAAGAGAAATAAATCGTCAACGATGTTCCAACTGCAAAAGTAATTGCATAATAATCACCTGAAACTGGGAAACAAAAAATGAAATATATTCAAGTTGTTCTTATTTGGGGAAGGGTATAGAAGTGATAGTTTATGTTTTGTATTCATAGTTATGTATTGGAACTGCTGTCTAAGTGCTAAACATGTCTAATAATGATAATAGTTGCAATTTATACAGCACCTTTTTTCACTTACACAGAGCTTTGAGATGCCAGCCACGAGTAAGTGTTACCAAGCAGTGACAGTGTAAGTCCAATGAATGTATAAGGTTTTAGAACAGATATGTCTTCAAACTCTGCTTGAATTTTTTCTACTATTTGGCAGGTTGGTGATGATTTTGATATGAGGACAGAGCCTGTTCCAGGGTGTGTGAGCAGGAGAGGAGAAAGCTGCATCGCCAGCTAATTTGTCGATGAGTGGTTGAATAAAGATCACTGACGATCTTTTTCCTCCTATAAATCAAATTATTTAACTCATCGATCATCTTTTTAATGCTATTCTTATTCCATCCACAGGTCTCACAGATGAAACAACCGTCCCGGCAAGGTTAACAAGTGTAAGTTATCCCATAAGGGGGTTCATATGACATACAAACATTAGCTTGGAAGAATATAATTTGGTGTAATTTAAAGCGTATCCGGACACCTATTCCCTAGACAACCACCCCCGGATAACCACCCCTAGGAAAACAACCCCCTAGGGCAACCACCCTCTAGGACGACTACCCCCAAGGACAAATACCCCCCGGACAACTGTCCCCGGACAACTACCCCCGGACAACTACCCCCTAGGATAGTTGTCCGGGGCTATAGTTGTCCTAGGGGTAGTTATCTGGGGGTAGTTGTCCGGGGTAGTTGTCCTAGAGGGTGGTTGTCCTAGGGGTAGTTGTCTGGGGGTAGTTGTCCGGGGGTAGTTGTCCTTGGGGGTAGTCGTCCTAGAGGGTGGTGCCCCTAGGGGTAGTTACCATAGGAGGTAGTTGTCCTAGGGGGTGGTTGTCCAGGGGGTCGGTGTCCTAGAACCAATTTGAAGAATTGACTAACTTATGTATTTTCGAGGGGTCATGGGAGGATGCAACGTCCCCGAGAGCCAACAGCCAGGCCTCGAATATCAAAGCAGTCGATATGTCTTTTATATGCCGAATTGAAACAAAAATCTACCAAGAATTCTTACCTTATCCTGTTATTGAGTAAAGATTGGTTAAAACATCACGGAAAATCTGAGACACTGTCTGCTAATCTTCGCTGGAAAGATGACTGAAAGTTTCAATCATTTGGGAATCGCAGACAAAAAGCACTGTATGGTATCCGCGCTCGCACAAAGACAATTTTAACACGTAAACCAATGTTTTATTTCTTCTTTTTATCGCTTTATACAAATACACTTCTTGACACAAGAGAAGTCCAGGGATGGGCGAGCAGACCTTAGCTAGGGTATTTAGAACTTTTGTATGATCAGGATGGCAGTGTGAATGGGAGTGTGTATAAGAGTGTGAATGTGAGTGTTTATGAGAGTGTCCATGGGAGCGTCAATGAAGTGATTGCAGGAGTGAGAATAGGAGCGTGTGTAGGAGTGATAATAGGAGTGTGCTTTGTTGTTTAATTATTAATGCTATGAGTTTTCAGTGTAGTGATGTGTGTGCGGGGGGGGGGGGCGAAATGAGAGAAGTTTGTTAGAAGAACGTGTCTGAGAGTGTGTAAGGGCAAAGGGCCTGCTTGCTCATCCTTTGACCCACTCTTGCGTCACCTCACAACATATAACTTAGTCTCCTTTGCCCCTTTTCTCTGTCTTTTATCTTTTGTCTGTTATTGCCTTACTCATATTGGTTATGAATTTTGTTATATATATTATACTTTGTGCAAATATCAAACCACATTTGTATGTATTATTGCCAATGTAAATTGTACATAATTCAGCCATTTGGCTGCGAAGTGCAATCATAATAAAAACCGTTTCAATCAATCAATCAATCAAATAAAAGTATCAGACATCGTTTATGAGTTAGAACAGAAATAGGTTTCATAAAATTGAGTTGAATGTTTTAACGATACACGTAATATTTGGTTATGTTTTAAATTCTATATCATCCCGTTTTCATGTAATCTACGTAAAATTAAAAGAATTAAAGTTCTTTCATGAAATAATCGATTATGATTATACTGACGGAAAAGAATTGTATATTTCTGTTTGATAACAGGCCACTCCTGAAACGCCTGCAGAAGATCGGACTCCAACGCCAGGTAAGTATTCACAAAATACGTGGAGGTGTCATGGCAAAGTGGTTCATTCACTTGACTCTCACTCCTAATGTTTAGGGTTCGAATCCTAGCCCGGCACCAATGTCCTTTGGCAAGACATTAATCCACATTCGCCACTTCCTACCCAGTTGTAATTGGGTAGTAGTTTTGTGTAATTAATTTCCTTCTCATTATAAAAATTAAGCAAATACCTGGGCGGGGGCTTGAATAATTCTTTTGGGGTTGCAGCATCCTAAGCCCCCTCCCCCCGAAAAAACAAGAAAAAAACCGAGTCTGCTGTTGTGTAAATATGAAAGGAATCCATTACCTTTAAATGTAATTCGAAATAGGTATTCAATAAAGGTCTATATTATGGGCAAGTCAGCGGCATTTCGTCATTGTAAGATAATTTCCCTTTTCCATACCTTCTATCAAAATTAGCAAAAAATAGATGGCCAGATAGTCCTATGCGTTCTTTTCCAACGGCCAATGGACTTAGGTATACATTCTTGAAAAAAACATTAAAACTGAATAAAGAGAGAGAGGGGGACAGAGTGTGGTGTTAATGATCTCTCAGGATAAATTTGAAACCATCCGACAGGTTAGATGATTGTTTAAATCATCGATCATCTTTTTAATGCTATTCTTATTCAATACACAGGTGTCGCAGGTGAAACAACCGTGCCGACAAGGTTAACAGGTGTAAGTTATCCATAATGGAGTCACCTGACAAACAAACACTCATTAAGAAGAATATAATTCGGTGTAATTTAAAGAATTGACTAATTTGTTTTCTAGATAAAATTGTTTATAAAATCATTAATCGACTTTACGTTCATCTTGCAATTTATTCATACTATCTTACTCATTCGCGTAATCAATTATTCATTCATGCATTTATTTAACTTAATTTTACGAGTTTTACGAGAACAGAAATAAATTTCATAACACTAAGTTAAATGTTAAAACGATACACTTAATATTAATCATTGCTTGGTAATTGGGTTGTTTCTAATTCTTCTACTAAGTTTTGTTTGTAATTCTATACTATTCCGCTTTCATGAAATAATATGTTAAGATTATACTGATGGAAAAGAATTGTATATTTCTGTTTGATAACAGACCACTCGTGAAACACCTACAGAAGCTCGGACTCCAACGCCAGGTAAGTATTCACAAAATTATGTTGAGCTGTCATGGTATAGTGGTTCATTCACTTGACCCTCAATCCTGATGTTTAAAGTTCGAATCCAAGCCCGGCACCAATGTCCTTTGGCAAGACATTAATCCACATTGGCCACTTCCAACCCAGTTGTGAATAGGTACCTGGTAATTGCTAGGGTAATAATAATTGCAGGGCCCTCTGGCAGAACAGTACTAAGCTGATGATGCTTCTCTTGGGAAACAAACTTACGATTATTATCATTATTATTATTATTATTATTATTATTAAAAATAAAAC
The DNA here is from genome assembly GCA_037976565.1 of Mesocentrotus franciscanus. NCBI lineage: Eukaryota > Metazoa > Echinodermata > Echinoidea > Camarodonta > Strongylocentrotidae > Mesocentrotus > Mesocentrotus franciscanus. The sequence continues at coordinate 12,715,067 of CP137677.1, forward strand.
ACTATAAGTTTTGATAGTACAGCAATTAGAAACATTTTTATGTAGCTATCATCATTTTATTATTGTTAATTATTATTGTCGTTATCATTAATATGCAATGCTTGAGCTAACGCTAGAAGTAACATTCCTGTACAGATTATAACGAACAAAGTTAAGTTACCGGGAAGAGCCGTTCTTTTTCAGAAGAATAAATGGGGGGTGCGAAGAGTGGCTTCTATTACAAGAGAACAGGCCAATCGAGAGGGCAAGGGAGCTTTTCCTTTTCAATCTTAGACTCGAGCATGCTCAGATATTGTGTGTGGATTGCCTGACCCCATGCTCACGACACTGGCAATCCAGCTTACAAAATGTACAATATGCATACATGTATGTATTTGGGGCAGTGGGAAAGTTAGCCGAGGTAGCGTTTCTGCTTCGAAAATTTTCGCCATTTTGTATTTTATCCTCATTTATAAATGTTGAGTTCCAATGTTGTGTAATTTGGTATAATTATTCCCCCTTCCCCATGATCAAAATGAAGCAAATACGTGAGGGGGGCTGAATAATACATCAGCCCCCAAAAAAAAAAAACCGAGTCTGTTGTTGTGTAATAATGAAGGCACCCGTTGTCTTATAATGTAATTCGAAATAGGTATTCAATATATGTCTATATTATGGGCAAATCAGCGGCATTTTGTCATTTTAACGTAATTTCCCTTCTCCGTACCTACTATGAAAGTTAGCTAAAAATAGATGGCCAGATACTCCTCTTCTCCAACGGCCAATGGACTAGGTAAACATTCTTTAAACAAACATTAGAAATGAAAACAAAAATAAAACAATGAACATAAGGAGAGAGAGAAAAAAAAGTCAAATTGTCGATTTAGACAGTGTGTGGTGTTAACGATCTTTCAGGAGAATTTGGGACTATCCGACAGGCTACATGAAATTTCAACTTAGCCTTTCAAAATTAGTCATCTACGGAGTAATGTTATTTTTGTTTCTATATGTCAAGAGTATGTCTACGTAATGTCGTAGGGATTACTTCGAATCACCGGGTGATCGCGTCCGGTCGGGTGGTCGCGTTACACGACCCTTTGTGAAACGAAGGCGGAAGATCACGCTAACTTTTGTAAATTTGCCGTAGGGTTGTCGGGTAAATTGGTCCGGACCGTTTGTAGATGTGAGGGTTTATTTCTAAAACATTACCCCCGACGTTTCGTGAATAAAGGGGCATGTTTTCACAAAAGGTCGGGTAACGCGACCATCCGACCCACGCGATGACCCATCTTGATTTTAATTCATAACACGATCACAAAGACTTCCGAGAAATCAACTCAATGGCATTTAAAATACCCTATTACATATCCCAAAGAAATCATGTTTGGATTAGGTAATACGTCGCTGTAATGCTCGCATATTTTGAGAGATGATGACCAAGGCTATTAAAATTGATTGTGGTTCATTCTTTGAAAGCCTTTGCGATCGTGTTTTAATATAGGCCTACATTTTAATAGGTATTGTCAAACATCACATCAAATTTTTATTTCGGTTATTTTCCACAGATTTTACCACATTTCACCAGGCATTGCCCGCAATACCATCTCAAGCAGACATAGTCCGACAGAAGACCTCCTTATTCAAACGGATCGAGGGATGGCGCCTTCAAGATCACGTGATCAAAACCAAACATGGATTGTCATTGGTCAAATGCGGTGCCGAGTGTAACAAGCGAGATGACTGCGTGTCATTTAACATCGGCAACGGTATGTGTGAGCTCAACAACCAGGTGGCAGGCGGCACCGATGTCGGCGCAGACTTTGTTAAAGTCGAGGGATTTAAATATTATGAGAAACAGTAGAATTTGAGTCGAATTAGTTTGTCTTGAACGTATTAATCATCATGATAATGGTGTGCGAAAACAGGTGATTGACGTTGAGAATGTATATGCATAGATATCGATTCTCTTTCTTCATATATATATATCATTGTCTTATTATATACCAAGTGAGATTATAAGTAAACACAGAGATTTGTCGATCAAGATGTTGAATTACTACTATTAATGTGTATAACGAAACTTTAGAAGAAGAGAAGTAGCACCAGCTTCTTGTTGTATTGTTCATGTGCAAACAAAATTTAATTTTGTATGATAAATTATCAATATCAGTTTAACCAGACAAATAATGTAACAATCGCTAACATATTAATGTATATGTGTATATTGTCATGATCAAGAGTACATGATTGTATGTAAATATTTCTTTATTTGATTGTGTGAATTCTATATCCATTACATTGTTAATAGTCTCAAGTCAAATGACCTAAAACACGTCTTTTACGTCAAACTACTGCACTGCCATTATGTAATAAAACGTTATAAAGGAATAAGGGGCGCTTTAAGAAATTAATGGACCATTATTCCCTCTTAATGGAAATACACCTCATAATACAAGTTTGGCAATGAAGAGACAATTAACACGAAAAGTTTGACTTGACTCATTCATTACTTGGCTTCTGAATCATCTTTTGAACATATGCCTACATTTTAATAAATTCCAACATAACGATATTAATCTGATAATGCCTACAAAAAAATGTCCACACACACCCACACACCCACTCGCCCCACACACAAACACAAAGAAAATACTAACGGTTGAATGTTCATGTCCTCAATTTTTAAGCTTTCACTGTTGGGCAACTATAAATAGGTTTGATTTTCAAGATGAAATTAGAACAATGGGTAAACCTGAAGAATACAATTTTTGAAAAAAGGGCCTATGGATTATCTGAACCGAATCAGATTCCGTATATATGGGTGTAGCTTTAACAGGACATATCTTTGTTCTAAGATATCGGCTTACTACAGAGTATTGCCCCGGTTATTAAAGTAGGACGCAATACTTTACTATATGATTTACACCTGCACCTGACAGACAACAACACACATCATTTGCGGTTTGATTGTGGATTTAATATTGTACCAATATGAATAGCATTATCCTTGACATTATATAATAACTTTACAACTGTGCACCTGACACCAAATATGTACATGTACTTGAATTGTCGGCACCTAGCTTAGCTATAACCCGATCACCAGCGTTAAAGCCCGACCCCGAAAATGCCTCCAGTCAGTAAGACATCCCCGGTCACGAGTCAACGCCGTCCATGATCAATTTAATGCTCCTGCATAACCGCCGAGCGGAAAGCTGACTGACCCAAACCCCCGGCATACAGGCGAGTACGTGTAACCAAACACGAATACCATCCCTGGCCCACCATCAGGCTTCAGGGGCATCCCTGGGCCACCATCAGGCCTCGAGGGGCATACCAGCAGCTCCCTCGACATGTTCAACCCCGTCTAGCCTCACAATTATGAGGTACACAGGGCGATCGGGCGAGCTGCTAAACTGCCAAAATTCGCTGAAGCTAAGTGCCGAGGCCTCATAACACAACCATCCCTGTACACCACCCAATATCACAGAATCTTCGGGGTGAGACGGACCAATGAGCGCTCGCATAGTCCAATTGTAGATGCAAATTTTCCTAATGTTGACCATCCGGAGGCTTCGAGAGTCTAACCTTTCCCAAATGTCGACCAATCGGCGATCACGCCGTCCTATGACGCGAAATAGTGACTGTGACGCTGGACCAATGGGCGCTCCCGATTTCCCAATTTCCCTCAGTACAGTTAAAGGATGCACAATAGAAATCTTCCCTTCCGCTCCATGACTGCCTCAACAATCTGACAAAAGTTAGAATTACGGCCTGAAAAAAGCTAGATTTGCTCCGCAAAACAGACTTCTTATTTCTGTGAGTATTAATTTTTGTGTGTATTAATAGTTCCTACATGCACTCAAAGAGTGATTAGGGGTTAGATTGCTCTGAAATTGTTAAAAAAGATACTTAAACTGGCATTTTCGAAAACATGCTCGTATTAATCGCATTCATCATTTCATACGTGTGATGGCCCCTCTTGCGCTGTGAACTCCCCCGACGGGCAGGGGATGTTGCTGGCTGGCTGGCGGGTAGTCGAACGACTACCATAGATATCAAACACTAATTGGTTAACACTGTTATGATGGATATTATTGATGAAAAGCTGATAAATGTCATGATTCTAATCATGCCAGTGTAGCAAGTAGGTGTTGTGATTTGAAGTCGTTCCATTGACAAAGTTGACTTGATTATTATTATTATGAATAATGTAATGAACATGATGAAGGATTGAACTTGAAGATGCTGATGAATTGAATTTGAAGACGTAGGCCTACTCGTAGTACAGTAGTAGGCCTAGGGTCTAATACTAGTCCTGACATGGTGATTATGAAGATGATGATGATTAATTATGATGATGATGAATGATTAAATCCACCAGAGCTGCAGAGGCAAAATTTTTGTTAGACATCTTTACAGTTACCCCCATATCATATTTTGTTACTTGTAGTTATAGTTGTAGTGTAATTTGTAAGACCAAGTTAGACTCTAGTCTACAGTCATAGCTTTTACGGTACTAAATGAAATAAACCACAAACCTAGATGTAGTCTAAATCAGTAAATGACTGCTGATTGTTAAATTAATTAGATGTAGACCTATGAAGATTCTGAGATTAGAAGAAATTAGCTTAAAGTGAAACAAATTGAGACGTGTACTATGGTGTACTAGAGATGACGTTCTCAAATTTACGTGTTGACTCGATGAGAACAAGTCCTGGGGGACAGATGGGACATGTCCCCCCATGTTTTGTCAGAAAAGAAGGGAACAACGAATTTGTATACATTGCCAACGCATTGGACCAAACAAAAATTAAGTGCTCCTTACACCCCCACTTATTCACTGGCTGGCTGATTTGGCTGGCTGATTTGCCGCTAAATACTTCTTCACAATTGCCCCCCATGCTCAAGCTCGGATTGCGCCCTTGTTTGTTCCTTCTTGTGAAGACAAAGAGAGTGCTGATACTAATTCTGGGAGTTACTAGTGAGTGCAGTGCACAGGGCCATTATTTAAGCTGACCACTTGTTGATAAATAGCATGGCAATGTCCTCCCAAATCAGTTTTGCAAAATTGAGAAATGAGGAAGGATGAAATGAGGAAAATACTGCAGATCCATGACAATTGATCACGATGATGACTATCCATTCATTCCAATGCTCAGGCAGATGCAGGTGGGGTATCCTCCATAAAAATCAAAACAAAGGGATAAAGATACTATTTTTTTCTGTTTGAAGAGGAACATGTAATTGATGATTGGTATGAGTAGCAAATCTGTTTTTTTAAGGGGTAGGCATTGTCACAAGTAACTGTTGCCCCCATATTTTTATGGTCCTTTTCTCCTAGCTAGCTACACTTCTTTTATTTGAGATTAGACTTATTAACATTTTTGTTCTCTTTTCTCTCTACAGCCTTTTCAAGTGTTCAGGTTCTGAGTGTGCCAATTCTACTACCAATCCACCAGGAACAGGAACTCGTGCAAATGGCCTCCACTTCAAGCCTACCTATTGGAAGGAGTATCTCGCTGGAATCGAGACCGGGCAGAACAAGCCGTAAACTCCAAGGGCAGCGGACACAAAGTCTACACCTACAGTGGTCTGCTGCGACATGCAGTCAACAATCTTGGGGAGGAAGTTCTTCACAAGAAGATCGACCCATCCTTTGTTGCCCCCCAGGAGTACACAGGTAGGTTTTTATCAATTTCCCATTCTTGCATATGTGGAGTTGTACACAAAAGTGAATGATGAAATGTGGAATAAAGCATCATAATTAGCTCTGATGTAATCAAATGGGGAGGTCTAAAAATATATCATTTGGTTTCTTCTTTACATATGTGGCCATGAAAGAATAAATATTCTATTTCCTAGGTTGTTTGCAGTCAATTTCAATGTATGTGTGTATGTATTTATATATTGTTTTAAATTACTTTGTAGGTCGGTTTTTGTAGTTGCTTTTCCACGGGGCTACATTCTCCTTTAATCCCCTCATTCTTCTCTATTTCTTCCCTCTAGTCTAGTCCCATTTATACATGTGTTCAATGTAATTTGTAATATGTATGTATTATTTATCTATTCATACTTTTTATGCATTTGATATTTTGATATGAATGCCTTTATATTATACATTTTGTAATAGTTGTTAATTTGATGTAATATGCTTTACCTGGATGGAGAGTTTCTTTTGTTTTGGAAGAAGACAATAAATAAAATATTCTATTCTTTTCAATTCTTCAATGCAGAACACGGTGTCAAGAAAAGAACTGCAGTCTCCCCAACACCAAGAGGGTCACACCATCACCACGGCGACGAAAAGTCACCCGACCTCCATGGGAGCCACAGCCACCCTGTGTCTTCATCCCTATTCCAACGGTACCACCACCACCACCTCTTCCCAGATTCTTCAGAGGGCCACTCTATCATCGGGAAGTGGGGCTACACCACCACCACCACCACCACCACCACCACCACCACCACCACCCCCGCCGCCGCCAGCAGAAGAGGTCAAGAGACACACCCCTGTAGAACCAATGGAGATTACTGAAGCATCATTGGATTCCATCATGGATGTAAGTAGCGATCTCACTGTTTCAGTTAGAGAAATTGATAACTATGTAGAATGCAGTGTAAGCTCTATACCATATTAAATCCTTTTTGGAAGTTATAGAGAAAAAGTCTTATGTACAGATAATATATTTGATCTTGCCAAAAAGTAATTAAAAAATACATTTTGCCATTTATTTAGAACATTCTAACTAACACCCACTCTTACCTTTTTGTACATCAACAGGATCCCGAAGAGGTGTCTGTCGGCCCGACAACATCCCGGATTCGACAAGGTGGAAGAACTGGCCGACTATCTGCTGACCTTTAGTGATGACTCTGGGGTTATCAACGAAGCTCAAGCTCAGCGAGTCATCGCTCTCTGGGATAAGCTCGACCAATACGACAAGACCACAACCGGCGACATCCCGCTTTAACGCACACAACTTCATGGAAGATTTAAGGCCAAAAGACAAAGTCCACTACAGTTGTTGCTGGCCTTGAGAGCACTAAGAGGTAATTTTTGTAGAACTTGTAACAAGAATTAAAAAAATGATTAAGAAAATTGGTCTGTAATTGTAATTGCCAGAAGCTACGATATTAATTTTTCATCCATCCGTTTATTCTTTCATGGAAGTTTAAATATGATTCAATAACAAAGAATTAACATGTAATAAATTCTCTGTCCAACAATTCATTTCAACATTTCTAATTTTCAGTTGCAAATATATAATTTCTATTTCCTTTCATTTCATTTCATTTCAACAGGTGTTTCCTGGGTCAAAACGCTGGACCCGCACAGTGGCAGGACTACAACAGGTACATAGAGTGCACCATTTCTAAGCTCTGCAGCCGATTCCCAGGAGCTGCTCGTACCAAGGACTCAGTGACCAATAGGTGGACTCTCATCCTCAAAGCCTTCAAGAACATCAGAAGCAAGGTCCTGAATAACGCAACCATCATGAGAGGCACCCAGATTCAACTGGTAGAGCTTAATCAGAGGACTCTTTCACAGTGGTAAGTTTATCATTTATTTCTATTTGATAAATATATATATCCCTTTATCCCTTAAACTTTATTCTCTCATTACAACCACTGCTGCTATTGATTGAATGAATGAATAATTATTTGTTGTTGTTGATATAACCGTTTTATGCCTCCGCTACAACGTAGCCGGAGGCATTATGTTTTCTGGTTGTCCGTCCGTCCGTACGACGCACGCACGCGTCCGTACATACGTCCCGTTCGTGATCGCGTTATCTCAAGAACCAATTGATGGATTACCGCCAAACTCGGGTCATGTATGTATCTTGCAGAGCTAATGAAGTGATTAGATTTTGGGGTCACGAGGTCCAAGGTCAAAGGTCACAAGGCTCATTATGTATGCAAAAATAGCTCGTGATCGCGTTATCTCAAGAACCGATTGATGGATTACCGCCAAACTTGGGTCATGTATGTATCTTGCAGAGCTAATGAACTGATTAGATTTTGGGGTCACGAGGTCAAAGGTCAAAGGTCACAGGGCTCATTATGTATGCAAAAATAGCTTGTGATCGCGTTATCTCAAGAACCGATTGATGGATTACCGCCAAACTTGGGTCATGTATGTATCTTGCAGAGCTAATGAACTGATTAGATTTTGGGGTCACGAGGTCAAAGGTCAAAGGTCACAGGGCTCATTATGTATGCAAAAATAGCTCGTGATCGAGTTATCTCAAGAACCGATTGATGGATTACCGCCAAACTTGGGTTATGTATGTATCTTGCAGAGCTAATGAACTGATTAGATTTTGGGGTCACGAGGTCAAAGGTCACAGGGCTCATTATGTATGCAAAATAGCTTGTGATCACATTATCTCAAGAACCGATTGATGGATTACCGCCAAACTTGGGTCATGTATGTATCTTGCAGAGCCAATGAACTGATTAGATTTGGGGTCACGAGGTCAAAGGTCACAGGGCTCATTATGTATCCTAAAATAGCTCGTGATCGCGTTATCATTAGAACCAACAGATGGATTACAATCAAACTTGAATTTTAAAAATTGCTTCCATTTTGGTTTGTAAAATTGCTCTATGGCGGAGGCATCATCGACTGCGCGCAGTTGAAGTTCCATCTAGTTTTTTTTGGGGAGGGTGTCCACTCTGTTTATGGACATATGAAATACGGGATATTGCTATCAATAATAAGGATGATTTTACCCAGCAAACATATATATATATATATATACCAACTTGTATCCCAATTGATTTATTCTCTTTACTTTTATTAACATTCTTCTTATGCTATCATTTTATTTACACAGGTACACCAAGAAATCAAAGAAAGAAGAGAAGGAGGTACTGTTCAAGGCTTCACTCTTGCACCCTCCAATGGCAGCTCAGAGACCGCTTCCAGCACCAGTGGACAGGCCCCATACCCTCTCAGCACCCGTCCACGAGGAGCGGCCTGCATTCTCTTTCCAGACACCACAGAACACCGCTCAGCAAGCAAAGATGAGGCATCCAACATTTGTGTTGATCCCTGCACCCACACAACAAGCGTCGGTCAACATCCATCCACAGGAACCTCATCTTGTACGTATCGCTCCACGTCCTCCAATAGCAAGAAGCACACTACATTACAGACTCAAAGTAGCCAGAGAGGAAGCTGAGGTGGGATGCCGAGTGACAAAGAAGTACAAGCCGAGAACCAAAGGGACCACCTGCAGAAAGTGCAAGAAACTACGAGACAAAGCCACACACAGTCAGTACTACGGAGTGTGGTTTTGCGAAGAGACTGCAACGGAATCAAAGGAACAGTGGTTAACGAGAGAAGAAGAGAAGAGACGAGCGAAGAAAGAAGAGAAACAAGCAGCTAAGAAGAAGTAGACAATTTTTGGAATTTTAAACGTGACATCATTCAGTAGCAGTAGTGAAATTAGCAGTAATGCCGGAAATGTCTGTATATTTGAGATAAATCATGTGATTGGACCAGAAGTACGAGACAGTGCAAAACAGATTGAACAACTGTTTGTTTGTGATATTTGAGATACACAGGGACCTCCCTGTCTGCACCTGAGAGACATAAGAAAGATTTATCTTTCTGAGAAGCCCTCGTAAGGTACCTCAAGCGGGTTTGTCAGGATGGTGCCGTTTGGAGTGACAGGGTAGGAACCAACCGTGTCGACAAGTATCGCAAAGAAAATGAGGAGAGCCATGTATAATACCAAATAAAAGTATTTGGAAAAGAAAGAAATATTGGGTGTCTTTTTCTTTTTCTTTTTGTGCTATTTTTAATTTAAAAATAAGAATAGAGATAAAGTGAGACAATGGGAGATGAGGAATTTAAAGAGAAAGAAAGATAATGTTGAAAGAGAGGAAGAAAGATAATATTGAAAGAGAGGAAGAAAGATAATATTGAAAGAGAAAAGAAAGACAATATTGAAAGAGAGAAAGAAAGATAATATTGAAAGAGAATAAGAAAGACAATATTGAAAGAGAGAAAGAAAGATATTATTGAAAGAGAAGAAGAAAGACAATATTGAAAGATAATAGAAAGAAAGATAATATTGAAAGAGAGGAATAAAGATAATAGAGAGAAAGAGAATAAGAAAGACAATATTGAAAGAGGAAGAAAGTTTTTGTTCATTCAAAAACTTATCAGGGAGGGGACTTTCTTTCTCTCCTTTCTATCTTTCCCTTTATTTCGCCTTCTTTCTTTCTCTCTCTCTCTCTCCATATATATCCTTTTATCTCCTTCTCTCCCTCTGTGTTTCTCTATCTTTCCCTTTATCTCTCTCTCTCCTCCTCTGTATTTGTATTTCTCTATCTCTCCCTTTCTGTCTCTATCCTTTTATCTTTCTCTCTCCCTGTTTCTATATCTCTCTTTCCTTTTATCTCTTTCTCTATCTCTCCCTCTGTCTTTCTCTATCTCTCCCTTTCTGTCTATTCTTTCTCTCCCTGTTTCTATATCTCTCCCTCTGTCTTTATCTCTCTTTCCTTTTATCTCTTTCTCTATCTCTCCCTCTGTCTTTCTCTATCTCTCCCTTTCTGTCTATTCTTTCTCTCCCTGTTTCTATATCTCTCCCTCTGTCTTTATCTCTCTTTCCCTTAATCTCTTTCTCTCCCTTTATGTCTCTACCCTTTTATCTCTTTCACTGTTTCTCTTCGTTTCTCTTCTTCGCGTGTCTGTAATTTCCGTCCTTTCCTCTCTTTATTTTACTTCCCTCCAGCCCTTTTGTTCTCTCCTTTTTCTTATTTAGAACGATCTTTTCATATATGATTGTGGGATAGATTTAAGCTATTGTTACCTTTATTATTAACTTTATTAAGTTTATGAAATTTATATTAAACCATTACCTTTACCATTTTTCATTTTAAAATATCAAGACACATTTACAAAAATACAACAATGCTCAATGATTAGTTTGTTTGATTTTATTTATGTGTTTTTCTCATAATACAAACTGGGTACATACATACAGACAGACAAACATACATATATATATCTATATATATATATACATACAGACATACAGACAAACATATATATATATATATATATATACAGACATAACTATATATATATATACATACATATATGTATACGGACATACATAGATAGTATTACATACATTATTCTAATATAAGGCAAAATACATATAAATTCATCTCATAATACAAAATTATTAATGTAATAAGACTTTTCGTCGCTGTGGTGATGGTGTGACGCCTTTGGTGTTGGGGACTCGATCTGTGTTGAAGAAATAAAAGAACATGCATATTGTTATACATTGTTATACCATACTGAAATATATCATGGAATTGTTTTTAGGTATACGCATATCATTAAGAATTGACGAATCAGCCAAATTAAAGTATCCAAAAGTTAAAACTTTCTAAAGTTTTGAAATATCACCAGAATATAGATGAATATGATTGTGAACAACTTTTAAAAACTTCTCCGATATAGAGAATTTTTTTACTTTTTTAACTCTCGGATAGTTTAAAGGAGATGTTTTTGATTCAAAGATTTAAAGGTTTGGAGGTTTTTGAGGCCACAAGAGGTATGTCACACAAGTGACCAAACTTTTGTCAACAATGGAGCGCGCTTTAAAGGGCCGGTGCATGCATATGCATGACGGCGCATGCATATGCATGGGCCGGGACGCCGGCGGGGGCGGGCGGCCCGCGCAGGCCCCGCCCGCGGGCCGGTGTTCCAATTTCTTTATTTTTCTTGTCTCGCCAACAGAGAAGATTGTGCCATATCCTCACCACAGGGGATATACCGATTTACTCACTTAACTCAATGTACATAATATAAAGCATCCCCAAAACTTTCCTTCTTAACTATAACATGTTAAGTGTGCACATCTATATTATTAATACGCAAAATCGTCGCGGGGGGTAAAAACGGTTCATGAAAAACGTCTTTCCTCGACCGCGCCCCCTTCGCCGAGGCGCGGGAACGGCGACACAATTATACGAGGCATGTCTCTCGTATCCCGCGTGCCACGTCGACCCCGCGGTCGCCGTCGATGTCGTTAAAGGTGGTTTCGGGGTCCCGGGGAGGACGGGAGCACGGCCAGCGTTGTCCGTGCAAGAAGGCGACGAACCCGCGAGAGTGAGGCAGCAAGGCGTGCACCCGCCCTCTGTCTAATCAAGGAGATACACTTTTAAGAGACGATCCACTCTATAATGTGTTGTAGCAGATACACGCTGCAACAGAGCGGGCCTACCCGTGTTAGGCATCTTGCTTATGATATGCTTTGTAGGCACTTCGCGGGCATGCCAGAGAAATACACAGCATACGACAATCCACTCAAGTCATGTGGCGTAGCAAGTACAAGGCGCAACGGGTTGGGCCTATCCCGTGTTAGGCATCTTGCTATATATAGGCCTTTGCAGCAGCCAAACTGACGAGAACGTAATATGTTGGTTCTACGCTCACCACACACACAGTAGAGTTAATTCGTGCGATTGCTGCAATATATTGGCACAAACCGTCCGATTTTCGCGTAAAATCTTTACTTTGAAAATATTTATACAAATTCTGTGAACCATGCCAACATAATCATAGTCCAAGCTTCTGCTTTATTGGTCTTTTCATGAAAACTACATTAAAATCACAACAATAATAACGCAAATAGATTGTAATTATCGAGACCATATAACTGACGAGAAGGTAAATTCAGCGAGCTTACGTAATTTCAAATGCCTCCGCACGGGCAACTCCCGGTGTCAGTCCGGTCGCGATAACTGTAGCACTCTACTGCTGTACCTGTAATACTGGCTGTATATAGCGTGTCTTTAGATTCTTCAATGTTTCATGTTTTGAGCCGTGCAATGAATTGTTGTTTTCTTTTATTTCTTTATTGAATGTGATGTGAATGTGAGTACGGTACATGCTATTACAGAAGTGTCCAAGGAATGATAGGCCTACAGGTGGAAGGGATATAAAACAAATATACAATGACTCATTCTCGGAACAAGCTAAAACTATTCGCACTCGGGAACATCAATGGTGTTCTCTCTAGCTCTCGGGCCGCCATGGCCCTCGGGATAATATAATACGATTTGATGTTCCTTCGATGCGAATAGTTTTAGCTAGATCCTCGAGTCACTTCGAGTGTCATTTTATATTTGTATATTATTTTCATTGTAGGACTAAATTAACTTAGCAATGTGTGAAAAAAACCAAAATGATAATGGGAGTGAAGTGCATGAGAACAATATTCGTAGGCCTATCAGGGCGTCAATCCATTATCCTAGGGACGGGGACGTCCCCCCACGAATTTTTAGGTGGTGAAATGTCCCCCACGATTTGGGGTTAAAATCATTCCTTTTTTCTTTCTCTCTCTTCTCTCTGTTGACTTCGCGCGGGAGGGGGAACTTTATTCAAACAAGGATTAATAGTCGAGAACGGTACTACGAAACGTCTTCTTTCTCTAAAAATGTCATGAAACAGGGATTAAGAGTCGAGAACGGTACAACGAATCGTCTTCGTTCTCTAATATTTTAATGAAACGTCAAGCTTCCGCTACGCGCGAGAGGGTGGAAACTGAATTCAGGCAAGGATTAAGAGTTGATCGAGAACGGTACAATTACGAATCGTCTTCTTACTCTAATAATTGAATGAAACGTCACAGCTTCCGCGCTACGCTCGAGAGGGCGGAAAGTGAATTCCGACAAGGATTAAGAGTCCAGAACGGTAGAACGAATCGTCTAATTCTTTCTCTAATAATTTAATGAAACGTCAAAGCTTCCGAGCTATACGCGCGAGAGGGTGGAAACTGAATTCAGACAAGGATTAAGAGTCGAGAACGGTGGAACGAATCGTCTTCTTTCTCTAATAATTATGAAACGTCAAAACTTACGCGCTTCGCGCGGGAGGTGAAACTGAATTCAGACAAAGATTAAGAGTCGAGAACCGTACAACCAATCGTCTTCTTTCTCTAAAAATTTAATGAAACGTCAAAGATAAAAAAGACAATAAATGAACCGGTCACCAATGAAAGTACATGCCGTGAAACAGCATAACTAGAGAGAGAGTGACATGTAATTGTGTCCCCCCATGCAGGCACGGGGCCAGTGTATAATTAACGGTGCGAAAGCTTTCGTCCTTGAAGCCTAATTTGCATAAAGTAAACAACTTGTTTACGCTTAACCGCTACAAAAGAGTCTCAGCTAAACTGTAATATCTCGCTTTAGAAACCACCAAATGAAATGATTAAAGCGTCAAATTGAAGAAGAAGAGTTTTTCTAACTCATAAATATTGCAGTTAGTTGTCAAATCCTATTTTTAAAAGGAAAACTGTGCGAAACGAAGCGCCATTTTTATGTTTTTTCACTGAAAATATTGCAGTATTTTTCATATTTTCCATCATTGCTCAAGATCGAGACTGTTGGAGCTGATAAATCAAAGTATATTAAAGCTCTCCTCCGAATATCTTTTCATGATTTTACGTCACTCGGTTATGTCTGGAAAAATCGAAGGCAATGTCATCAACGAACCCAGGGCAAAACGTTCGCGGAAGCGTAGGACTAGTCCCATCTATAAGGGTTCGTGCTGGTGAATTGTAGTCACACGTACCGTAGATACGTGCAGAACTGCACTGTGTGCTCTGGACTCGGCTGTGTTTGTATGAATCTCATGATCGAAGCATCGACGGTTTGGTCTTTGTAATGATGCGAGTAAAACATGCTGATGTGTGGTCGAAATTTAACAAAACAATGACTTATAAATAAATAAGTATCTGTACTAGCTGTGAAAATATGGTGGAGTTCTTTGCTGTAATTGTAACTCAGCTCAATCGACTTTACTAGATCTAGACTTAGCCACAGCGTAAATACAGCTGATCGGTGACGCATTTTCCATATATGGTATGCATGCATGGCCTGTGAGCGCGGTGAAGCAAACAGCGCATGCGTACACCTCCGATATAGTTGTAGTTTCCAGTCTTTTCATGAATCTTCCCCTAGTTTTGAAAGCATTTTTACACAAAACTACTAACTGCTCAAACACGAAACTTCGCTGAGAGTGAGACTGGAGTTGAAAGTCTAGTAAAATGTTAATTGTTTGCATATTCATATTGTCGCTCGGTTATGTCTGGAAAAACGAAGCCTCTTTTCACAGACCTCTGAAACTGAAAAGTACCTATATCTTTAATAATACCAAACAGTTTTGAATGAAAATTTATTTGAATAATAATATTATCATTATGTTGGTGCTCTAAAAAATTCACGATCTTTGGTGGTAAAATAAGGGAGATACGCGAAGGTGCATTTTGGACGAATTTTGCTCCTCTCTCCAAACAGGGCCTCGATAGCCGTTACGAATTCAAAAGCTTTTACGACTTTTCGGGGTTTTAATTGTACACTGGCCCCGCGCCTGCATGCTTAAACTCGGATTGCAATGACGCCCTTGATTCGTATAGATAACGAGAGTGAGGATCCGGGAAAGGGATAGTGAGAATAATAGGAACGAAGTGACGACAATAATCGTAAATAACGAAAGTGAAAACGAAGGTAAAGTCTACAATATCTGCATCAATTTTGATTACAAATTATTGATTTCACTGTTTTCTTCCAGTTTTCAAGTTTTATTACATAATTCAGATAAAAATTAAAAATTCAAAACGATACATGATGGGACAGCAAACAAAAGGTTGGTATTCTAACAAGTAAAATATTAATGAAAAGAAGAAGAAAAATTATAAAATGATAAAAAGTAGGCCTATACAATGAAGAAAAATAATATCATCTAGCACAGAAATATCTTCTTTTTTAATATAATAAAAATATAATTAAAAAATTATTATTTAAAAAAAATCAAAAGAAAAAAAAAATCGATAGCACATATCTATTTTAAAGTATTTACAACCCCTCCCACCCTCCCTAGAATCCCGTGGATTTTCCACGGGCCCTGCTAGTCTATATATTAATACGCAAAAGCGTCGAGGGGGGTAAAAACGGTTCATGAAAAACGTCTTTCCTCGACCGCGCCCCCCTTTGCCGTGGCGCGGGAACGGCGACACAATTCCACGAGGCATGTCTCCCGTATCCCGCGTGCCACGTCGACCCCGCGGTCGCCGTCGATGTCGTTAAAGGTGGTTCCGGGGTCCCGGGGAGGACGGGCGGACGAGAGCACGGCCGGCGTTGTCCGTGCAAGGAGGCGACGAACCCGCGAGAGTGAGGCAGCATGGCGTGCACCCGCCCTCTGTCTAATCAAGGAGAAACACTTTTAAGAGACGATCCACTCCATAATGTGTTGTAGCAGATACACGCTGAAAAGGACCGGGCCTACCCGTGTTAGGCATCTTGCTTATGATATGCTTTGTAGGCACTTCACGGGCATTTTAGAAAAACACAGCATGACAATCCACTCAGGTCATGTAGCGTAGTAAATTCATGATGCGATGGGTTGGGCCTATCCCGTGTGAGGCATCTTGCTATATATAGGCCTTTGCAGCAGCCAAACTGACGAGAACGTAATATGTTGGTTCTACGCCCAGGCCACACACACACACAGTTGAGACAATTCGTGCGACAGCTGCGATATATTGGCACAAATCGTCCGATTTTTCGCGTAAAATCTTTACTTTGAAAATATTTATACATATTCTGTGAACCATGTCAACATAATCATAGTCCAAGCTTCTGCTTTATTGGTCTTTTCATGAAAACTACATTAAAATCACAACAACAATAACGCAAATAGATTGTAATTATCGAGACCATATAACTGACGAGAAGGTAAATTCAGCGAGCTCACGTAATATCAAATGCCTCCGCACGGGCAACTCCCGCGGTGCCAGTCACGGCGCTCACGCCATGCAATTTACTGTACCCTGTGCGGTAACTGCAGCACTCTACTGCTGTACCTGTAATACTGGCTGTATAGCGTGTCTTTAGATTCTTCAATGTTTCGTGTTTGAGCCGTGCAATGAATTGTTGTTTTCTTTTATTTCTTTATTGAATGTGATGTGAATGTGAGTACGGTACATGCTATTACAGAAGTGTCCAAGGAATGATAGGCCTACAGGTGGAAGGGATATAAAACAATTATACAATGACTCATTCTCGGAACAAGCTAAAACTATTCGCACTCGGGAACAGTACTGTTCTCTCTGGGGCCGCGATCGATGGCCCTCGGGATAATATAATACGATTTGATGTTCCTTCGATGCGAATAGTTTTAGCTAGATCCTCGAGTCACTTCGAGTGTCATTGTATATTTGTATATTTGTATATTATTTTCATTGTAGGACTAAATTAACTTAGTAATGTGTGAAAATAACCAAAATGATAATGGGAGTGAAGTGCATGAGAACAATATTTGTAGGCCTATCAGGGCGTCAATCCATTATCCTTCGAGTGTCATTGTATATTTGTATATTATTTTCATTGTAGGACTAAATTAACTTAGCAATGTGTGAAAAAACAAAATGATAATGGGAGTGAAGTGCATGCTGAGAACAATATTCGTAGGCCTATCAGGGGCGTCAATCCATTATCCTGGGGGGACGGGGGGACACGTCCCCCCCACGAATTTTCAGGTGGTGAAATGTCCCCCCACGATTTGGGGTTAAAATCTTTCCTTTTTTCTTTCTTTCTCTCTTTCTCTCTCTGTTGACTTCGCGCGGGAGGGGGGACTTTATTCAAACAGTCGAGAACGGTACTATGAAACGTCTTCTTTCTCTAAAAATTTAATGAAACAGGGATTAAGAGTCGAGAACGGTACAACGAATCGTCTTCGTTCTCTAATATTTTAATGAAACGTCAAGCTTCGCGCTACGCGCGAGAGGGTGGAAACTGAATTCAGGCAAGGATTAAGAGTCGATCGAGAACGGTACAATTACGAATCGTCTTCTTACTCTAATAATTGAATGAAACGTCACAGCTTCCGCTACGCGCGAGAGGGTGGAAACTGAATTCCGACAAGGATTAAGAGTCCAGAACGGTAGAACGAATCGTCTTCTTTCTCTAATAATTTAATGAAACGTCAAAGCTTCGGCGCTACGCGCGAGAGGGTGGAAACTGAATTCAGACAAGGATTAAGAGTCCAGAACGGTATAACGAATCGTCTTCTTTCTCTAATAATTTAATGAAACGTCAAAGCTTCCGAGCTATACGCGCGAGAGGGTGGAAACTGAATTCAGACAAGAATTAAGAGTCGAGAACGGTAGAACGAATCGTCTTCTTTCTCTGATAATTATGAAACGTCAAAACTTACGCGCTTCGCGCGGGAGATGGGAAACTGAATTCAGACAAAGATTAAGAGTCGAGAACCGTACAACCAATCGTCTTCTTTCTCTAAAAATGTAATGAAACGTCAAAGATAAAAAGACAATAAATGAACCGGTCACCAATGAAAGTACATGCCGTGAAACAGCGTAACTAGAGAGAGTGACATGTAATTGTGTCCCCCCATGCTCAAACTCGGATTGCAATGACGCCCTTGATTCGTATAGATAACGAGAGTGAGGATCCGGGAAAGGGATAGTGAGAATAATAGGAACGAAGTGACGACAATAATAATCGTAAATAACGAAAGTGAAAACGAAGGTAAAGTCTAAAATATCTGCATCAATTTTGATTACAAATAATTGATTTCACTGTTTTCTTCCAGTTTTCAAGTTTTATTACATAATTCTGATAAAAATTAAAAATTCAAAACGATACATGATGGGACAGCAAACAAAAGGTTGGTATTCTAACGAGTAAAATATTAATGAAAAGAAGAAGAAAAATTATAAAATGATAAAAAGTAGGCATATACAATGAAGAGAAATAATATCATCTAGCACAGAAATATTTTTTTTTTAATATAATAAAATTATAATTAAAAAATTATTATAAAAAAATCAAAAAAAAAAAAAAAAATCGATAGCACATATCTATTTTAAAGTATTTACAACCCCTCCCACCCTCTAGAATCCCGTGGATTTTCCACGGGCCCTGCTAGTCTATATATTAATACGCAAAATCGTCGCGGGGGTAAAACGGTTCATGAAAAACGTCTTTCCTCGACCGCGCCCCTTCGCCGTGGCGCGGGAACGGCGACACAATTATACGAGGCATGTCTCCCGTACCCGCGTGCCACGTCGACCCCGCGGTCGCCGTCGATGTCGTTAAAGGTGGTTTCGGGGTCCCGGGAGGACGAGCGGACGAGAGCACGGCCGTCGTTGTCCGTGCAAGAAGGCGACGAACCCGCGAGAGTGAGGCAGCAAGGCGTGCACCCGCCCTCTGTCTAATCAAGGAGATACACTTTTAAGAGACGATCCACTCTATAATGTGTTGTAGCAGATACACGCTGCAACAGAGCGGGCCTACCCCGTGTTAGGCATCTTGCTTATGATATGCTTTGTAGGCACTTTACGGGCATGCCAGAGAAATACACAGCATACGACAATCCACTCAAGTCATGTGGCGTAGCAAGTACAAGGCGCAACGGGTTGGGCCTGTCCGGTGTTAGGCATCTTGCTATATATAGGCCTTTGCAGCAGCCAAACTGACGAGAACGTATTATGTTGGTTCTACGTACGCCCAGGCCACACACACAGTTGAGACAATTCGTGCGACAGCTGCGATATATTGGCACAAATCGTCCGATTTTTCGCGTAAAATCTTTACTTTGAAAATATTTATACATATTCTGTGAACCATGTCAACATAATCATAGTCCAAGCTTCTGCTTTATTGGTCTTTTCATGAAAACTACATTAAAATCACAACAACAATAACGCAAATAGATTGAAATTATCGAGACCATATAACTGACGAGAAGGTAAATTCAGCGAGCTCACGTAATATCAAATGCCTCCGCACGGGCAACTCCCGCGGTGCCAGTCACGGCGCTCACGCCATGCAATTTACTGTACCCTGTGCGGTAACTGCAGCACTCTACTGCTGTACCTGTAATACTGGCTGTATAGCGTGTCTTTAGACTCTTCAATGTTTCGTGTTTGAGCCGTGCAATGAATTGTTGTTTTCTTTTATTTCTTTATTGAATGTGATGTGAATGTGAGTACGGTACATGCTATTACAGAAGTGTCCAAGGAATGATAGGCCTACAGGTGGAAGGGATATAAAACAATTATACAATGACTCATTCTCGGAACAAGCTAAAACTATTCGCACTCGGGAACAGTACTGTTCTCTCTGGGGCCGCGATCGATGGCCCTCGGGATAATATAATACGATTTGATGTTCCTTCGATGCGAATAGTTTTAGCTAGATCCTCGAGTCACTTCGAGTGTCATTGTATATTTGTATATTTGTATATTATTTTCATTGTAGGACTAAATTAACTTAGTAATGTGTGAAAATAACCAAAATGATAATGGGAGTGAAGTGCATGAGAACAATATTTGTAGGCCTATCAGGGGCGTCAATCCATTATCCTTCGAGTGTCATTGTATATTTGTATATTATTTTCATTGTAGGACTAAATTAACTTAGCAATGTGTGAAAAAACCAAAATGATAATGGGAGTGAAGTGCATGCTGAGAACAATATTCGTAGGCCTATCAGGGCGTCAATCCATTATCCTGGGGGACGGGGACACGTCCCCCACGAATTTTCAGGTGGTGAAATGCCCCCCACGATTTGGGGTTAAAATCTTTCCTTTTTCTTTCTTTCTCTCTCTGTTGACTTCGCGCGGGAGGGGGGGGGGGAAACTTTATTCAAACAGTCGAGAACGGTACTATATGAAACGTCTTCTTTCTCTAAAAATTTAATGAAACAGGGATTAAGAGTCGAGAACGGTACAACGAATCGTCTTCGTTCTCTAATATTTTAATGAAACGTCAAGCTTCCGCTACGCGCGAGAGGGTGGAAACTGAATTCAGGCAAGGATGGTGATCAGGCCAAGGATTAAGAGTCGATCGAGAACGGTACAATTACGAATCGTTTTCTTACTCTAATAATTGAATGAAACGTCACAGCTTCCGCGCTACGCGCGAGAGGGTGGAAACTGAATTCCGACAAGGATTAAGAGTCCAGAACGGTAGAACGAATCGTCTTCTTTCTCTAATAATTTAATGAAACGTCAAAGCTTCCGCGCTACGCGCGAGAGGGTGAAACTGAATTCAGACAAGGATTAAGAGTCCAGAACGGTATAACGAATCGTCTTCTTTCTCTAATAATTTAATGAAACGTCAAAGCTTCCGAGCTATACGCGCGAGAGGGTGGAAACTGAATTCAGACAAGAATTAAGAGTCGAGAACGGTAGAACGAATCGTCTTCTTTCTCTGATAATTATGAAACGTCAAAACTTACGCGCTTCGCGCGGGAGATGGGAAACTGAATTCAGACAAAGATTAAGAGTCGAGAACCGTACAACCAATCGTCTTCTTTCTCTTTTAATGAAACGTCAAAGATAAAAAAGACAATAAATGAACCGGTCACCAATGAAAGTACATGCCGTGAAACAGCGTAACTAGAGAGAGTGACATGTAATTGTGTCCCCCCATGCTCAAACTCGGATTGCAATGACGCCCTTGATTCGTATAGATAACGAGAGTGAGGATCCGGGAAAGGGATAGTGAGAATAATAGGAACGAAGTGACGACAATAATAATCGTAAATAACGAAAGTGAAAACGAAGGTAAAGTCTAAAATATCTGCATCAATTTTGATTACAAATAATTGATTTCACTGTTTTCTTCCAGTTTTCAAGTTTTATTACATAATTCTGATAAAAATTAAAAATTCAAAACGATACATGATGGGACAGCAAACAAAAGGTTGGTATTCTAACGAGTAAAATATTAATGAAAAGAAGAAGAAAAATTATAAAACTAGAAATGTAATTCGTCATGAGGACGAATTAGGTGGTCTGTTATGTAATCTGAATAACTGATCTTTTAGAAAATTGTCTTAGCTACAACATAGCAAAATTTGGAAGAAAATCGATCCATATTTACAGATACAATCAATTTTCCATAAATATGCTGACGTCATAATATGCAAATTCGTATTTTGAGTTCCAAGGCCAAAGGGCAAAGCTAGGGCAGAGCTGTAGAAAATTAAGGAACATTACAAGACATAATAGAAGGAGAACGAGAACCAGAGCAGGCGGGAGAGGTAGAGGGTGAGAGAGAAGAAAAAGAGAAGGGCAGAGGCAGAGGGAGACAGAGCAGGAGAATAAGAGGGAGGCAAGGCAAGAGGTCGAGGTAGAGGGAGGCAGAGAGAGAGGGAGAGGGTAAAAGAGTAGAGAGAGATATATATGCAGAGACAGAGCAAGAGAAGGAGAGGGGCAAAATAAGAGAGGAGAAGGGAAACAGAGCAAGAGAGAGGAGAAAGAGAGAGATGCAATGGAGAACGATGCATTCAATATATCCAGCATAAATAGAATTTAATATAGAGAAAGAGAGAAGTATAGACAAGTAAACAATTCTATGTCCACGGGAGAGACGTAAACATGCATATACCTTGGGCTGAATAACTGGAAAAAGTAAAAACGTCTGGGAAGGAGACTAGCAAGGTGATTTGATATTGTAGCAGAGTTGGGAGATACACCCTATATTAGGTTTAATACCAGATTTCCCATAGGGTTGTACTCAAACGATTGACATTCTTCTCCCATAGATATAACACGCAAAATTAGGCATTTTATTACATTGTTTGTGATTGTATATGATAATATGTTATAATAGTCGAAGAAGATCATAAAATCAAATTTAAAACGACGGCAAAAAAAAAAAAAAAAAAATGACCCACCAGGAATCGAACTTGGGTCGCCGGAATGGGAGGCAAGTGCTATGACCACTATACCAAAATAATCCACATAGACATTACACGTGAACGGAAAATGGAATTCTCAAATCTCACTTTGCAAGTGAAATATGAGCATGATCCCGGCATCTGATCGAAAAATAAAGGGCACACTTGTGATAGCTTATTGTCTCAGCTACAACATACTCAAAGCTCAGCAAAAACAAAACTAAAACGACGGAGATATTGCTCGCGAAAGACGGTAATGTAGAATCCAGTTTTGAGAAAAGTCATGTCCCATAGAGAATACACGCAAAATGTGAAAAATTGACATGCCTCCTTTAATCGCAAAATACGCCATGATGCCTTTGTCAAAATGAAAAATCGTGGTGACTGCATTTGTAGAGAATTGTCTCAGCTAGAACATATCAAAATTTGGAAGAAAATCGACAACCTATTACTGCAATATTGTCAAATGAATACAAAAATTATGATGTCATATTTTCAAAATCAAATTTTCGAGTTCATATGCAAATATGACGACGTCAGAACATACGATTGGACAAAATTATACATGAAATCACATAAAAATTTCATGGGCTTCCAGAAAATGTTAAAAATTTGGGGGGTTTTTAGGCATTCTGACGAGCTATGGCGGATTTTATATAGACATGTTTTCACCACTTTTTACATTATATTGCCCATTGACGCGCGCACGAATTTTAAAGTTTGACGCACGCTTGTGGCATTATGGAAGGTCGAGAATGACTGGAAATAGTTGGAAATTGTCAAAAATAGTGTCAGGAATACAAACGATGCGAAAAAACGGCGTTTTTACGATGTGTACGCGCTGCGAGCGCGCATGACGCGCGCGCAGACGCGCACGGACGGAAATTTTTGAAATGCTTAAAATGACCTGATTCGTACTCTCGTTTAATAGTTAAGTGATTTTGAGCATATTAAAATTTTGACGCGCGCGTACGCGCGTCCTGACCTTTATACGACCTTTGACGACATAACTTGTTGACCCTTGACCGGAAGTATATGTGATATGAATATGAATGACCTTTGATTACGCATCATGAAGATATGATTGATCATGTGATTTCACAAAATGGCGCCTGGATGACGTCACGATGACCTGATGACCTTGAAAATGTTTCTGTCACGTCTAATGACAATGACCTATGACTGTGCAAAAATTGAAAGAAATTGACAAAACCGATCCTGAGTTATCCTCGGAACAAAAAAGTGGGAGAAATAAATAAAAATAAATAAAGAAAGAAAATTCTGACGAAAACAGGTGATCTGTCGATATCGACAGACCACCTAATGATAAAAAGTAGGCATATACAATGAAGAAAAATAATATCATCTAGCACAGAAATATTTTTTTTTTTTAAATATAATACAAATTATAATTAAAAAATTATTATAAAAAAAAAAATCAAAAAAAAAAAAAAAAACGATAGCACATATCTATTTTAAAGTATTTACAACCCCCTCCCACCCTCCCTAGAATCCCGTGGATTTTCCACGGGCCCTGCTAGTACCTTGTAATTATACAAAACTGCGCAGAGGCGCAAAATTACGTATTTTAGGCCAAACGGGCTTGCCCGCCGCCAAAAGCGCAGATTTGTTGTGAATGCACCTTGTAAATGGAAGCCAGGCTTGTAACAAATTAATTAAGCTCTCTTCAGCATACCCAACCATAAAACCAGCATCCTACATTGTGCTCCTTTAACCCCATACACTGTTAAATGAATGCACAACTATTGTATAGTATATTTCACAAAGAAAAACCTAACAAATTCGTTTGCAATAAACGATCGCATATGCCAGTACTGCTTAACTTATAAAGTTCAGACCTTTAAGCCAGATCTTGAATCAACATCTCTCACTAATCTATTGAGCATAATTTCTCATAAATATTCATATCTCCATCTCATTCTAATAAATGGACTCAAATACATGCACTACTTTCGTGCTATTTAAACCACAATAAAACATTGACCATTACCCAATACAAGCTTCCTAAAGCACAACTGGGATCCTAATACATGTATCATATTAAACCTCTTCAAATTTACAATTATTTCACCTTATAAATTGTTTATTTTCCTTTTCTAAATAACTAAACTCAAATACATACACTGCTTTCGTGCTATTTAAACCACAACAAAACATTGACCATCACTCCATATACAGGCTTCCTACAGCACAACTGGGATCCAAATATTCCATTAAATCCCTTCACAACTCCTCAAATTACATGTACCACAAATTTTATCCGGTACATACTCTATACAAATAATACGAACTTTGACCTACATTCTGAGCAAAGTAAACCCAAATTTACATGTACAGCTTAAACAGCCGAACTCTCTTCAGATTTATAATTGTTCCACATTATGAAATTATTTAATTTATTTCTTCTGAATCACCAAATTAAAACGCTCTGGATGCTGTAGCTCTAAAACATACAAACTACATGCACCACTAATTTTATCAGGTACATACTCTATACTAATTGTATGAACTTTGACCTACATTCCGAGCGAAATAAACCCAATATACATGCACAGCTTAAAAGCCGAACTGCTATGTATCTGAAAACCTCTGTGAAATGCAAGGTTTTACATTATTAATCTATAACACCACAGCTGGAAATTTTAACGCTGAATTTTCGGCACCCAGCTTAGCTATAACCGGACTACCGGCGTTAAAGCCCGACCCCCGGAAATGCTTCCAACCAATAAGACATCCCCAGTCACGAGCCAACGCCGTCCATGATCAATTTTTTGCTCCCTGCATAACCGCCCAGCAGAAGGCTGCTGACCCAAACCTCCGGCATACAGGCGAGTAACCAAACACAAATACCATCCCTGGCATCACCATCAGGCCTCAGGGGCCTCCCTGGGCCACCATCAGGCCTCGAGGGGCATACCAGCAGCTCCCCGACATGCTCCACCCTGTCTAGCCTTACAATTATGAGGTACACAGGGCGATCGGGCGAGCTGCTAAACTGCCAAAATTCGCTGAAGCTAAGTGCCAAGAATCTCAAAACATATAATAAAGCTTTATCAATCTGTTCCCTTTTCCAACAGACACATTTGGGAAGCTGTGATCCCACCAACTTTCAACATCTTATCTTGTCGTCTAAAATTCATAGCTACTAAGAATTTAGGGAAATTCATGGTGCCCTAGAAAATAAAGTAACAAATCTAAGGCGTTTTTA
This sequence comes from Mesocentrotus franciscanus, assembly GCA_037976565.1. Lineage (NCBI taxonomy): Eukaryota > Metazoa > Echinodermata > Echinoidea > Camarodonta > Strongylocentrotidae > Mesocentrotus > Mesocentrotus franciscanus. The sequence goes on from CP137677.1 coordinate 12,741,021, forward strand.
AATTCCTCTAAAAATAAATAAATTCTGCTTCACGAAACAATCTGAATGCCACAACCGGTACCGGTTGTACCAAATTTCTATCATTATGCCACCAAATTGTAATACTTAAATCTGTAATGACTACAAAAGTCTACAATAATCGCCCGGCCCTTCCTGGCTATGTGCCTACTAACTTCACACTCATAACTGGTACCGAATTAAAACAACAACCTTGCGTGTTTGTTCACGGCCCGTCTTGCCTTATTGATCCTTGATTGCTCTTCAGCCGGGAAAGCTTGATAAATTAGACGAAGTAGTGTATCTGACCTAATAATGCAAGCACCTGGGAATGAGGCCCTGAGCATCTGCAACACTGCCTGCACTTGAGTAAAAAATCACCCGCTTCGGCAGACTCCCACTATCATTAGTCCTAACGTGTAGTAGGATATGGGTAGGCTTGCTCCAGTCCCCTTCTCCCGCTCGCTACTGTATAACCGCAAATGAGCGGCTACTTGGGCCAACTTGAATCCGCGACGACCCATCCATCTCACTGCTGCTGGAAAGCCCAACCTGCCTGATGATTCTTGGCGTACGTAACAGCCAGCCCAGTGCATAATAAATTCGCCTATCATCCAAAGTATGCTAGCACCTGCATAAAATAACAAAAAAACCTCCGGCAAAAATATGTTCTTCGCCACACATATGTAGCATGTCATACAATATCATTAAACAAACGTCAACAACTGAATACATTTCAATTACCCAACATTATTCCCTGTAATATGTCACAGCAAATATCACAGGTATATCACCTGTGCGCATTAGAAATCCAACACCCCCTATGCTGAATCATTGCGTCACTAAAACCTACTATAACTCCTGACGTGGCAGCACCGATTCCGAATGAATGTGCTGTAAATCGCGTCAGCCAAGATCTTCCCAAGAATAAACTAAACTTCTGAAATGCCGAACCATTACAAACTGAACATCCCATTGGCATACAACGATCAAAATGATATTCCCGTCTATTATCATTTCCATCAAATCAAAACTCTGTGGGTGCACGGGTAACAAAAGGAAAACTAATCGAATGTCAGCTTCCCCCATGCATGTACCCTTACCAATATAATCTTAATCAAGGATACCGCCTCGATCGTCGAAGCTTTTATACACCACCGTACAAATTTTCGGATTGATTTGTTCATTAACTGCCCTCTAGGAGCAGAAAAATAGTGTTTCATACGGTATTCTCCCCCGGGTTTAATACCATACCTACTGCCTGTACTGGAGAGCACCGTAAAATATCAATAGGCGGACGGAAGGGGGCTACCTATTCTTCCCAAGGAAAATGGTTTATCAAATTCGTCCATGAATCTAGCCTTTTTCACAAAAGGCACTGCATCCATTTTGCAGCCAGCATCAAATTCTGTAAAATTTGGGAGGAATAATAAATGTGCCACCGTCGTCACCAATATCCTGTAATGTATGATTGTGAAATTTGGCAGTGTCCTATAGTATTTAAAGTATTCAAAAGAAGCCTGGTTACTAACCAAACCTTACTATCAGACACTATTGAGCGACTGAGTGGCTTCTTTTCTTAGTTTTTATTTTATCAATAACCAACTTCCCGTCACGCCGAGACTTCTTGTATAGGCCAAAAGTAAACCGATTAAATCTTTGCGCAGCACGACCGTTCGGTACAAGAGTCTGAAAACCAGACTATAGACTTAAAACAAAACAAAAAATTGCATCCCTATGGCTATAGTCGAATTGACAACTCAATACTAACAGTCGGTATCTTCCCACAAAATTAATATCCAATCCTTCGTGAAGAGGAAGTTATAAATCAGTATTATCTATCAAATGCGATTTGAATTTGCAAATGGGACACTTAATTAGACCCTAATTTTAATTGACATGCCGACGTCAAATTACTTCCTTCCATCTTAGACTCCGTGAGTTAGAGTCTATGAGGTATAGATCTAGATCTAAACCTAGACCAGCTCTGGAAACGCCCCCTCTCAAAAATGAAATAAAAGCTCTTATTACCAATCATGTGAAAGAATATGTTTTTACTAATACTGATGATACAAAATTTGCCGGGAACCGCCTACCAATTAATATATTTGGTAGATCATCTCCATCCGGACTGGGTAGATATTAACTCCGGGAAGCTCCAACACCGGCGCCGGTGTTGGAGCTTCCCGGAGTTAGGTAGATATAGGGTAGTCCCATATGTCCTACATCTTTCTGTGTACTGTGCAAATAACTTAACCAAGACTGGGCCAAATCTCTTATCATTTTAATAATTCCAAAACCTTGCAATACCCACCAATACTTATATGCTAAATAATCAACCTTTTCTTATCAATTCCACAACGCCTCTTTCACAATGCAAGCGCATGACCAGAAGTGGTAAGATAGCTTTAACTCTAATACTAGTAGTATAGACTGGTACTGCTAGTACTGGTACTAGTCTAGGACCCTGAATTGAAAGCCCAAACGAAACGCCCGCCTTGAGCATTAATTTCCACACCGTTCTTTAGAAGTTCAGCAAATTCCCTTTCCTCATAATTCGACAGGAATGGCATTAGACGATCCAATTTGTGCCCAACCATAGTGGAAGGCTCAATATCAAGTGCGGCCTCATCAGGCTCACTCAAACCGTACGTCTATGCACAGCTCAAACTACCCCCGTCGGCCAGGCCCAGAATTCCCTTGGCCTAATTGGCATCGACTCACCTTCATTTTGTGGATTGCCGATTTGGCCCGTCCCTCCGCCGACATGCATGGAATAGAAACCTCACTGCACCCGCTGATCGCTGCCGAGTTTCCTTTCGATTTCTCTCAACTGGCTTACCCTCTTGTATTTAGATTTAGTTTAGGTCCATGATCCAATTAACAAATCCGCTCACTCGTATCGTAAAAATATTCCAATCCTTCGATGCAAAAAATATTCATAACACCGGAGCTAGAAATTTTACGTCCACTATTTACCAATCCACAATCAATTATGAAACTCTGTTCCCACGCTCAGCGCGCATACCATACAAGCGTTGTAATTTACACGCTTGTAAATGATACATTCGACCGCTTGTAATTTACGCGCTTGTTATTTTCTTTTGTAATCTTCCGCCGTAATATCGTGGGAACAACCACCACAAATAGGTCAGGAACATCTGTAAATCATATTAACGCTTTGGCGTTAATATGTATTATAAGGTTTTATATGACTAGTTTATTCATCTTATGTGATCGGGAAGGCGCAGCGACTTGATATAGGACCGGTGTTGGCACGAGTAATATCACTTCATCAGACTTATGTGTTAAAGAATTTTGTTTGTTCAAAAAAATTAACCTGAATCTGAATCAGGCTGAACTGTAAGTGTAAGTAGATTTGTCCTACTTTTGCACAGTTTTGTGCAACAATATAATTTATTGTGTTTTAAATTCAATACCTTTGTGTTGGCCCATCAGATCTGGGCACATAATTTAGTTGAAAGACAAGCTTAAACTTAGGCCCATCACTAGATGAAAACACATTCAAAGCCTATATTTGAGTTTTTATTAATTTTCTATCTTCTATAATGGTTTTCAGTACAACTCTTTTCCCCTGTCATTTCATATTTTCTCCTATGTTTCCTTTTGTTATTCCTTGTTTTCAAACTTCTTCAACCTTTTATTCTTAATTCCTTATGTTGTTCCGTGTTTAAATACTGCGTAAATTTCTTCTGTGTATATATTTGTTTTTTTATATCAAAACAAAATCCTAATGTTATTCTTATAGTATTAATGACTGCTTTGAGAAAAACAACTATTTCTCGAATATTAAAGCAGTCATTAATACTTTTATATACCGAAAAAAAGAGTCAACTTACCAATTAACTGGTAGAACAGGAAGAGCAGAAATAAATAGTAACTCCGTAAAAACTCCGTAACTCCGTAAAAACTCTGTAATCCGTAAAAACTCTGTAACTCCGTATAAACTCTGTAACTCCGTATAAACTCCGTAACTCCGTAAAAAATTCATAAACTCCGTAAACTCCGTAAAAACTCCGTAACTATCTATTTGTTAAAGATATTGACTGTACAATTGCTAAAGTTGTATGTAGGGGCTTGTATGGCGCGCCGTTTGACCAATAATTCAGATAAACACTGTTTATCGCCGATAAACACTGTTTATCGTCGAAAAACAGTGTTTATCGACCGATAAACACTGTTTATCAAGCGATAAACACTGTTTATCGAGAGAAACTATGTTTATCGACTGAAAAACACAGTTTCTCTCGATAAACAGTGTTTATCGGCGATAAACATTGTTTATCAAGCGATAAACACTGTTTATCGAGACAAACTATGTTTTTCGACTGATAAACACAGTTTCTCTCGATAAACACAGTTTCTCTCGATAAACAGTGTTTATCGGCGATAAACAGTGTTTTTCGGCGATAAACACTGTTTATCGAGAGAAACTGTGTTTTTCAGTCGATAAACATAGTTTCTCTCGATAAACAGTGTTTATCGCTTGATAAACAGTGTTTATCGGTCGATAAACAGTGTTTTCGACGATAAACAGTGTTTATCGGCGATAAACAGTGTTTATCTGAACTATTGGTCAAACAGCGCGCCATAAGTGCGCGCCATTTGCCCAATAAATCAGATAAACAGTGTTTATCGCCGAAAAACACTGTTTATCGAGAGGCAATGGTTGGTGTAAGCCTTGGTACCTGCACGAGATGAAATTGTTTTCATCTTGTCTCCGATGCTGTTTTTCCCTAGGGGTGCATTACAGTACCATTGATCAGAAGAAGATGGATTGAATTTCAACTCACGCTTGGCCTTTGCATTTGCCGGTCTCAACTCTTACATTGTGGATTCAATTTATCTTTGTAGCGTAAGAAGGAGGCAACAGGACATCGTGGACCATTAGTTGGAATCATGACACCACCTTGGCTTTTCTCTAGTTTTTCTGCACGGTTGTTTTTTGTGAGTGTATATTTCAGAGTTATGGAGCATTTTCCCCCATCATCACAAATGTCAAAGCTGTCGAGTGTCATTTCACGAAAATTCTCTCTACCCCGATTGCAAAAGTACAACATTACATCCATAAATACCTTGTCCTGAAGACCCACAGGATCATCCAAATCAAGCGAACCTTGGATTTTGTCCATGTCTTCTGCTGAGATACTCCCTTTCCTTCCTGTTTAAGCATTGCTGAAAAACACTTAAAAACTCTCGTCGAGTTGGAAAAATCTTCATGCTTGATGACATCTACCTTGTTACAATTGAGGAAATGACGCTGAAGTCCGAATCTAATAGCTAACATTGACTTCTTCATGTAATAAGATCCGTTCTTCCGTCTAGCACCAGTGTAAAACTTTTGGAGTACATTGTCCAGCTCCGAATTTGAAAGTTTATTTACGCTATTGAGGTCTGTGTTGAGCACTTGCAGAAAGTCTTCGAATATTTTGATGGAGAATTTCACGGAATTTTTGGTGTTCTTGCTGTCAGCAGAATTAATCAAGTCTTGCATTTGATCATCATCAAGAAGTTGAAATCTTGGGAGAGTTTCTTCAGCCATTTTGCCTTGTTTGGAATTCAGTACGATAGAGATTGCCGTACGGTCGTCTGCGCTACGATGTATTAAAAATTGGTAAATTAAGCTAGCGACCGATTATTCGCACACTTATGGTGTCCGTGCTCGCACAAACCAGTTTTTAACACGTAAACCAATGGGTATTTCAGCAAGACTGAACTAATTCCCGGTAATTGGAACTTTCCCGGGATTTTTTAACTATTTTTTTTAACTATGACATGGCTTTGGCATTTTTCGGGAATAGTTAAAACAACGACTGCAATTTCGACCAATCAGATGGCTGAATTTCTTAAGTGAGGTATATAATCAATGTTATCATTCAACCATTTTCCCCTTCCCCCTATTTTCCCCCCTTTTCTCGTTTAGGCCTAATCTTTCCTTTTATATCATTCCCGTTGAATTTCCGTCCCATAGACAAGGTAGCACGCGCGGATGTCTCATTTGCAAATAAGCTGCGGCGTTACCATTAAGTCTAAGCGTATTTTAATTGCTCCGCACTTTGGGACATTTCATTGCTCCTGAAGCCCCTGATCACAAAAGTATCGAGAAATATTGATTTCAATCTCACGCATTAATAACAAGGCCAATATGTCCTTGGTGTGAGTGTGGACCACAAAGCAACCATCACTTTAAAGGATGTTATTTTGTACATCAGATTGTCATTGTTTCACTGTAAAATAATTGTGAATTGGAGTCATGGGTAAATTTGTTTTAAAAAATGAAGAAATCATCAAGTTTTTATAATTGTTTTGTAATAGGGTCCAAATCATGATACAATACATGCCTTGGAAAGAAAGAAATAGGGCTTAGAAGTAGCCTATGCTTCGTTACAAAAATCGGGAACAAAATAATGTTGCAAATGCATAAGATTGAAATTGTAATAATTTCAAGTAGGAGATGATGCTATTTGAGCTAAATATTTGACCTTAAATTTTATAATCTGTAAACATGGTGAATTACAATATTTTGTTGTTTGACAAAAAATAAAGAAATGTAGCATAATTTATATTATCTTATAGACAATATTCTCTACATATCTTTTAATTTTTAATGTGCAAACGGTTGGATGAATTGAATCATACGTGAAAAAAGTCTGGGAACAGAGCGTGAGGTAACAGAGAGAGAGAGAGCAAAAAATACAGGGTTAGATATAAGAGAGAACTATTTAATGATGAGAGATGTTGATGTCATGAAAATGAGAAATATATATATGCTGTGAGATAGTGAGAGAGAGAGAGATGGAGATACAGTTGCCAATAGCATGTTCAAATATTATAAACAGTTGGAGCATGTGGGTGGGGGAGGGTGGCCGGGGGTTACCACCATCATATTTCCTGTCCCATTTCGTGTGAATTGCCCCCGCTCCCTCCAAAATGACAGTGTTTGGAAGAGCTGATAAAACTACACTTGTTTGGGTTCTCAAAAGAGAGAGGGGAGGTTGTGTCTAACTTTAAATCTAAAATTAGCTGAACACCTCCCCCATACACACACACGCACACGCATACCAACCACCCGACCACACTTCCGCACACATACTACACACTGTTCCTAGCCTCCTCAGAATGACAACAACTTAGGGAAGCCTCGACTGTATCATTCCGGTTCTTTCCGAGGACCCTGCACTTTTTATTACCGGAGAAATTGTCAAGTACCCATTTACACCTTGGTGGAGAGTGGCAAATGTGGATGAAAGTCTTGCCAAACGACGTTAGTGCAGTGCTGGGATTCGAACCCTCAAACCTTGAATTCAAAGTCAAGTGAATGAACCACTATATCCCGACCCTCCTCATACCAACATTGAACAGCGTTCTAGACCAAATTAATATTGTTCCAATTTTGTTCCAATAAACATAATATGCTCTTTTCCTTAAACAAGATAATGGATCTCAATATTAAGTGAAATTCAAATCCAAAGCATTTTAATAAAAATTACATAATTTTGTATTAACTGTAGCTGTTGTTCTCAACCCCCCGCCCCCCCCCCCGAAAAGTTTTGAATTAAAATATGTTTTATACAGACACGGGCTATAATTAATAAAATGGGTTAACTAGCACTTTAATATGAAAAGCCATTTTACAGTTCACGCTTATTAAAAGTGCATGTTGTTCTTAAACATTTCGAGATATTTTTTCTCACCATGTAGAATGATCGAGTGCGCCCATTTAATGGAAGATTAGGCCAAGGTTAAAATTACGCATTATCACACCTTTGTTAAATGGATATTTAATTATAAACGGATTTATCAAAGAATGATGTGACATACGACCAACATTCTAAACAGGTAATAGAATATTTGGGAATTCCATGCACGTCTCTCTCTCTCTAGGTCGATGTAACAGTAACATTAATTCATATGCATACATATTGAAGAGATAATAGAAATCAAAATTAATCTTACCGATTCTAATCCACAGGTGCCGCATTACATCATTATGCGGTAAAAGCTTCATTGATCAGTAATATTCTAACAGGCACGTTAGATTTGCCGTCATTGAGCAAATAGATCGCAGACGCTCATATTTAATAAAAACTTCTCTCTCATTGGTAATCCAAACCTGTCAATGTCATGTGTAATTGGGTTTTTACAGACGTGTATCAATCCGAAAGACGTGACTCAGTTTCGAACCTGCGTCCTCTGCTGAATCAGTTTATAACTTTCATTGTTGGATGGATTACAGGCGCACGCCACAACGCCCCGTTGTAACCTTTTTAAGTCTCTTGTAACCTTGAATTCTTTTAAAAGAGAAGGTGAAAAATAATCTTTGAGCTTTTTCATTCTCTTTATTGCAGTGTTAAATAGTATAATATAACAATTATCTCCTGAAAAGGATGGCACTTAAATTGCCCTCATAACTCGAAATAAAGGTATGACAAGTAGCAGGAGGCGCGATGGCTCAGTGGTAGAGCAGTGGTCTCGTAACCGGGAAGTCCCGGGTTCGAAAAAAAAATCGATGAGCTAGTGCCCTTTGGTAAGGCATTAATCCTCATTACCAACTCATTCAGAGAGGACTTAAAACCGTCGGTCCCCTGGTTGCTTACCTTCACGCATACACTTGCTTTTTCAGCAGTCAGGTAAAACAAACAAACCAACTAAAGCTAAAGGTTGTGGACCACGACCACATGCCTGCAACATGTTTGTGTAGTCCCATATGAACATTTATATAAAAAGTGCATGTGACTTTGAGCAAAACTCGGCCAATTGATGGATGATTCCAAAACCTCGATATATATATATATATATATACCGATACTTATATTGGTGATCAGCCTTTTCCCATCGCTTCCAAACACTTTTTTTTCACAATGCAATTACATGACTTAATCTTTTCAAAAAAGACAATTTGACAATTAAATGAACAAAAGAAATATATATATATATATATATATGCCAATAGAATGAAACCCCACAAATCAGCAACAATTCCAATTGTATAATTCTTTCTTTATTAGTAATTGGTTCGAGACACACAAATCTGCTTTTGTGTTGTTTAGGGTAATATATTATTCAAAATGTGGGTGTGAATATCTAGCTCTCTAGATTTGCCTTATATCAAGTTATATAAAGTAATTTATATGCTATTTATAAGTTTAATGGTATTTTAATACATATTTTCGAGATACAACCTTTTGAGGTATGCGATTACATAACCTTCCTCATGACATGACGCTACCATGAGGCATAATATTTTGGAGCAGTCGTGAAGAAGGATCATTCATTTGCTTATTTTGTAATACGATTTTAAAACGCAGAAAACAGAAGACTGGAACAAAGGCTAATATTGCGTCACGCGGAAAAATACTTTATCCTATTGCTTTAATTAAATTTCATTGTGACGTGTCATTTTCTGTTCATAACAGATTTCACGTTCATAAATTTGTTATTCTTCGCGCTCGACACAAAACGACATACTCCTCAGACAGGACATTCACGTGTTTATCTGTTCCAGGTGTATTTCGGATCTCCTATCCCTTCCACAGATAAAAAGCTGCTTCATTTTCTACGTTTAACTTCGAATAACCTTTAACTTTTCTTCACAGTCAAGATCATTAGCTCAGAAAGAGCAATGAATTGTTCCAGAGTTGTTTTCATCTTCGCGTCGGTTATCATGATCTTTCTTTTTATTGGCCTTTCCAGCTCGACTAAGATGGAAGGTAAGTGACATTCATAGGAAGATGGAGGTGACGTGGTCGAGTGGATACGTCATCGGACTGTGGATCACATGGTTCGGGGTTCGAGTGCCGCCACGAAACCATTGTCCTTTGGCAAGACATTAATCTACATTTTCCACACTCGACCCATGTGTGGTACATAGGTACCTGGCAGGAATTAATTCCTTGAAATTCTAGAGCGCCAAACAGACAGCCATGCTATATAAAGCCGGGGTAATACTATTGTGGAGCGCCAGGAATGTCAGACATGAGCGTTATACAAGAACCTTTTTATTATTGTTATTATTACTATTATTACTATCATTAATATTATCATTAATATTAAGGAATTAATTGCCTTCACCTACCCTAAATCTCTTTTGCTATTTTCTGGGGAAAGTCATCATTTCCATTAAAGCGGTCATCGTGAAATGTGTTTGACATAGTGCAAATCAGTTTATGACGTGCATGAACAGAAATATAAGCACTTAATATATTCTGTTCATTTTTTAAAAATAATTAGTGATTATGCGATATTTGCAATATAGTTGTATTTTAGAATGTTCCATCAGATACCTTTCAAGTGTTTGTGGAGTTTAGAAATGTTTCTTCAAGTCATGTTTAGATATATTTCTTTCAAAAACTTTACAAATCAAATCTAAAAAACTTTATCTGAAATATCATTTCTATGCTGCTCACCCACACAAGAGAGGAAAGAAGGCGTGAATATAGAGATCATACTTTTATTTGCCTGTGTGATCAAAATTGCTCCTAAATGCAAAGTTCCTAATGAAAAACGTAAAAATGTTCTCGCTCAATATGACATGTAATTCATAAAAAAGGTTGTAGCTAGTAATGCCAGCCACCCCAACCCTCACCAAATTCAACATATTAATACCCGAGTTTTCTGACTTGCGTTCCTAGCGCTTAATAAGTATTTCAATTCTTCCTGGCTCACTTTTTGACTCATGACGCCCCTGCTAGAATGTACTTGTCAAAATCCTCAAATTTTCTCAACAAAAACAAAAAATTGTTAGGAATATGGTAAATAGGTCCAGTATTTTAAGTTGACTGTGTATAGACCTACACACGATGCGCTCGTGCCCTTTGGTAACTAAGGCATAAATCCTCATTACCAAGTCCCCCGGAGAGGACTTAAAGCCGTCGGTCCCCGGTTACTTACTTACAAGCATATACATGCTTTCTTAGCAGTCAGGCAAAACAAACAAAAACCAATCAATCAATCAACAACAAAAATTGTTCGGCACGACATTTATTATAAACCATTTAGTCGCTTTTGAAGCTTTCGGGCAGTCCTGGATAGATTTTTAATTTTTTGGTAAGTCAATGTGCGAAATTGTATGACCACAAATATTCATCAAGGTAGGCGCATTTAACTCAAACAATGACATCGATACTTTCAACATGCTCTTTAGATGCAAACTGCCAAGGAATGGAAATAAAATTTTAAGGAGTTATGATAGGGATTACTGGCTATAAATCAAAAGAGGAGTCCGTCAAGGGCGTGTAATGTCCCCGACTTTGTTCAACGTGTGCGCAGAGTTGATATTCAGGGAAATTGCAGATAAATTATTAAGGGTGTCAGTGTTGAAGGTGTAAATACTCTGCTGATGACACTGTATTGTGTGCGCAGAGTGAAGAACATCTGCAACAATTACTAGATGCTGTAAAAGTTAAAAGTGAGGAAATTGGCCTACATAATGTTAAGAGGACTAATTCTATGGTTTTCAGCACGGCAGAGGAAAAGCCCAGATTCTGTTTGGAACTATATGGCCATAATAACTAGATGACCATATTATTAAGCAGGTCAATAATTACATCTACCGGGAACACTTATGATGCCAGATGAGAGGTAGACAGCAAAGAAGGATTGAAATTGCACGGAATACGTTCGTGGTAATGAAAGACATATTAACAGCAAGAAGGGTGACAATTGAACTTAGAATGAGACTTATAAAATCATAAATGCTAAGTCTGGTCTGTTCTATTGTATGGAGCAAAAAACATGGATATTAACAAATACTATGGAAAGAAAAAAAAGGGTTCATAATTCCGAACATTTGTTGCATTATTCCGAAGGTTCGTTATTCCGAAGGTTCGTTTATCCGAAGGTTCATAATTCCGAAAATGACAAAGGGTTCATAATTCCGAAAGTTCATATTTCCCTCTCCAAATAAGACATCCAACAGGACTGGAGAGAGACAGACAGACAGAGAGGGAGAGACAGAGAGAGACAAAGACAGCTAGAGACAGGGAGAAATAGTAGAAGACAACACAAGACAATAGGACAATATAAAGGACAAATGAAAAAGAAAAGAAGGAAGGAAGAGAGGAAAATTAGAAAGAGGGGATAAGATTGAAATCGGCGATAGAGAGTAAAAGATAGAAGGGGGTAACATGATTGATTAATAAGGTAATAAGAGGAGGTCATCTCACCGATCTCGTTTTATTTTATGATTTGGTTATTTATATGTTCGTTTGTTTGCTTGTTGCTTTTTATTTGATATTTGTTATTGGCTCCACCTCCGCCCTATTTTTCTTTTATTCATGGGATTGACCGTCCCCTCTTTTCAGGTTCTTTGCAACCACGTCGGAAGCAAGTAACCGCACCTGGAATGACATTCAATTTTACATGTGGGCAGCCTATTCTCATGTTTGTGATGCCTGTAAATGACATTTAATGTCGTGCTCTGGTCCCATACATCTGAAAGCCGTTTTTGAGAGGTGGCCATACGTTAATTCTCGACCCTGCCCCATAAAGTTCTCCTTTCTTTGGTTGGAAAATTTGAACAAAGTGTAATTTTGGAAATGTCCGTGGAATGTCTGTATCACTTTAAAAATGTCTGTGTCTGTCTTATTATTAAAGCATTTGACACCGGTTAGACGCGTAGATATCAAGGGGGCGGGGTGTCACTAAGGGCCGGTCACATTTGTCCGATATATATAACGATAACGAGGCTTTTCGTTAAAGGTACAGGACCCGAGAGCTGCCCTACTATTAACAGGCACGCACATGCTCACACGTATAGTAGGGTGTACTTTTAATTGAAATCTCGTAAATCGTTATCGTTATCGGACAAATGTGACCGGCCCTAAAGCTTGATATTGGCGTGACACCATCCCCACTCAATATCTTTGTTGGAAAAAATGTGTACATTCCGGAAATTTACCACTGGTGCATGTAGTGGCGTAGCTACGGGGGGGGCACGGGGGCACGGCACGTCAATTTGATGGCGAAAAAAAAATGAAAGAGAAAGAGAAAAAGAGAAAAGAAGACAATTGGACCCATTTTCGCATCACCCCTAACTAGCGGCCTTGTAAATTCGCATTGAAGTTTCCGAGTAAGACCGGTGCCCCCCCCCCATGGTGCCTCCCCCCTCCCCCAATGGCTGGACTCTATCTACACCGCTGTGTGTATGTGAGGAGCTCCTTCTCTTCTCTTTTGTTTATTGTTGGTAAAAAGGGCCCGTTTGTCATATAACTTGCAGTTTTCGTCTTCTCTCTCTCTCTCTCTCTCTCTTGTTTTTGTTTGGGGGCTGGGCTGGGCAAGGCCCGGTCAGCCACGCCCCGGCGGAAAAAAAATATATCGCAACTGAACTTTCTCCCTTTTCCTTTCTTCTTCCAGGCCTGTCTTCTTCCTCTGTTTTCTCACTCGCACTTCCCTTTCCTTTCCTTTCATTCTCTCCCGTTTTTTAGTGGCAAGGGGGTAATGCCTACTCGCCCCCTTTTCCCTTCCATTTATCTCCTCTTTTCCTTTTATCTTTCCCTTTCCTTCCTTCTCTCTTTTTTGTTGCTGGGGTTGGCGGGAAAATCGCAAATGATGTCCCCCTTCTTTTCTTTTCTTTTTTCTCTTTCTTTCCTTCCCTTTATCTCCTCTTTTCCTTTTTCTTTCCCTTTCCTTCCTTCTCTCTTTTATTTTGGCTGAGGGGGCAAGGCCCTTTCGGCCCACCCCCGATCCACACCTTGTTGGCGGGAAAAATCGCAACTGATATTCCCTTCTTTTCTTTTTTCTTCCTGTTTTGTTCATTCCCTTTATCTCCTCTTTTCCTTTTCCCTTTCCTTCCTTCTCTCTTTTTCTTTTGAGGGGGGTGGGGAGCCTAGGAGGCAAGGCCCTTCCCCCCGATCCACACCTTGTTGGCGGGAAAAATCACGACTGATATCCCCTTCTTTTCTTTTCTTCTTCCTCTTTTTTTCTTGGGGGCAACAGCATGGGAGGCAAGGCCCTTTCGGCCCCCTTTTCTTTTCTTCTTCCTGTTCTTTCTTTCCCTTTCTCTCCTCTTTTCCTTTCCCTTCTCTCTTTCTCTCTCTTTTTTTTTCTCTCTCTCTTTTGTTTATGGCGGGGAGGGCACGCTCGACTCCTGGATCCGCGCCTGTATTTCGGGCATGTCTTGAGCGTTTTGAAATAAACCACGTCCGCCTTTTAATGTCAGCTAGTGCTTTGAATTATACCTTTACCTGTTAAAAATATTATTAGAACTTTAATGGTGAAAATGAATAATTTGTTTATATTTTCTCTTCATGTGTAGCCTGATTACACATGCAATACCTACTTTGCATTCATGCATTAGAAAGAGAAGACGATAGAAGTAAAGCAACCTAAAAGATAGAATTATCTGGCGGCTGCCAAATAATCTAGCTATCTTTCCTTATGTTATGCTGTAGATAGAAAGAGGAAATGATAAAAAAATAAATAAAAACAAAGAATAACATAATTAATGAGGGATAGAAAAAACAAAAGATAGAAGGGAAAACAAAGAATTTAAAAATGAAGATAGAAAGAGGAACGATACGGAAAAATAGAAAGAGAAGAAGATAGAAGGATAAAAACGAAGACTAACATAAGGAAAGGTAGAAAGTGAAGAAGATAGAAGGAAAATAACATAATCATGATTTCAAAGATAGAATTATCTGGCGGCCGCCAGATAATTCTTTTATTCCTGATGTTATGTTGTAGATAGAAAGAGGAAATTAAAGAAGAATAAAAACAGAGAACAGCCTAACATAAGGAAAGATAGAAGGAGAAGAAGATAGAAGAAAAAACAAAGAATACAAAAACAAACAATGAAGAATTCACTGGTTCTTATTCAGCAATAGTTTTCTTTTCCCTTTTATCTCTCTCCCTTTTTTGGACCCTTGATATGAAGAGGGGGAGGGCTGCTCAGTCGTTTCGGTCCTCCCCTTCCTCCTTCTTAGGTATCCTTATTTAATTTTCGGAATTATGAACCCTATTACATTTTCGGAATTATGAACCCTATTTCATTTTCGGAATTACGAACCCTGTTTCATTTTCGGAATTATGAACCCTATTAAGTTTTCGGAATCACGAACCCTATTTCATTTTCGGAAATACGAACCTTCGGAATTATGAACCCTATTTCATTTTCGGAAATACAAACCTCGGAATAACGGACCTTCGGAGTAACGAGCCTTCAGAATTACGAACCTTCGGAATTACGGACCTTCGGAATTATGAACCTTTCGGAAATACGAACCTTCGGAAAACGACATGTAACCATGAACACTAACATACAAATACTGCATATGGCAGGACTTAAACAAATTATCCTGATAGGAATGATTAAAGAAAGAATTGCGAAATACTTTCGCCACGTTAAAAGGTATCAGAATCTCTTGGAAGATTTATTGAAAGGAAAAGGAGAAAGTACCAGAACAAGAGGGAAACCAAGAACCAATTGGGAGGTGAACATTAAGACATGGAGTGGAATGACAATGCAAGAGTGTACTAGAATGGCAGAGAACAGAAATTTTGAAATCAACCTCCGAGCTGATAGAAGTTAGGCATCACTTCCTATACTCTAAAGGAGTCGTTGAATTAATGATAATATAGTAATGATATTAATATTGGATACAACGCAAGGTGCTCAAGGCGCTCTAACATTATTCTTGAAAAGTGCTTCCACTATTTTTATTTCTGTTTCGAGGATTGATTCGACTCTACACAAAGCGAAGTGATCCCTGATATGACTCCCAAAAAAAAAAAAAAAAAATGGACTTCCATTCCTGTACATCTCGAGAGTAGCTGCTATATCAATCAATATCTAAAAATTGTTCTATCTCTTTTATTCGTTTAGAATCTGATTCATCTTCGTCCTCTGGTGATTGTGACAATCCCACTTTAACATCCATGTTTAAAGGACAGAATAGACAGGTAAATAACGAAGTTATTCTTACATTCATGTTTAAAGGGAGAAAAAGACAGGTAATAAGGAATTGTACACAGTCTTCCAAACAAATATTAGCCATCCCCTTCATGTTTAGAGGGGAGAGCGACGTTCACACCTATTGACTGTAAATTTGTCTGACAAGTCGATAAAAGGTTTTCATGTTTTAGGGATTGTTACAAATCAAATAATTAAATAAAAAATGTCCTTTTTTAAGCAGTGGAGTAGGAGTGCTCGAACTGAAAAACCCCTGGGTTGGTTTCACGGGTTATAACGTTTGCATTAATTGAGCAACGTCTCTCATTAAATAATGGCCTATATGTAACACTAACACGGGAGTCCAAAAAAAACACGATTATCTAATTTTTTCAGAAATTTCTCATATTTCACGTCCGTATCGCAATACACGGAGTAGGCTACAAATCAGTATTGATTATGTTTACAAATTTCTAAATTTCTTTATATATTTTGTTTACATAGTGCGGCGGTAACTTTCTGATCGGTTGTCAATTTTACTTTCCCACAACAATAAAGTAGTCCCAGAATAGTAAAGTTGTTCGTTCACTTTCGTGCTCAACTAAGATGCAAAACTATAACATTTGGGTGCTTTTAGACTACCTTTTACATTACCTAACTGGTTTTCAGAATGATAGCCTTCTTACATAATTTTATTTCATTTCTTTTGTAGAAAAGAAGTGCGCCAACCCGAGGTAAGTAAGATCGAGGGATAATTAAACAAAATATCGATTTAATACATTTTATCAATCCTGAAAAATAGGGGTAGAACAGATAACTGCTAGAGTGATTTAAATACACCTCAATGCATTTGCTGTTCAATACAGTACAATCCCATGAGTTAGGCCTGTAGTAAAGTACCTAACGCCAAATAGAATTAATATCTGGTTTTCGTTCCCTTCTCCTTCCTGTTTACGACCTGCCTCAATTTGTTTGTTATTTTATATTTTTATTTTGAAATAAAAATACACAAAAAAACTGGGAACCAATAAACAGTCAGGTAAATAAAATCGTTAATATAATGCAATTTCACATTGATTTGAGCCTCTGACGTGCAAGCACAAACGAAATTTGAATAATACAAAAATATCAGTAGCTTTTTTGTGTGCAGGAATATTTAAAATTTGAATGTGGACTTAATATCCGATATATATATTTATATAAACCTTCACCTCGATAATATTATGTTTGCTTCAACGGTTGGCTATTTTGGGGTGAAACATTGAAATTTTTTTTAATTTTTAAATCCATATTTATGAGAAGTTAACACTTCTTTTTAAGGGGTGAACAACCCTTCTAAATAATCATGTCTTCCTTATATAACCTAAATGATTTAATGTTATAATATTTTATTGTCATTCATTTTCTCACATTATATTATCTTCTTTCAGAACAAATTTAATAATAATGTAATGTATTAATCTAAAAGAAAATAAATTAATCTGACAGAAAATAAATGTATGTTATATCCTGTGTGTTGTAACTTAAGATGGAAATGTGTTTACCATCATAATTACAACTTTGTATCACACTGTGCATATAGTTAAAGAGTGTCAAGAAAATGTGGGAGATCGAACGATCACGATGGAGTGTGACCTAGGATCAACGATTAGACTCATCAAAGGAGTTTGTGTGAGGGTGCCTTCTTGTGATGCTTATGACCCTTCCCTCGAGAGCCAGTGTGAAGACAGTGACAAGACGGCACTGTGGGCTCCGTATTGCGAGACTCGCAATCCATGTGGCATCACTGGCTCATGCAGGGCGGATCAAACGTGCCCAGGAGAGTACATGTACATCTACGCTGATTATGAATGTAAGCAGTAGCGGTTCTAGAAATGGCGGCAGCTCAACCCCTATATATATACAAAATGTATATAGATTTTTTTTTTAATCCACCACAATTTTTTTACAAATATTGTTATTAAATGAATCTAAGTGAGGCACATGTTGTTGGCTCAGTCAGTAGAGCGTCCGCCTCACAACCGGGAGGTCGTGGGTTCGAACCCCGGCCGCATCATACCAAAAGATGTTAAAAGATGGGAGTTGCTGCTACCTTGCTTGGCGTTCAACAATAAGGGATAGAGCAATGTCGATCTGGCGCTGCTCAGTGGCTGCCGGGCTCACGATCAATTGGGCACAAAGAATTTCCATTTCGGTTTAACTTAATAAAATTTGGAGTGGACTTTAAAACATTATTATTATTATTATTATTATTATTATTATTATTATTATTATTATTATTATGTAAAATAAATACACGAATTCCCAAGCCCCATTGTTCCTCCAAAACAAATATTCTTGTAGAACTGCGCCGGAATGTAAGTTGTAGTTTATATATTGTTGCATGATAGCGAAGGGATGAACAATTAATGTCTCCAATAGCTTTGATATAAAATGCATCCCCTAAACCAATTAATTCAATTATTATCAAAATGAATAAATCGTAAAAGATGTTCACATTGCTAGAGTAATTGCATAATAATCAACTGAAACTGGGAAGCAAAACTCAAAATGTATTCAAGTTATACTAATTTGGGGATTAGTAGAGAAGTGAAAGGTTTATGTTATGTATTCATGGTTATGTTTCGGAATTGTTGTCTACGTGCTACACATGTCTAATAATGATAATAGTTGCAATTTATATAGCACCTTTTCCACTTGATACTTGAGATGCCATTTATGAGTCAGTGTTACCAAGCAGTGACAGTGTTTTTACAATGAATGCATAAGGTTTTAGAACAGATAGGTCTTCAAAGTATGTTTGAATTTGTCTATTATTTGGCAGGTTGGTGATGATTTTAATTTGAGGAGGGAGCCTGCTCCGGGGTGTGCGATCAGGAGAGGAGAAAGCTGCATCGCAAGCTAATTTGTCAATGAGTGGTTGAATAAAGATCACTGACGATCTTTTCTCCCCTATCTGTCAAATTGTTTAAATAATTCATCGACTTTTAATGCCATTCTTATTCCATCCACAGGTGTACCAGGTGAAACAAACTTGCCGACAACGTTAACAAGTGTAAGTTGTCCATAGCGGGGTCATATGACATACACATATTACCTTCTAGGAATAAAATCTAAAGAATTGAATAACTAATGTATTTTCTCGATAATTTTCTTTTAAACATCATAGATTGACTTCATTAATTCATTTAATTTACTTTATATATTTGTTCAACGTACTTTCGACATGGATTATTCTTTTTCTCACTTACAAATAAAAGTATCAGACATCGTTTAAGAGTTAAAACATAAATAATACTAAGTTGAATGATAAAATTATACACTTAATATTTATAATTGCTTGGTTACTGGGTTGTATCTTATTCTTCTACTAAGTTATTTATGTAATTCTGAATTACCCTGTTTTCATGAAATATACATATCACAATAAATTAATAAATTAAGTTATTTCATGAAATAATCTATCATTGTTATACTGACGGAACAGAGTTGTATATTTGGCGCTAATTCAGAATCATATCCCTATACTTTGACCCGTAACTTCGGCGTGCTATTGCTACTAAAAGATACCCAAAATCAACTAAATCTTTATCAATTGTTCAAGTAATGGTCACGATTTCAAAGTCATTATGTTTCTTATCTGTTTCGTGTCAATTTTATTATCCTTTTTGGAGTATTTTTCCTAAACACGAAGACTTATAATATACACTTTCTCACGGGATTCACGGCAAACTGCTGCGCAATAGTAATACAAAAGCATACCGTACCAATGGAAGGGTGCGGGCGCGCGCGCGTGCGTGAAGTTAGCGACTGTAATCTTAGATCCCCATTCAATTCATCTAAGCAATTCATCATCACGGTCGCTAACTCCAAAAAGGATAATAAAATTGACACGATTTAGGTAAGAAACTTAATGACTTTTAAATCGTGACCATTACTTGAACAATTTATGAAGATTTAGTTGATTTGGGGTATGTTTTAGTAGGGTATCTCTACGCCGGAGTTACGGGACGGGCCAAAGTAGGGATATGATTCTGAATTAGCGCCGTATATTTTTGTTTGATAACAGGCCACTCCTGAAAATCGGACTCCAACGCCAGGTAAATATTCACAACATTATGTGAAGGTGCCGTGGTATTTTATTGGTATATGTGGAAGTGTCTTGGTCTAGTGGTTCTTTCACTTGACTCCCAATCCTAATGTTTATGGTTCGAATCCCAGACCGGTACCAATGTCCTTTGGCAAGACATTAACCACATTCGCCACTTTCCATCCAGTTGTAAATGGGTACCAAACAATTGGTAGGGTAATACTAATAGAACACGACTGAAGTTGATGAGGCTTCTCTAGGTAAACAAAATTATGATTATTATCATTATGATTATTATAATTTTGATAAAATAAAAGACAAATACAGATAAAACACTTTAAGTTATGATAGTACAGCAATTAGAAACATTATTATGATAACTGTTATTATATTCCACATACTAAGAATCTTGCTCTACGATTGGTCAAAAGTAAATCACGTGATAAAAGATAGTTCGCCCATCATTGATGGAAGAAGAAAAGTTCTTGACAATGCGTAGATAGTATTACTATCTTCAGTGAAAGTGCGTTGCACTCGGTAGATAGTAGCAGGGCCGTAGCCAGAGTTTGATGTTTGGGGGCACATACATGTAATTCTCCATACCGCATATAGCGAAAATATATCCCATAATGCATTGCCTCCCTTGCATCCGTGAATTAGCGTCGTAATTACGTATACGGAGGATGATCAAATCTCTTTGGTTGTACCCTTTTTGTTGTACCCAAGAAATTTAAGCGCGCGTTTTGTGCAGTCTGTATATGTAGTGACCGCCCCGGAAGTAGATATGTCAACATAACCTGGGAAAATAAGGTAATAAAAATAGTGCGCCGCTTACGTTGGTTTACAAACAGCTATATGCGGTATGGAGAATTGATCGACGTCCTGGGGAGGGGTCTATGAGGAGGGGTGTACGGGCCTGGATAGTAGTACTATCTACCGAGTGCAACGCACTTTAATTGTATACGTTGCGTATTGCTCTCCTCTTTAAGCGCTTTTAGTGTTAGTACGCGAACTTTGGTCACCATACTCAGGTATTTTTATGTGGATTGCCTGACAGCATGCTACCGACACTGGCAACCCAGAGTGAATAATGTATAATATACATACATGTATGCATTTGGGGCAGTGGGAATGTTAGCCGAGGTGGCCTTTCTGCTCCGGAAAATTTCGCCATTTTGTATAATTTTGTTCAATAATATCTGTTTCTTCTCATTATCAAAATAAACGACGGGGGGAGGGGGGCTTGAATAATAATGTTTGGGTCTGCAGCATCCAAAGACCTCCCCCCCCCCTCCACCCCCACACAAAAAACGAGTCTGCTGTTGTGTAAACATTGAAGGCATCCGTTGCCTTATAATGTAATTGGAAATAGATATTCAACGTAGATCTATAGTATGGGCAAATCAAAAGGTATTTCGTCACTTTAACAAAATGTCCCCTCTCCGTACTACTACAAGCATACGTGGTCCGACAGAAGACCTCCCTCTTCAAACGGATCCACCAAGGATGGCGTCTTCGAAATCACGTGATCGAAACCAAACATGGATTGTCATTGGTCATGAGTGTAACAAGCGAGATGACTGCGTGACATTTAACATCGGCAACGGTGTGTGTGAGCTCAACAACCAGGTGGTAGGTGGCACCGGTATTAGCAGAGACGACTTTGTTGAAGACGGGGGATTTAATTATTATGAGAAACAATAGACTTTGAGTCGAAGTTTGTCTTGAACGTATTAATCATCATGATAATGGTTTGCGAAAAAACACGTGATTTACGTTCAGGATGTACATAGATATCACTTATTCTTCTTCATATATCATTGTCATATTATAACCAGTGACATTATGAGTAATCACAGAGATTTGTCGATCAAGATGTTGATTTACTTCTTTTAATGTGTATAACGACACTTTAGAAGTAGAAAAGTGGAGCCAACTTGTAGTTGTATTATTCATGTGTTTACAAAGTTTGCTTTTGTATGATAAATTATCAATATCAGTTTAACCAGATAAATGTTACAATCGCTAACACATTAAAGTATTTGTTTTGTCATGATCAAGAGTACATGACTGTAAGTAAATAATTCTTTATTTGATTGTGTGAATTTAATATCCATGTTAAAAGTGTTAAAGGTACTATGTCCCATTTGGAGGCCAAACAAATGAAATGGTTAAATTGCAATGGCATTTGAAAGATAATAAAACTGATTTAGAACTTCCTTCAAAACGAAAGCGCTAGAAAATGTCTTTTTGTGGGAATATAACGACGATTAGTTGTCGAATCGACATAAGTGATTGCAATCACTTATGTAAATAGTCTGATTTCCAGACCCTTGTACCGAGTGATCGTATCTTTTGTGTTGCGCAAAGATTCAATCAGTTTAATTTTGGCCATTACAAGAAGTGGGTTATTGATCTAGACAAATGCTGCATGTACCTGTTACAGCTCAATTTATGTATTTTATTACCAAAGAAAAAAAGAGGTCAGTCAGTCACTCAATAGTGTCTGACAGTGAAGTCTAGAAAGTAAATGGGTTTCCTTGCATAATTTGAATACTAGCACGTTGCTAATGTTTAAATTTGACAGATTGGACATACATAACATATTCGTGATTCCTGCAATGTTCTACAGAATTTGATGTTGCCTGCAAAAGGGACATAGTATCTTTAAGTCAAATGACTAAAACATTTTTACGTCAAACTAATGCCATTATGACTTGTAATAGAACGTTATGAAGGAAAAAAGCGCTTTAAGAAGTTAATGGACCATTATTCCCTCTCAATGTTTGGTTTCTGAATCATCTTTTGAATATAGGCCTACATTTTCATAAATTTCAACATAACGGTATTAATCTGATAATGACTACACAAATACGTTCATGCACACCCAAACATCCACTAACCCCACACACAAACACAAAGAAAATACTAACGGTTGGACGTTTATGTCCACAATTTCAAGCCTTTAGTGTTGGGGCACTATAAATAGGTTTTATTTTCAAGATGAAATTAGAACAATGGGTGAACCTAAGTAATAAATGTTTTAAAATAGAGCCTATGGTTTATCTGAACCGAATCTGAACCGAATTTCGTAGGACTGGGTTTTAGATATGCAAGAACACATCTTTGTTCTAAGATACTGGCTTCCTACAGAGTATTTCCCCGGTCGTAAAAGTTGGATGCAATAAGAACTTGATGTTTGATAAGGTTTTATGTGACTAGTTTATTGGCTAACGGGTTTATTCACATATTGTGATCGGAAAGGCGCAGCGGCTAAATTTAAGACTAGAGTTGGCGCGACTTAAATCATGTCATCAGACTTGTGTGTTAAATATTTTGTTTGTTCGAAATATCTTGTAAGTAGATTTGTCCAACTTTTGCACAGTGTTGTGCTACAACATCATTTATTTTGATGTAAATTCAATACCTTTTTGTTGGCTCATCAGATCGTTGCACATAATTCAGTTGAAAGACGAGCTTAAACCTAGGCCCATCACTGCCAGTGATGAAAACACTTTCAAAGCCCATAATTGAGTTGTTATCCTTTTTCTATCTTCTATAATGGTTTTCAGTACAACTCTTTTCCCCTCTCATTTCATATTTGCTCCTTTCTTTCCTTGTGTTAGTCTTTGTTTTCAAACTTATTTAACCTTTTATTTCATTTCCTTAGGCTGTTCCCTGTTTTTGATACTGCGTTCATCTCTTCTTCTGTGTATATCTTCGTTTTTTTATATTTAAGAACAAATTCGCATGTTATTCGTTATTGTTATCATTCTACCATTCAACCCATTTCCCCTTATCTCTTTTATCTCTTTTAGTCCTAATCTTTCCGTCGATATGATTCCTTATGAATTTCCGTCCCATAGATAAATAAAGTGGTATGGATGATTAGGTAGCACGCGCAGATTGCCTCATTTGCATATAAGCTGCGGCGTCACCATTAAGTATGAGCATATTTTAATTGCTCCGCCTCTTTTGGGACATTTCATCGCTCCCGAAGCCCCTGATCACAAAAGTATCGAGAAATATCAAATTAATCTCACGCATTAGTAATGATAAAAAGCACAATATGTCCTTGGTGTTCAAATTTGTTTGAAGAAAAAGAATCACCATGTTTTTATAATCTGTTTAATAATAAGGTGCAAATCATCTTATAATACATTTCCTGGAGAGAAATAAAAAGGGCTCAGAAGTAGTTTATGCTTTGTTGAAAAATTTGGGGAGAAATAGGAAAGTTGCAAATGCATAAGATTTAAATCGTAATAATTTCAAGTAGCAGATGAGTCTGTTTGAGCTTGATATCTGACCTTCAATTTTATAATCTGTAAACATGGTGAATTAAAATACTTTGTTGTCATAAGAAAAATTAATAAATTGAACATAATTGTTATCATCTCATATACAATATTCCCTTCATGTTATTTATATATTTAATGTGCAAACGGTTGGATGAATTGAATCATACGTGGAAACAGAACACGAGAGGACAGAGAGATGGAGAGAGAGAAAGAGCAAAAGAGAAAGGGTAAGAACTAAGAGAGATCTATTTAATGGTGAGAAATGTTGATGTCATGAAAATGAGAAATATATAATGCTGTGAGATAGTGAGAGAGAGAGAGCGAGAGAAAGAAATAGAGAGAGAGAGAGGGGGAGAAAGGATGGGGATAGGGAGATAGAGTGAAAACAGTTGCCAGTGGCATGTTCAAATATGTAGTATTATAAACAGTTAGATCATGTGGGGGGAAGAAAATACCACCATCATATTCCCTGTCCCGTTTCATGTGAATTTCCCCCGCTCCCTCCAACTTACAGGGTTTGGAAGAGCTGATAAAACTACACTTGTTTGGGTTCTCAAAAGAGAGAGGGGAGTGGAGGGTGTCAAACTTTAAATCTAAAATTAGCTGAACACCCCCACATAAACTCACATACACACGCACACGCACGCACACGCACACACGCACACACACACGCACACAAACACACACACAAGTGAGAATGGTAAGTTTCTAATTTTCAAACGTCAAATGTTCCCATTTGTTTTCAACAAGAAAAAAAGTGTTCTAATTTGCCCACAGAAAGTAAAACTGTGTTTCTTCCTCCCCCTCTATGATTCTGTACCTAATATCCCCACACCCTTTCTACTTTTTGTTTTGCTTTTAAGCTTGGGCCATAATGCAATGTTTATACAATTAGATTATATCAATCCTTTTAAAGATTACTTACTGCACTGCAAAAACTAGGGTGTTAAATTTAACACTGTGGGTGTTGAAATTTATTCTTTCCCGGTATCTATATCGTGCAACACCCAAAGATTAAAATAACACCAAGTTCTGGATTAAATAATAAATACTCTTTCTGGTGTTGAATATTTAACACCAACGATCAACACCATTGGTGTTACTTTAACATCATCACTCTTGGTGTTAATAATTGACAACTCCTACTGGTGTAGATTAACACCAATATCTGGAATCATAACAAATTCAATTCCACTTTTGGTGTTTACATTCTTGTTGATCCATTAGAGATTTTTCTATGTGTGTCTAATGGTCCCACATTCCATATTCCCTATTGTCGACCATTATCGACCAGGGTAGAGGAACCAGTGGTAAACTGATAATTCATAATCGATGTTGGCAACTGTCCACCAATAGGTATATTCTAATCTCCATTGCATTAACTCCATCTCATAGATCATTTGAAGTAAATTCAAGATTAACATGTATGTGGTACAGGCTGGTACACAAATATATAATAAACATGCATGTTGTTTCTTGGTTAGTAATCATATAATCAATATATCTATTGCTAAAACGTTAATATAATTGTAACAAGATCGGACAAATAATCTATTGGTCAATAATTGCCGAAGGAAAATACAAATCACAAAATTGATGTGCACTGTCATAATTTGCTTAACAAATCATGATAAATGTATTTTTCTGTGAACACGTGTAAAGTAATCATTAAGCGCGCGTATACTTTGTGAAAACTTATTCGACCAATCAACCGCCTTAAACGAAATCACGTGATGATACTTTCAACACCAAGCATAAAACAACACCATGTTACTTAACACCCAGTAATTATTAATGCATGCTTAAATCTGACCGGTGTTAAAAACAACACCAATGGTGTCAAAAAAATTCAATACCATACTGGTATTAACACCCTGGTTTTTGCAGTGTGGTAATGAAGAAATCCCATTTGTGATTCTTATAATGATAGGAAAAATCATAAAAATCTGTAGAACTCAAAAGACACCAATATCCGTACAACCCCTATACCATTCCAACTCTCCAAATAATCAGCAATCATGACAATTATAATTATTTTTTTATTGGAGAAGGCCATATTGAAATGTCACTTGTGTGGACCTAGCTAGTATTTTGATTAGACTATTGATGTGTGTGCGTGCGTGCGTGTGCGTGTGTGAGAGAGGGGGTTCCCGTTGATATGCAGTTAGATGTCGTCCCGGGTTCGAAACCAAATCGATGCGCTAGTGACCTTTGGTAAGGCATTAATCCTCAGTACCAAATCCCCTTGGAGAGAACTTAAAGCCGTCGGTCCCCTAGTTACTTACCTACAATCATACACATGCTTTCTTAGCAGTCGGGTAAACCAAACAAACCAACCAAAGCTAAAGGATGTCGACCCGAACCTCATGCATGCCACATGCTTGTGCAGTCCCATATACACATTTATATGAAAAGTGTAGGTGACTTTGAACAAAACTGGGCCAATTTCTCATCATTTTTTATGATTCCAAAACCTCAATATATATACCAATAATTATATTGGTGATCAACCTTTTCCCATCGCTTCCAAACGGTTTCTTTCACAATGCAATTAAATGACAAGGGCTCAACTATATCTTAAAAAAAAAACAATTTGACATTCAAAGGAAAAAAGAAGAAGAATAGGCTATATATGCCAATTAAACGAAATCCCTACACGAATCATCAATCACTCCAATTGTATAATCCTCTCTTTATCAGTAATTGGTTCGAATTATACAAATCTGCTATTGTCTTATTTAGGGTAATATATTTCTCAAATTGAGGGTGTGAAAATCTTGCTCTCTAGATTTGCCTTCTATCAAGTTATATAGAGTAATTTATGTACTATCTATATTTTTAACGGCATTTTAATACTTATTTTAATACTATGTTTTCGAGATACAACTTATAGGTATGCGATTACATGGCATTCCTCATGATATATACCAAGTGGCATCAAATTTGAAACAGTCGTGAAGAAGGATCGTTTATTCGTTTATCTTTTTTATTACAATTTTAAAACGCCGGGGAAAGAAAAGAAGACTGGGATGAAGGCTAATATTGCGTCACGCGGAAAATTAATGTTAGCCTATTGCTTTAATTAAATCTCATTGTGACAAATATTTTTTGTTCATAAAAGATTTCACGTCCATGAAAATTTGTATTCTTCGCACTCGACACTAGGCAACAAACTCCTCTGACAGGACAGTCACGTTTTCCATCTATTCCAGGTGTATTTCGGATCTCCTATCACTTCCATAGATAAAAAGCTGCTTCAGGTTCTCAGTTAAACTTTGAATAACCTTTAACTTTTCTTCACAGTCAAGATCATAAACTCAAGAAGAGCAATGAATTGTTCCAGAGTTGTTTTCATCTTCGCGTCTCTTATCTTGTTCTTTCTTTTTATTGGTCTTTCCAGCTCGACTGAGATGGAAGGTAAGTGACATTGTATAGGAAGATGAAGGTGTCGTGGTCGAGTGGATACGTCACAGGACTGTGGATCACATGGTTCGTGGTTCGAGTCCCGCCACGACACCAATGTCCTTTGGCAAGACAGTAATCTGCGTTTGCCACACCCGACCAAGATGTGGTAAATTGGTGGCATGAATTAATTCCTTGAAATGTTAGAGCGCCACAGGCGCGGATTCAGGCGGGGGCACAGCCGGCCCGTACCCCCCCCCCCCTTTGGCGGCTTGAATGTTTACAAAAAGTATACACCAAATCGCGAGAATTGAGTTTGAAAATTGACATTTTCTTTTCAACTGTAAAGAAATAATAAAGCCCAAATAATGAAACTGTTGACAAAAAGTAGACACCAAATCGCGTGCATTTAAAAATTTAAATTTTCTTCAGCAAAGAGGGGCACATCACCCCTCAGACATCCCTTTGACGCCGTGCTTCTGTCTGTCTTTCATTGTGCCCCCCTTTCCAAAATTCCTGGATCCGCGATGGAGCGCCATATTAAAGGCAGACATGCTAAAGCCGGGGTAATAATTACTGTTGAGCGCCAAGAGTGTCAAGTTTGCCAGATATGGTGATACAAAAGAACCTTCTATTATTATCATTATAATTATTATATAATTATTATTGTAGAGGTGTCGTGGTCGAGTGGATACGTCACCGGACTGTCGATCACAAGGTCCGCGGTTCGAGTCCCGCCGCGGCACTAATGTCCTTTGGCAAGACATTGATCTACATTTGTCACGCTCAACCCAGGTGATGTAAATGAGTACCTGGCAGGAATTTATTCCTTGAAATGCTAGAGCGCCGTAATGGCAGCCGTCCTAAAGCGAGGGTAATAATCGGGAGCGCCAGGAGTGTTAAGTTTGACGGATATGAGCGCTATACAAGAGCCCTATATTATTTTTATTGTTATCATTATCATTATTATTATTATCATTATTAAAGAATTATGCCCTCACCTACCATAGATCTCCTTTGCTATTTTGGGGAAAAGGTCATCATTTCCATTAAAGCGGTCATCGCGAAATGTGTTTGAAATGGTGCAAATTAGTTTATGACGTGTATGAACAGAAATGTAATCACGTATACTCTGTTCTTTAAAAAAAATATATATTGTGATATTTGTGATATAGTTGGATTTTAGAATGTTCCATGAGATGCCTTTAAAAAGTGTTTGTGAAGTCTAGAAATGTTTCCTCAAGACAGGTTTAGATATATTGCTAACTGTAATGTGTAAATTTGTCATTTTTGTTCTCTAAAACGTGACAAATCAAATCTTTAAAAAAAAATCTAAACTATCATTTTTACGCTGCTTATCCCCATAATCTGTTTGGAACTATATGGCCATAATAACTAGATGACCATATCATTGAGCAGGTCAATAATTACATCTACCTGGAACAAATATCACTTATGATGTCAGATGAGAGGCAGACATCAAAAGAAGGATTGAAATTGCACGGAATACGTTCGTGGTAATGAAAGACATATTTATAGCAAGAAGCGTGAAAATTGAACTTAGAATGAGACTTACAAATTGCTATGTCTGGTCTGTTCTATTGTATGGAGCAGAAACGTAGACATTAGCAAAGACTATGGAAAGGAAAACCACATCTATATTATGTTTTACATAAGGAAAATAAACATTGATTTAATATCAAGTTTACATGAGAATGATGAGAATATAATGGAAAGATATGAAAACTAACAGAGAAATACTGCATATACCAGGACTTCGTCAAAAAATCCTGATAGGAACGGTTACAAATAGAAAGGCGAAATACTTTTGCCACATTAAAAAACACCAGAGTCTCTTGATAGATGTATTGGAAGGAAAAGTAGAAGGTACCAGAACAAGAGGGAAACCAAGAACTAACTGGGAGGTGAACATTAAGACATGGAGTGGAATGACAATGCAAGAGTGTACTAGAATGGCAGAGAACAGAAATTGTGCAATCAACCTCCGAGCTCCTTTGTGGCTGGATCTTCACCAAATTATCGTGAAAGATACTCCAAAGTAGTCTTCGAATTAATGATAACATAACAATGATAGTAATATTGGATACAACGCAAGGTGCTCAAGGCGCTCTAACATTATTCTTGAAAAGTGCTTTCCACTATTTTTCTTTCAGTTTCGAGGATTGATTCCACTCTACTCAAAGCGAAGTGATCCCTGATATGACCCCCAAAAAAAGGACTTCCACTCCTATACATAATCAATATCTATCTCCTCTTATCTCTCTTATATTCGTTTAGAATCTGATTCATCTTCATCCTCTGGTGATTGTGACAATCCAACTTTAACATCCATGTTTAAAGGACAGAATAGACAGGTAATAAAGAAGTTATTCGTGCATCCATTTCCATATGAATCCTGCATTCAGCCAGACGTACCCATAGCAAAAATCAATAAAAAGCATTTGACAATTGTGACAAATGGTGATCTTGACAATCCTATACTTACTTTACATTCATGTTTAAAGGGGGAAATACAGGTAATAACGAAATGTATACATAATTTGTATTCGTAGAATATTAGTCATCCTTCATTTTCTTTAAGGGGGGGGGGTCCGCCAGGGATCTGGAATAAATGTTTAGTCCTCATACTCCACAATTGTCTGACAAGCCGAAAACAGATCCTCATGTTTTGGGGAATAATACAGATCAAAGAAATAAATAAAAGCTTCTTCTTTAAAGTGGGGATGGGAGTCTCCTCGTTCTCCAGAACCCGTAAGATGGCTTTATGGGTTTTAAGTTTTGCATCAAAATAATGAGAAACGTCTCTTATCAAATAATGGCCTATGTAATACTACACGGCAGTCAAAGAAAACAGGATTATCTCATTTTTCAGGAATTTCTCATTTTCACGTCTCTATGGTAATACACGGAGTAGGCTAAAAATCAGTATTGATAGTTTTTATTTTAGTTTCAAATTTCTTTATATATATTTTTTGAAGTGATACGGTAACTTTCTGATCGGTTGCCAATTTTACTTAACCGCAACAAAGTGGCCCCAAAATAGTACAGTTGTTCGTTCCTATAGCTCTCTCGTGCACAACTCAGTCGCAAAAATACATTTTTTTAGTGCTTTTTTCCAGGAATTTCTCATATTTTACGTGCCTATATGGCAATACACGGAGTAGGCTACAAATCAGTATTGATGATTGATTTATTGATTGATCAGTATTATTTTAAAAACTGATGCGGTAACTTTCTGATCGGTTGTCAATAAACAACAATAAAGTGGCCCCAATATAGTAAAGTTGTTCATTCCTATAACTCTCCCGTGTACAACTAAGCCGC
This sequence comes from Mesocentrotus franciscanus, assembly GCA_037976565.1. NCBI lineage: Eukaryota > Metazoa > Echinodermata > Echinoidea > Camarodonta > Strongylocentrotidae > Mesocentrotus > Mesocentrotus franciscanus. The sequence goes on from CP137677.1 coordinate 12,772,060, forward strand.
AAACATATAACATTCGGGTGCTTTTAGACTACCTATTACATTAGCTAACAGGTTCTCAGAATGATAGCCTTCTTATACGTGATTTTATTTTATTTCTTTTGTAGAAAAGAAGTGCGCCACTCCGAGGTAAGTAAGCTCGAAGGTTTTTTAAACGAAATATCGATTTAATACATTTTATAAATCCTGAAAAAAGGGGTAGAACAGATAACTGCTAGAGTGCTTTAAAGAGACCTCGATGTCTTTGCTGCTCAATAGAATACAATCCCATGAGTAGGGCCTGTAGTAAAGTACCTAAGGCCAAACAAATTAATATCTGGTTTTCGTCCCCTTCACCTCCTTTTTTACGACCCGCCTCAGTTAGTTTGTTATTTGATATTTTTGTTTTGAAATGAAAATACGTAGAATGGGAACAGTTAGATCACAAATATCGTTAAAATAATAAAATTTCACATTGTTTTGAGCCACTGAAGTGCAAATCTAAAGGAAATATGATTAAGAAAATAAAATCAGGAAAAATATCAAAAGTTATATATAAAAATTGAAACCCCTCCTCATTTTCGAGAATCATTTATACTTTGCCTTAGGCCCAGCGCACACCACACGATCCGACTGCGATCCGATTTTCGAAGAAAAGGCAGTTGTAATAGATATGGAAATCTAAACAAGCATCAACTTCTTGATTTAGGTTCTAAAACGATGATGAAAATACTTACAATCGGAATTTTAGTGCATTTAAACCTTCTATTCATATTAACAGCCGAATCGGCTTTAAATCGTAGACATTTGCAATAATCGTCTGATGGCACTACGCTTCTGTGTCGATTTAGCTTTTCCTCCTCCATCGAAGCTTGAAATCCCTTGAAATTTTAATTAAAACAGTTGGAATAAATATATTCCCGGTTTCAATTTAATTCGTCACCTTATGCCAACACGTGGACTTAATCTCCGATATATATATAACTTTATCTCGATTATTGGTTCGCTTCTGAATCAACGGTTGGCTATTTTCGGGGAAAACATTTGAATTAAAAACTCTACATTTGTGAATAGTTTACACTTCTTCATTTCTTTCTACGGTGTGAACACCAAACAGTTCCAAACTTCCAAGTAATTATGTCTTTCTTCTACAATCTAAATGATTTAGTGTATGATAGTCTTAATCTGATATTGTCACTGAGTTGCTCAAATTACATTTAATTTCTTTCACAAATAATTTGATACTAATGTAATGTGTTAAATCTAAATGTATGTTATATCCTATGTATTGTTAGTAATAGAAGATGGAAATGTGTTTATAATCTTAATTACAACTTTGTATCACACTGTGCATAGTAATGGACTGTCAAACAGCTGTAGATCCAAAGATCATGATGGAGTGTGACCAAGGATCAACGATCAGAATCACAAAAGGAGCTTGTGTGAGGGTTCCTTCTTGCGATGCTTATGACCTCTCCCTGGAGAGCCAGTGTGATGACAGTGACAAGACGGCACAGTGGGCTCCGTATTGCGAGACTCTCAATCCATGTACCTTCACTGGCTCATGCAGGGCGGGTTCAACATGCCCAGGGGATTACACCTACATCTACGCTGATTATTAATGTAAGCAGTAGCGGTTCTAGAAATGGCGTGAAATCAACCCCCACCCTTACCTCCCCCCCCCCCCATAGAAATATTACAATTATTAAATGAATCTCGGAGAGGTACATATTATAGAATAAATGCACGAATCCCGAAGCCCCAGTGCCCCTAGAACCACGCCTGAATGTAAGGTTTAGTTTATTATATAATTGCACAATAGCGAAAGGATATACATTTAATGTCCCAGGAGCATTGATATAAAATGCATCCAATAAATCAAGTAATGAAATTATTTTCAAAAAAATAAATCATAAAAATTGTTCCCACTGCAAAAAGTAATTGCATAACAACCCCCTGAAACTGGGAAACAAAAATCGAAATATATTCAAGTTGTTGTTATTTCGGGATGGGTAGAGAAGTGATGGTTTATGTTGTGAACTCATAATTATGAATTGGCACTGTTTTCTAAGTTCTATACATGTTCAATCATGATAATAGTTGTAATTTATAAAGCACATTTCCCACTTGATACAAAGCGCTTTGAGATGCCACCCACGGGTCGGTGTTACCAAGCAGTGACAGTGTAAGTTCAATGAATGCATAAGGTTTTAGAACAGATAGGTTTTCAAACTCTGTTTGAATTTTTCTACCATTTGGCAGGTTGGTGATGATTTTAATTTGGGGAGTGAGCCTGTTCTTGAGTATCCAAGCAGGAGAGGAGAAAGCCGCATTGCCAGCTAATTTATCGATGAGTGGTTTAATAAAGGGTGCCAGGTAATGTCAGAGGAAAAAATGTCAGAGGTAAAAATGACAGAGGAAAAAATGTCAGAGGTAAAAATGTCAGAGGTAAAAATGTCAGAGGATAAAACAATGTGGAAAATAGATTTTGAAACTTATTTTTTTGTGATCAGGCTTGCATATATATTATGTATGAATGTCTAACATTTTTCGATATTTTGAATTAGTTGATGTGTTAATGTTTGTGAAACGGACCCGGCTACCGGTTTGGCCGGTGGCAGCCTACAACCTAGCCCGTGTAGATGCCCATTGCTGTTCTCCCAGACTATTTATACCTCAATAGTAATCCCCGATCAAGTTTTTTGCACGTTGTTATATATTAATAACGATGTAACTTAAACCGAACCTCTGCAAAGCGCGCGCTTCTCTGGAATGTGATGGTGCGGTTGGCATTTAAAGTTAAGTTTAAAGTTGAGTTCTGGTCTTGCGATTGCATTGTGAAAGAAACGGTGTGGAAGCAATCAGAAAAGGTTGATCATCTAGCATAAACATGTAAGTATTAATGTGTACTGCAAGGTTTTGGAGTCATCAAAATGATAAAAACTTTGGCCCAGTCTTGGTAAAGTAACAAGCACTGTACACATAAATATATAGATATGGGACTACACATGCAAACATGTGGCATACAAATCGGGCCTCATTTTAAAACTGTTACTTGTCATATATTGGATATGAAGGCATTTGAAATAGATTAGAGCCAGGGAATTAGAGTTCAGGGAATAAATTTTTTCTTTGATGTTCTTCCACACTTGCATAATAAGAATGATAACGCTCACACATTATTTTTCACCTTTCCCCAGAACTGAATTTCTCTTTAATTGATGTAACATGGGCGGCTTTCTGCTTCGTATCGGAGTAACAAAGCTGCTTATTGATTTTCTCCCAGACTATACCGCAATAGTAATCGACAATATTTTATTGCAAAACGCGCGCTTTTCTGGAATGTGATGGTGCGGTTAGCATTAATAACATGGCTTTCTGCTTTGTTTCAGAGTATCAAAATATCAAGCCCACAAGTAAGTGGAATTGTCGGAAATATGCATTTATTGGAAATTACATATTATAGTAGTCATTGCCACGCAGTTAAATGTCCAACAATCTTCAAAAGTGAAGGAGAAGTGGGGGGCGGAAGATTCACAGGTATCTGATCCTATTTTGGGGGCTGTGCTGACTTTTCTTTTGATTTCATGATTACACCATGGAGCGACAACTCAGCCTATAAAACATGGCCAAACTTCTCGATTTTAGAAATCTTTTTTTCCCAGAAGTTTGCTCAGTGTACCAGTACCATTTGCTTATACAAAAGCATAATATATATAAATATTGAATAAGGCAGACTAATGGGACATGCATGGTTGCTACTCCGAGTTTCATGCCTTGCAAGCCATCATCAGACAACTGATAGCATTCTTAAAAGTACATGATTCCTCTACAACCTTGGTACAAATACGCTCAAAATAAGACTTAACTAATACAATACAATAAGACTAATACACTACCTGAATACAATACAATAAGAATTACTCATGAGTAATTCTAATTGTATTTTATTAGTTAAGTCTTATTTTAAGCGTATTTGTACCAAGGTTGTAGGGTAATCATGTACTTTTAAGAATGCTATCGGCTGCCTGATGATCGCTTGCAAGACGCGAAACTCGGAGTAGCAACCATGTCCCATTAGTCTGCCTTATTATTCAATATATTTTTGCTCTGCCTAGGCATTGACCACTGTACGGATATAGCAAAGCATATATATAAGAGGACGGGGGAGAGCAGGCGGGTCGCCGTGCCCCAGAAGAAGAATACTCCCCCGTCTTCCTTAGGCAATAATCGGGCAAAAAGTCACAATTTGGGGCCGACGGGTAAATAAATTTCAACTGGGAAAGTGGAAAATAAAGCAGCGGTGAAATAACGACTGCAGAATATCCCTCGCTGTTCTTTTTCGATAAGCCTAATATATATATATATATATATTATATAACCCGGGTGTAACCATAACAAGCTTGTCACATGCTTTTGTTTTTACATTTTTACCTCTAACATTTATACCTCTGATATTTTTACCTCTGACATTTTTACCTCTGACATTTTTACCTCTGACATTTTTTACTCTGACATTTTTACCTCTGACATTTTTAACTCTAAAATTTTTACCTCTGACATTTTTACCTCTGACATTTTTACCTCAGACATTTTTTCCTCTGACATTTTTTCCTCTGACATTTTTACCTCTGACATTTTTTCCTCTGACATTTTTACACCGAACCGATCACTGACGATCTTTTTACCTCTATAAATCAAATTGTGTAAATCATCGATCATATTTTTAATGCAATTCTTATTCCATACACAGGTGTTACAGATGGAACAACCATGCCGACAAGGTTAACAAGTGTAAGTTGTCCATAACGGAGTCATGACATACAAATATTAGCTTGGAAGAATATAATTTGGTGTAATTTAAAGAATTGGCTTATGTATTTTCTTGATAATTTTTTTATAACATCATAAATTAACTTAACGTTCATCTTGCGATGTATTCAGTCAATTTACTCACTCGCTTAATCACTGATTCATTAAGTCATTCATTCGTCTAATTTATTTTTATTTTTTGTTCAACGTACTTTTGACATGGATGTTTCTTTTTCCCCACTTATAAATAAAAGTATCAGACATCGTTTATGTGTAAGAACAGAAATAGGTTTCAAAACATTAAGTTGAATAAGAGAACAATAACAATATTGATCTTTGCTTGGTTACTGGGTTGTTTCTTATTCTGCTACTGAGTTATGCATGTAATTCTAGGTTACCCCGTTTCCATGATATCTACGTATCACATTAAAATAATAATATTTATTTCATGAAATCTACGTATCACAACAAAATAATTGAAGTTATTTCATGAAATAATCTATGACGATTAACCTGACGGAAAAGAATTGTATATTTCTGTTTGATAACAGGCCACTCGTGAAACGCCTACAGAAAATCGGACTCCAACGCCAGGTAAGTATTCTCAAAATTATGTGGAGGTGTCATGATAAAGTGGTTCATTCACTTGACTCTCACTCCTAATGTTTAGGGTTCGAATCCTAGCCCGGCACCAATGTCCTCTGGCAAGACATTAATCCGCATTCGCCACTTCCTACCCAGTTGTAAATGGGTACCTGGCAATATATAGGGTAATAATAATTGCAGGGCCCTCTGGCAGAACAGTACTGAAGCTGATGAGGCTTCTCTTGGTAAACCAAATTATCATTATCATTATTATTATTATTTGATATAAGACAATTTGATATTTGATATAAGACAAGTATTAAGCTCTAAATAAAGGTAACTATTGTTATCATTTTTATTATTATCATTACTAGTATTGTTTTAATGTTGTTGTTACCATTATTATTATTGTTGTCGTTATTATCATTATTACCATCATCATTATTATCATCACCATCATCATCACTGTTATTATCATTAAAGGAAATGCAAAGTTTTGGGAAATTTTGAAAATTGGATGGATAGTAATTCTTTAAAATGTTGATATATTTAGATGCCCTTGTGGATGTAATATAAGCACTAGAAAATTTAGCCCCTAAAACACTTCTGCTTTCGAGAAAATTGAATAAAATATTTCAAATAGCGCCTAAGGCCAATCCATGGTAGCTGCGACCATGAAAATCTCAGAATATGTAGTTCTGATATAAAATTTCCAAACGGGAATAGCAAATCGGACGATTGTAGTCAAGAAACATTGTTTTAAAGCTAAAGTAATATCAGTCTTGAGAGGGAGCTATACAACATAAAGAGTCTATTATTTACAATTTCATCACTTTAAACTCGATTTCAACCGCGACAACGATAATTAAAAATTTCAAATCACATATGCTTCCAATATGTTCATTTAAACCAAATTCATGATCCCATACCAAAACTTTGTATTACCTTTAATATTTAATGGTTAAACTAACGCTAGAAGTAACATTCCTCTACAGATTACAACCAGCAAAGTGTGGTACCGAGGAAAGCGGTTCTATTCCAGAAGTAAAAATGGGGGGGGGGAGGAGAGGGGCTTCTATTGTTGAGTGAACAGAGCGATCGAGAGGGCATGGGAGTTTTTCCATTATCAATCTTGCACTCGATCATACTCAGATTGCCTGACCCATGCTCACGACACTGGCAATCCAGAGTGGGAAATGTAAAATATATATACATGTATGTATTCGGGGGCAGTGGGCCAGTTAGCCGATGTAGCGTTTGTGCTTCGGAAAATTTCGCCAATTTTTTTATTGTTTTACAAATGTTGAGTGAAAATTTCGTGTTATTTTGTGTAATTAATTTTTATCTCATTATAAAAATTAAGCAAATACCTGGGCGGGGGGCTGAAATAATAGTTTTGGGGGCTGCAACATCCTAAGCCCCCCCGAAAAAACCCCAACCCGAGTCTGCTGTTGTGTAAATATGAAATGTAAATCGAAATAGGTATTCAATATAGGTCTATAGTATGGGCAAGTCAAATTGTAACGTAAATTCCCCTCTCCGTACCTACTATCAAAGTTGGCTAAACATAGATGGTCAGATACTCTTATGCCTTCCTCTCCAACGGCCAATGGACTTAGGTAAACATTCTTTTAAAAAAACATTAAACAATTAAAAACAAACATAAAACAATGAACATAAAGAGAGAGGGAGAGAGAGAGAGAGAGAGAGAAAGAGAAGGAAAAATCGATGAGTATATTTGGAGAGCGTAAGGAGTTAATGATCTTTCAGGATGAATTTGAAATTATCCGACAGACTACATGAAATTTCAACTTAGCCTTTAATAAATCAGTCATGTATAGGCTTAAGCCATATCAATGTCAAGTGTATGTCTACGTTACCTCGTAGTGGGTTGGAAGGGATTAATCTTTACCTAGCATTGCATTTTTAATGCTCGTCTTTTTAATGCTATTCTTATTCCATCCACAGGTGTCAAAGGTGAAACAACCGTACCGACAAGGTCAACAAGTGTGATTTATCCATAACGGGGTCTTATGACATACACAAATTTTCTGGGTAGAATATAATTTGGTGTAATTTAAAGAATTTAGTAACTTACGTATTTTCTTGATAATCTTTTTATAACATCATAAATTGACTTTACGTTCATCTTGCAATTTTATTCATTCAATTTACTCATTCGCTTATTCACTGATTCATTCATGCATGCATTCATTCATTCATTCATTCATTCATTCATTCATTCATTTATTTTGGTTTAATTTATTTCTTCAACGTACTTTTGACATGGATTTTTCTTTTACGTTGTCTACAAATAAAAGTATCAGACATCGTTTATGAGTTCAAACAGAAATAGGTTTCATAGCACTAAGTTGAATGTTAAAACGATACACTGTATATTGATCATTGCTTGGTAATTGAGATTCTACTTATGCTTGTAATTCTATATTATCCCGTTTTCATGAAATCTACGTATCACAATAAAATAATTGAAGTTATTTCATGAAATAATCTATTATGATTATACTGACCGAAACGAATTGTATATTTCTGTTTGATAACAGGCCACTCGTGAAACGCCTACAGAAAATCGGACTCCAACGCCAGGTAAGTATTCACAAAATTATGTGGATGTGTCATGGTAAAGTGGTTTATTCACTTGACACTCGATCCTAATGTTTAGGGTTCAAATCAAGCTCCCCTCAACAACAACAATAAAACCGAGTCTGATGTTATGTAAATATTGAAACCACCCGTTGCCTTATAATGTAATTCGATTATAGGTCTATAATTAATATGGGCAAGTCAGCGGCATTTCGTCATTGTAAGGTAATTTCCTTCTCCATACCTACTATGACAGTTAGCTAAAATAGATGGCCAGATACTCCTATGCCTTCTTCTCCAACGGCCGATGGACTTAGGTAAACATTCTTTGAACAACTTTGGAAACAAAAACAAAACAAAACAATGAAAATGAAGGTAAAGAGAGAGAAAAAACGAAATGTTGATTTAGACAGTGTGTGATGTTAATGATCTTCCAGGATAAATTTGAGACTATCCGACAGGCTACATGAAATTTCAAATTAGCATTTCAAAATTAATCAGGTATGGAGTAATGTTATTTCTATTCTTATGTCAAGTGTATGTCTATGTAATGTCGTATGCTTACTTCGAATCATCGAGTCATCGCGTCGGGTCGGGTGGTCGCGTTACACAACCAACGAATGCGGAAGATCACGCTACCTTTTGTAGATTTGCCGTAGGGTTTTCATAAAGTGTCGGGTAAATTGGACCGGACCATTTGTAGATGAGAGGGTTTATTTCTCAAACATTACCCCCGACATTTCGTGAATAAAGAGGCATGTGTTTTTTTTAAAGGTCGGGTAACGCGACCATCCGACCCGACGCGATGGCCCGATGATTCGAAGTAAGCCATGCCGTAGTGGGTGGGAAGGGGTTAATCTTTACAATCTTTAATCTTGATTTTAATTCATAACACGATCACAAAGACTTCCGAGAAATCAACTCAAGGGCAATTAAAATAACCTATCGCAGTTCCCAAAGAAATCATGTTTGGATTATGTAATACGTCGCTGTAATGCTCGCATATTTCACAAGGTGATGACTAAGGCTATTGAAATTGATTGCGATTGATTCTTTGACAGGCTTTGCGATCGTCTTTGATATAGGCCTAGGTTAATAGGTATTGGCAAACATCACATCAAACTTTTCCCCGGTTATTTTCCACAGATTTTACCACAATTCACCAGGCATTGCCTACAATACCATCACAAGCAGACATAGTCCACCAGAAGACCTCCCTCTTCAAACGGATCGAGGGATGGCGCCTTCGAAATCACGAGATCAAAACCAAACATGGACTGTCACTGGTCAAATGCGGTGCCGAGTGTAACAAGCGAGATGACTGCGTGTCATTTAACATCGGAAACGGTGTGTGTGAGCTCAACAACCAGGTGGTAGGCGGCACCGGTGTCAGCAGAGACGACTTTGTTAAAGACGAGGAATTTAGATACTATGAGAAACAATAGGCTTTGAGTCGAAGTTTTTCTTAAACGTATTAATCATCATGATAATGGTTTGCGAAAACAGGTGATTGACGTTAAGGATGTATATAGATATCGATTGTATTTCTTCATATTATATCAATTTCATATTATACAAGCTGAGATTATGAGTAATCACAGATATTTGTCGATCAAGATGTTGATTTACTTCTTTAAATGTGTATAACGATACTTTAGAAGTAAACAAATGGCAATAACTTGTAGTTGAATTGTACATGTGCATATAAAAATTTACTTTTGTAAATGATCAATATCTGTTTAACCAGACAAATAATATTGCAATCGCTAAACACATTATAGTATTTGTTTTGAGATGATCAAGAGTACATGACTGTATGTAAATAATTCTTCATTTGATTGTGTGAATTCTATATCCATTACATTGTTAAAAGTCGAATGACTTAAAACAAGTCTTTTTACGTCAAGCTACTGTCATTATGCAATGGAACGTTATAAAGAAAATAATGCGCTTTTATGTAGCTAATGGACCATTATTCCGTCTTAAAGGAAATGCAATGTCTTTATTATTTATAAATGCAGCAATGAAGAGACAATTTTAGGCGAAAAGGTTTGACTTGAATTATTCAGCATTTGTTTTCTGAATCAACTTTTAAACATTTTCATAAATTTCAAAATAACGGTATTAATCTGATAAGACCTACACAAACACGTCCACACACACACCCACTCGCCCCACATAAAAAGCACACAGAAAGTACTTACGGTTGGATGTTTATGTCCTCAATTTTCCAGCCTTTACTGTTGGGTTACTATAAATAGGTTCGATTTTCAAGATGAAATTAGAACAATGGGAAAACCTAAGTAATATATGTTTGAAAATAGGGCCTTAGATTTATCTGAACCGAATCAGACTCGGTATGACTGGGTATAGCTATAATATGACACACCTTTGTTCTAAGAGATCGGCTTACTATAGAGTATTTCCCCAGTTGTTAAAGTAGGACGCAATAAGAATTGTATGTGTTATAAGGTTTTATATCACTAGTTTATTGGCTAACAGGTTTATTGATCTTGTGTAATCGGGAAGGCGCAGCAGCTTAATATAATCATCATATTTTTCTAATGTGTTCTGTAATACGGTGCAAATCATGATACAATACATTCCCTTGAAAAAAAAATTCGGCAAAAAGTAATCTAGCAAATGCATAAGATTGAAATTGTAATCATTTTAAGTAGATCAGGCTTTTAGAGCTTAATATCTGACCTTCAATTTTATAATCATTTGTAAACATTGTGAATTATAATATCTTGTTGTATTTAGAAAAATAAATTGAACATAATATTTATTATCTTATATACAGTATTCCCTTTTTTAAAATATTTAATGTGCATACGGTTGGATAAATTGAATCATAGGTGTAAAGAGTCTGGATACAGAACGTGAGAGAAAGAGAGAGAGAGAGAGAGAGAGCAAACAAGAAAGGGAAAGATATAAGAGAGAACTATTTGATGAAGAGAGATGTTGATGTCATGAAAATGAGAAATATATCATGTTGTGAGATAGTGAGAGAGAAAGAGAGAGAAAGAGGAAAAAATGGAGATAGGGAGAAAGAGTGAAAACAGTTGCCAATAGCATATTCAAATATGTAGTATCATAATCCGTTTGAGCATGTGAGGGGGTGGGAGAAATGAATTATCAACATCATATTCCCTGTCCCGTTTCATGTGAATTGCCCTGCTCCCTCCAACTGACAGGGTTTGAAATAGCTTTTAAAAAAATACACTTGTTTGGGTTCTCAAAAGAGAGAGGGAAGGGTGCGTCAAACTTTAAATCTAAAATTAGCTGAACTTCCCCCATACACATACACACACACACGCGCACCCAAAAATAATGTGAGAATGATAAATTTTAAATTTCAAACAAAGGCTTCCATTGTTTTCAACAAGAAATAAAAACGTTCAAATTAGAAAGTATAAATGTTTTTCCAATCCCTCTACGCTTCTGCCCCCTAATATCCCCATCCCCTTTCTACTTTTTGTTTATAACTTTTAAGCTTGGGCCATCATGGATTGATCATACAGATGAAATTAGATTATATCAATCCTTTTAAAGATTACTTAAATGTAAATGAACAAGTCCCCTTTGTTATAATATAATTATAATAATACAAATCTATCAAACACAAAAGACAACAATATCCGTATGACACTAACCATTCCAACTCTCCAAATAATCAGCAGTCATGACAATTGCAATTATTTTGCATTGGAGAAGGACATATTGCCATGTCACTTTTGTGAACCTACCTAGTATTTTGATGAAACTATTGATATGTGGGGTGGGGTCCCGTTGATATAATTAAAAGGCTTGACCAAGTGTGGCTCTATTTTTTTCTCTCCAACAGTACGAAGCTGTATTCAATAATCAGTCAAAATGATATTGGGTCCTCATTATAGGACTTATAGAATGTATAGAATCATTTCCAGTTATTTTCAACAATAGATCCACTGTTAAAAAAGAAAGACAACTCAATCAATTTTTTTGTTCAACTATTATTATATTTAAACCGATTATGCAGTTAAATATCGTCCCGGGGGCTCGAAACCAAATCAATGCGCTAGTGCGCTTTGGTAAGGCATTAATCATCATAACCAAGTCCTTCGGGGAGGACTTAAAGCCGTTGGTCCCCTGGTTGCTTACTTACAAGCACACGCATGCTTTCTTAGAAGTCAGGTAAAACAAACAAACCAACCAAAGCTAAAGGTTGTCGACCCCAACCTCATGCATGCCACATGCTTGTGTAGTCCCATATACACATTTACATGAAAAGTGCATGTGACATTGAGCAAAACTGGGCCAATTTCTCATCATTTTTAAAATTCCAAAACCTCAATATTATATACCGATAATTATATTGGTGATCAACCTTTTCCCATCGCTTTCAAACAGTTTCTTTCACAATGCAATTAAAATTACCGAGCTCAACTTTATATTTTAATACGACAATTTGACATTCAAATGAAAAAAAGAAGAAGAAGAATATATATGTCAATAAAACGAATCCCGATACGAATCATCAATCACTCCAATTGTATAATCCTCTCTTTATCAGTAATTGGTTCGAAACTCACAAATCTGCTATTGTGTTATTTAGAGTAATATATTTTTCAAAATGAGGGTGTGAATATCTTGCTCTCTAGATTTGCCTTCTATCAAGTTATATAGAGTAATTCATGTACTATTTATATGTTTAACGGCATTTTAATACATTATTTTCGAGATATCACTTACAGGTATGCGATTACATGACATTCCTCATGATATTATCAAGTTGTATCACATTTTTAAACAGTCGTGAAGAAGGATCATTCATTCGTTTATCTTTTTTATTACAATTTTAAAACGCCGGGGGAGAAGACTGGAACATAGGCTAATATTGCGTCACGCGGAAAATTACTGTTATCCTATTGCTTTAATTAAATTTCATTGTGAAAATATTTTTTGTTCATAAAAAAGATTTCACGTCCATGAAAATTTTTATTCTTCGCGCTCGACACTGGGCAACATACTCCTCTGACAGGACAGTCACACTTTCATCTGTTCCAGGTGTATTTCGGATCTCATATCACTTCCACAGATAAAAAGCTGCTTCAAGTTCGAAATTAAACTTCGAATAACCTTTAATTTCTTCAAAGTTAAGATCAAAACTCAGGAAGAGCAATGAATTGTTCTAAAGTTGTTTTCATCTTCGCGTTGGTTATCTTGATCTTTCTTTTGATTGGTCTTTCCAGCTCGACTGAGATGGAAGGTAAGTGACATTGTAAAGAAAAATGAAGGTGTCGTGGTCGAGTGGATACGTCATCGGACTGTGGATCACATGGTTCGAGGTTCGAGTCTCGCCACGACACCAATGTCCTTTGGCAAGACATTGATCTACATTCGCCTCACTTGACCCAGGTGAAGTAAATGGGTTCCTGGCAGGAATTAATTCCTTGAAGTGTCAGAGCGCCATAAAGGCAACCATGCTAAAGCCGGGGTAATTATTGTGGAGCGCCAGAAGTGTCAAGTTTGACAGACATGAGCGCCATACAAGAACCTTGTTTTGTTATTATTATTATTATTACTATTATTATTGTTATTATTATTATAGAGTTATGCCCTCACCTACCCTAAACCTCCTATGCTATTTTGGGGGAAAGTCATCATTTCCAATAAAGCGGTCATCGTGAAATTTATTTGACATGATGCAAGTCAGTTTAATACGTGCATGAACAGAAATTTAATCACGTATATTCTATATTTATTTTCTATAATTGTGTGATATTTTTGATATAGTTGTATTTCAGAATGTTCGATGAGATGCCTTTAAAAATCGTGTTTGAGAAGTTTAGAAATGTTTCTTCAAGTCAGGTTTAGATATGATGCTAGGTGTCATGTGTTAATTTGTCATTTTTTCTAAAACGTGATAAATATCATTTATAACGGAAAATTAAAAAATAAAATACGCTGCTTATCCCTATAAGAGAGGAAAGAATGCGTGAATATAGAGATGAGACTTTTATTTGCCTTTATCAAAAGTGCTCCTAAATGCAAAGTTTCAAAAGAAAAAAAAGGAGAAGATTTCTCTCTCAGTAAGACATGTAATTCATCAAAGGGTGTTGCTATAAATGCCAAATACCCCAACCCCTACCAGATTCAACGGATTAATACCGAGTCGCCTGCATTGCGTTACTAGCGCTTAAGAAATATTTCAATTCTTCCTGGTTCAGCCCCTTCAATTTTTGGCTCATGACCCCCCTGCTAGAATGTGTTTGCAAAATCCTGAATTTCTTAACAACAACAAAAACTTGTTCGGAATATGGGGAATGGGTACAGTATTTTAAGTTGACTGTGTATATACCTATACAAGAAAAATCAATTCAGCACGGCCTTTATTCTAAATAGTTTGGTCTCTTTCGTGTTCGGGCAATCCTGGATATAATTTTTTTAATCAAGATAGGCCAATTTAGCTCAAGCAATGACCCCGATACTTTCAAAATACTCCCTTGGTGCCAAATGCGGAGGAATGAACATCCACTCTTATACAGATCAAAAGAGGAGTATGTTAACGGTTTGTAATGCCCCGACTTTGTTCAACCGGTGCACAGAGTTGATATTCAGGGAAATTGCAGATATGAAGGGTGTCAGTGTTGAAGGTGTAAATATTAATAATTTAGGCTCAACTGATGACATTGTGTTGTGTTGTGTGTGCACACGTGGAGGAAGGTCTGCAATAATTACTGGATGCTGTAAACGTTAAAAGTGAAGAGTTTGGCCTACATAAAATGTTAAGAGAAATTAGAAAACCAAGTCTATGGTTTTCAGCAAGGAGGAAAAGGAAAAGCCCAGACTCTGTTTGGAACTACATGGCCATAATAACTAGATCAACATATCTTTGAGCTACCTAGAACAAATATCACTTATGATGCCAGATGAGAGGCAGACATCAAACTAAGGACTGAAATTGTACGGAATACGTTCGTGGCAGTGAAAGACTTATTAACAGCAAGAAACGTGAAAATTGACATTATAATGAGACTTATAAAATTGGACGTCTGGTCTGTTCTATTGTACGGAGCAGAAACATGGACATTAACAAAGATTCTGGAAAGAAAAATTCACATCATTTTAAATTCAGGCTTTCCACTATTTTTCTTTCTGTTTTGAGGATTGATTCCACTATACTCTACTCACATTTCGAGAGTACCTGCTATCTTAATCAATATCTTAAAATTGTTCTATCTCTCTTATATTCGTTTAGAATCTGATTCATCTTCGTCCTCTGGTGATTGTGACAATCCCACTTTAACATCCATGTTTAAAGGACAGAATAGACAGGTAAACAACGAATTGTTTCGTGCATCCATATCTATATGAATCCTGCATCCATCTATACATACAACATATCAATGAAAAGCATTTGCCAAATGTGAACAATGGTGATCGTGACATTCTTAATTTACATTGATGTTTGAACGAGGAAAAGACAGGTAACAACGAATATTTGTCATCCCCTTCATTTGTTGAGGAGGGGGGGCGTCCGTCAGGAATCTTTCACTCCTAACACTACAAAATCGTCTGACAAGCCGAAAACAGATCCTCACGTTTTGGGGATTAGTACAAATCAAATAAGGGGTGGGAGGAGCCTCGTTCTCCAGAACCTTTAGGATGGTTTCTCGAATTTTAAATTTGCATAAAAAATGAGCAACGTCTCTCAATAGACAATGGCCTATGTAACACTGAGTCCAAGAAAACACGATTATCTAATTTTTCAGGAATTTCTCATACTTCACGTCTCTATGTCAATACAGGGAGTAGGCTACAAATCATATTGATTATGTTTATATTTTTGTTTTAAGTGACACGGTAACTATAACGCTTTCGTGCACAACTAAGACGCAAACATAATATATTTTGGATGCTTTTAGACTAAGTATTACAGTAGATAAAGGTTTTAAGAATGACAGACTTCTTACGTGATTTTATTTCAATTATTTTGTAGAAAAGAAGTGCGCCACCCCGAGGTAAGTAAGATCGAGGGGGTTTTAAATGAAATATCGATTTAATACATTTCTATAAATCCTGAAAAAATAGGGGTAAAACATATTATAACAGCTAGAGTGCTTTAAAGCCACCTGTCAATGCCTTTGCTGTTCAATACAATATTTGTTTGTTATTTGATATTTTTGTTTGGAAATGTAAAATACACACAAAAACTGGGAACCTATAAATAAGTTAGAAAAGCAAAATCGTTAATATAATGCAATTTCACAAATGAAATATGATTAAGAAAAAAATATGTAAAAAAGGCTCAGAAGCATTTTTGTGTGCAGGAAAAATATCTAAAGTTAAATATCAAGATTTGAACCCCTCTTCATTTTCGAGAAGTCTGGACAAGAAGCTAAGAATCGTTTATACGTTGCTTGGAATAAAAATGTTCCTGGTTTCAAGTTATTTAGTCACAATGTGCCAATACGCGGACTTAATATATCGATAAACTTAGGCTCGCTTCACCGGTTGGCTATTTTGGGGAAAAACATTGGAATTATTTTGTGAATAGTTTAAACTTCTTCATTTCCTTCTAAGGGGTGAACACCAAACAGTTCCAAATAATCATGTCTTTCTTCTATAACCTAAATGATTTATTGTAATATAGTCTTAACCTTTTATTGTCACTAATTTTCTCAAATTACACTTTTTTTCTTTCAGAATGAATTTAATGATAATGTAATGTATTAATCTAAATGAAAAGATATTATTCTGAGAGAAAATAAATGTATGTTATATTCTGTGCATTGTCACTGAAGATGGAAATGTGTTTACCGTCATAATTACAACTTTGTATCACATTTTGCATAGTTACAGTGTGTCAAGACAGTGGAGGTTCAACAATCACGATCGAGTGTGACCCAGGTTCAACAATCATAATCACCAAAGGAGTATGTGTGAAGGTTCCTTCTTGCAATGCTTATGACCCCTCCCTGGAGAGCCAATGTGATGACAGTGACAAGACGGCATCGTGGGCTCTGTACTGCAAGACTGTCAATCCATGTACCTTCTCTGTCTCATGCACGGCGGGTTCAACGTGCCCAGGGATGTACACTTACGGCTACGCTAATTATACATGTAAGCAGTAGCGATTCTAGAAATGGCGGGAAATCAACCCCACCCCTATAACCCCTCCCCCTCAAACAAATCTTCCACCTCAATTTAAAATTAATTTTTTTTTGATTGAATCTAAAAGAGGCAAATGCAAAATAAATGCACGAATCCCCAAGCCCGTGCGCCCCTCAAAAACAGAAAAAAAGTATTATAGAACAGCGCCTGAATGAAAGTTTTAGTTTATATGTAATTGCATGATAGCAAAAGGATGAACATTTAACGTCTCTAGGAGCTTTGATAAAAAAATGCATCCCATAAATCGAGAAATGACATTATTTTAAAGGGAAATAAATCATAGACGTTGTTCCCACTGCAAAAAGTAATTGCATAACACTCAACTGAAACTGGGAAATAAAAATCGAAATATATTTAAGTTGTTCTTAATTGGGGATGGGAAGGGAATTGATGGTTTATGTTATGTATTCATACTTATGTATTGGCACTGTTTTCTAAGTTCTATACATGCTCAATCATGATAATAGTTGCAATTTATAGAGCACCTTTTCCACTTCATACAAAGCGCTTTGAGATGCCATTCCTGAGTCAATGTTACCAAGCAATGACAGTGTGAGTTCAAGGATTTCAGAACAGTATGTCTTCAAACTCTGTTTGAATTTTTCTTTAATTTGGCAGGTTGGTGATGATTTTAATTTGAAGAGGAAGCCTGTTCCAGGGTGTGAAAGCAAAAGAGGAAAAAGCTGCATCGCCAGCTAATTTATCGATGAGTGGTTGAATAAAGATCACTGACGATCTTTTACCTCTATAAATCAAATTGTGTAAATCATCGATCATATTTTTAATGCAATTCTTATTCCATACACAGGTGTTACAGATGGAACAACCATGCCGACAAGGTTAACAAGTGTAAGTTGTCCATAACGGAGTCATGACATACAAATATTAGCTTGGAAGAATATAATTTGGTGTAATTTAAAGAATTGGCTTAATATGTATTTTCTTGATAATTTTTTTATAACATCATAAATTAACTTAACGTTCATCTTGCGATGTATTCAGTCAATTTACTCACTCGCTTAATCACTTATTCATTAAGTCATTCATTCGTCTAATTTATTTTTATTTTTTTGTTCAACGTACTTTTGACATGGATGTTTCTTTTTCCCCACTTACAAATAAAATTATCAGAAAGAGGTTTCAAAACATTAAGTTGAATAATAGAACAATAACAATATTGATCTTTGCTTGGTTACTGGGTTGTTTCTTATTCTGCTACTGAGTTATGCATGTAATTCTAGGTTACCCCGTTTCCATGATATCTACGTATCACATTAAAATAATTATATTTATGTCATGAAATCTACGTATCACAACAAAATAATTGAAGTTATTTCAGAAATAATCTATGACGATTATACTGACGGAAAAGAATTGTATATTTCTGTTTGATAACAGGCCACTCGTGAAACGCTTACAGAAAATCGGACTCCAACGCCAGGTAAGTATTCACAAATTATGTTGAGGTGTCATGGTAAAGTGGTTCATTCACTTGACTCTCACTCCTAATGTTTAGGGTTTGAATCCTAGCCCGGCACCAATGTCCTCTGGCAAGACATTAATCCGCATTCGCCACTTCCTACCCAGTTGTAAATGGGTACCTGGCAATACCTAGGGTGATAATAATTACAGGGTCCTCTGGCAGAACAGTAATGAAGCTGATGAGGCTTCTCTTGGTAAACCAAATTATCATTATCATTATTATTATTATTTGATATAAGACAAATCCAGATAAAACACTATTGGTCATGATAGTACAGCAATTAGAAACATAAGTATTAAGCGCTAAATAAAGGTAACTATTGTTATCATTTTTATTATTATCATTATTAGTATTGTTTTAATGTTGTTGTTGTTACTATTATTATTATTAATGTCATTATTATCAATATTATCATCATCATTATCATCACCATCATCATCACTGTTATTATCATTAATATTTAATGGTTAAACTAACGCTAGAAGTAACATTCCTCTACAGATTACAACCAGTAAAGTGTGGTTACCGGTTCTATTAAAAAATGGGGGGTTCTATTGTTAAGTGAACAGAGAGATCGAGAGGGCATGGGAGTTTTTACATTATCAAACTTGCACTCGATCATACTCATATATTTTGTGTGGATTGCCTGACCCATGCTCACGACACTGGCAATCCAGAGTGGGAAATGTAAATTATATATACATGTATGTATTCGGGGCAGTGGGCCAGTTAGCCGATGTAGCGTTTGTGCTTCAGAAAATTTCGCCAATTTTTTTTTTTGTATCCTCGTTTTACAAATGTTGAGTGAAAATTTCATGTTATTTTTTGTAATTAATTTGTTCTCATTATAAAAATTAAGCAAATACCTGGGCGGGGGGCTGAAATAATAGTTTTTTGGGCTGCAACATCCTAAGTCCCCCCGAAAACCTCAACCCGAGTCTGCTGTTGTGTAAATATGAAATGTATAATGAAATAGGTATTCAATATAGGTCTATAGTATGGGCAAGTCAAAGGTTCGTCATTGTAACGTAATTTCCTCTCCGTACCTACTATCAAAGTTAGCTAAACATAGATGGTCAGATACTCCTATGCCTTCTTCTCCAACGGCCAATGGACTTAGGTAAACATTCTTTTAAAAAACATTAAACAATTAAAAACAAACATAAAACAATGAACAGAAAGAGAGAGGGAGAGAGAGAGAAAGAGAAGAAAAAAATCGATGAGTATATTTGGAGAGCGTAAGGAGTTAATGATCTTTCAGGATGAATTTGAAATTATCCGACAGGCTACATGAAAGTTCAACTTAGCCTTTAATAAATCAGTCATGTATAGGCTTATGCTATATCAATGTCAAGTGTATGTCTACGTAACCTCGTAGTGGGTTGGAAGGGTTAATCTTTACCTAGCATTGCATTTTTAATGCTCGTCTTTAATGCTATTCTTATTCCATACACAGGTGTCAAGGTGAAACAACCGTGACAAGGTCAACAAGTGTGAGTTATCCATAACGGGGTCATATGACATACAAACATTTTCTGGGTAGAATATAATTTGGTGTAATTTAAAGAATTGACTAACTTATGTATTTTCTTGATAATCTTTTTATAACATCATAAATTGACTTTACGTTCATCTTGCAATTTTATTCATTCAATTTACTCATTCGCTTATTCACTGATTCATTCATTCATTCATTCATTCATTCATTCATTCATTCATTCATTTTATTTTGGTTTAATTTATTTCTTCAACGTACTTTTGACATGGATTTTTCTTTTTCGTTGTCTACAAATAAAAGTATCAGACATCGTTTATGAGTTAGAACAGAAATAGGTTTCATAACACTAAGTTGAATGTTAAAACGATACACTAATATTGATCATTGCTTGTTATTGGGTTGTTTCATATTCTTCTACTTAGTTGTGTTTCTAATTTTATCCCGTTTTCATGAAATCTACGTATCACAATAAAATAATTAGTTATTTCATGAAATAATCTATTATGATTATACTGACGGAAAAGAATTGTATATTTCTGTTTGATAACAGGCCACTCTGAAACGCCTACAGAAAATCGGACTCAACGCCAGGTATTCACAAATTATGTTGAGGTGTCATGGTAAAGTGGTTCATTCACTTGACTCTCACCTAACTGAATGTAAGGTTCAAATCAACCCCCTACCAACAACAATGAAACCGAGTCTGATGTTGTGTAAATA